>CM043868.1:32440721-32913221 GCA_023846275.1 Vanilla planifolia | reverse complement strand
TTCTTCTCCTTATTTATCTTTATCATCATCATCTTCTTCTTTTTCTTTATCATCATCTTCTTTTTCCACTAGATCTACTTCATCACCTTCTTCTTCTTCATCTTCTTTTTCTTCTTCTTTTGTTCTTCTTTTCTTCTTATTCTTCTTCTTCTTCTTCTTCTTCTTCTTCTTCTTCTTCTACTTCTTCAACATGTTCTTCTTCTTCTTCTTCTTTTTCTTCTTCTTCTTCTTCTTCTTCTTCTTCTTCTTCTTCCTCTTCTGCCTCTACATCTTCATATTTTTCTTCTTCTTCTTTATCTTCTTCTACATCTTCTTCTTCTTCTTCTTCTTCTTCTTCTTCTTCTGCTTCTTCTGCTTCATCATCATCATCTTCTTCTTCTTCTTCTTCTTCTTCTTATTCTTATTCTTCTTCTTCTTCATTCTTTTCTTCTACTTCTTCCTCTTGCTCTTCTTCTAACTTTTTCTTCTTCTTCTTCATCTTCTTCTTCTTCCTGTTCTTCTTTTTCTTCTTCCACTTCTTCTTCTTCCGATTCTACGTAGTCAAAATAGTTTGTGTTGTTTTTGTATTTTTGTTAGAACCATGTTCAAGTTTGACAAAAGAATCTTGAAATGGGATTTATTGGATTCTTATGGAAAAGGAAGTATCATTATCTTTAGTATAATAAGAATAGCTATTATCTATTAGAATTGAAAAATTCTATCGACATGGGTTTCCCTCGAATAAAATGTGCCATGTCAAATAGGTTCATTATGTTGGCCCAAAATATGACCTGTTTGGCATGAGCTAGAACGCCTAAGTGGTTAATGGGAATTGAATTGTTTAGAAAAAGTTTAAATATGATAAAATTTTGTGGTTTATTTTCCAAGATTTTGCTTCTTGTTTTTCAACCCCAATTGCTCAGCAATTTCCATAAGAACAAATCCAAGCCGTCCTCATTAAAGTTATTAAGGAATTTCATGAGTTTGATTGTAGAACGATTTATTGGATGACTTTCTTTGAGATCACTCAATATGCATGGAAATCTCTCATAATTTTAAATTAAATAATTTAAACTTCTTAGAATTTTTTATGAATCTAGAATGTCTGAATGAACATGATTGCTAGTGAATTTGAGCTAAGTGGTTAACCACTACATAGCCTTCTCTAAATATGTGCTAGAATTGAACCACTTTAAGCTGAATTTGATTCTTTTTATTCAATAGGATTAACATACATGAAAGGATTCCAATTCTTTAGCAATCATTACAAGGATTGATTTACTATTTGGTTCTACAACAATCCTTTATAAGCCTAGATTATCACTTTAGTCTAAATCAAATAATCATATCATGATTTATCTTCTAGATTTATTTTAGATCCTTTATAAATTGAGAATGCAATGATTGCCTTACACAAGTGGCCTACGATCACATGATCACAACCTACAATGCAATGGCTTCCTCTATTCAATCAACTAGTATATAATTTGACAAAAGTTATTGCTGGGAGTGTCCACTGAGCCACTTTAATTGTTTTGCATTTGCTCCTAGAAAGTAGAGGAAGCAATGAATAAGTTACCAATTGAGGATTTATTGAGTTTCTCTACATGATTAGACTACAACTAGAAAAGGCATAGATATTTCATTGAACTCTATTTATCATGGAAATCACTGGGATTTTTTTGCCATTTTTTATTTTTAAATTTTTAACTTCTATATATTGCAACATATAAAAGATGGAAGAGCTCAAGATACAATAATGGCTATAGAGTTTTTGTAACTATAGTTGCACTAGTACAGAAGAAATTGGTAAACCATGTAAAGTTGCTTATGTTTAATGCCATGGATCATAGAAAAATGGTTCAATAACTCTGTGCAACTTGGACAATCCATAAAAGTAAGAATTTGAGAGTCCCTATATGCATAGAAAGGCCATTTGTCTTGGAAGTAAAAATTCAGCTTGCTCCAGTTGTTAGCTATATGTAATAAATTTATAAGAGCCTCTATATTCGTAAAGAAAGTTTGGAAGGTAGATGACTATTCCTCTAACAAAAATCATTCATCGTGCTTTCTACTATATTAATAATATTATTTGAAGGATAGAACATCATTAGAGAATAGAGTAGAATTAGTTAGAGGACATGGCTAACAATCAAAACCTACCATTAAGAGTAATTTCATCCTCATTCCAATTATCTTCATGCATGCTTTGTTAATGTAGTTAAGTGAACAACCTACTTATTACCTTTCAAAAAGGTGCTTTAAAGAAAAGGGATTGGATGGTAGTATCATTTGAATTCTAAGACCCCCTTAATGTTGCTCTCCTACTTGAGATTCATTTATTTACTCTCAATAGATAAAATCTTTTGTACAATAATTTCCAAATGTGATGCATCATATAGCTCAATGAAGAATATATTGATATTTGGAATGGAGTTTTTTTCACCTCTTGAGAAGAGGATAAAATTCAACTATTATTTCAAAATTGGAATTTGGTTTATATCCTCTCAAAGTTGCATAGTGCTTCACTACACCTTATATATGTAGATTGCTTAAACCTATTCTTAATGCTTTAGCTATAGCAAGGAAAAGAAATAAGGATAGATGGTTACCTTCTTTAGCCCTTAGATGATTAAGAGGGACCATTCTCTCTTAAATTAATGACTAGTAGTCATTTTTTATTATAGATACTTATGACTAGATTAATAAATTGACTATTAAAGTTAATTTTGTGTAGTACTATTTAAGAAAATTAAGTGATATACATTTTAATCATTTCCTAAAGTATAGTTTGATAATAGAGTTATTAACTTTGACCTTACAATATAAATCATCATAGTTTTTGTGTAATGAAGATATTTTTAGTGATTTGCCCTTAGTAAAACTTGATTGTTCTATTAAGATGAGTGCGTGGACAAGAAATATTGTTGGTTAACAACCATTAACTTCAAGTTTTTTCAAAGAAACTATAAGTGCAAATTATTCTACAATCTTTAATAGATGTAGTACAATAAGTCCTTGGAAGGAAGATTATGTTAGCACTAATGAATTATCTAAGTAATGGGTTGTAAATAAGAAAGACATTTATAGCATCATAATTGTCATCTTGAATTATAGATAAAAAGTGCTTGTAAAAGAGATTATTAAACCCATCCAATTTAAATGCACATGAAGAATCCATCAAAAAATTATTTTTTGTAATTCCCTCTTACAAATTGGCTAAATTAGAATCATATTCCTTTTCGATGAGTTTAAGGATAATAAAGTAAATCTCCTCCAATTTTGATTGGTAAGCACAATAGATAAGTGAGAGGTGAAGCAAACTACCACATATTTGTCAAATAAATCCTTCTTTGGGACACAATTCTCACTTGCACCTTTAATTCATTATATATTATGCTTACTTTGCCTATTTTTTGCCATTATGTGGAAGCAAATTTTTTTTTATTACCTTCATTTAGCCACAAAGTACTTGTCTTAATGCTTTTAACACATCTTCGCCATTTTAGTAGACATGAATGACTAATCCTAAGTTGGGTCAATTCAAAACTTTATAATTCTTTTATAGCTTGTTAAGGTCTTTTTCTTTCTCCAAAAGTGACTCTTCTACATCTTGAATCATCTAGAATATATTACAAAGTTGAGCTCTCTTTCTGGTGAGTTTTATGTCTCCTCATGTTGTAAGCAAGTTCCCTCATTCCTAACTCAACAATTGGAAGACTATATTTCTAAGAAAACCATAGATAGAATTTTGTGCATTTAGTCCATGCGCTTAGGAATTTTAATAAGCCTTAATTAGATCTACTTGTTGGCAGAAGGATCAATAAAAGGGAGAAGTCTAATAGGATAAAGTTCATATGTTAAACCACTACATTAGAAAAATTTTGAGCTATTCATGATTCATTAGGTTTTATTTAGAAGAGAGATATTTAAATTCTTGAACCTTAGTACTCACATTAAATTCTCCTTACCATCCAAGGAAGAAAATTAGCCTTCATCATCAATCCTAAAGCCCACAAAAGATCTCTTTTGTTAATGAAATAGTTCTGAGCATACACAAAAGGGTAACGCCTCATTTATGTATCATGCTTTATAACTATGTGAAGATATTGTTCTTCATTTTCATTACTTGTCCTTTGAAGTCATATACCTAAATCTCCTATACCTTGTTAGAGAAGTTGCTCTCACATTAGAAAAACTTTAGCTCCTTTGAATGATGTCCAATTTGTGTGTGAACTTCAAAAGGTTTCGAAAATGAAGTTAACTTAATTTTGTGGAATTTGATCATGTTCTTAAAGCATTAATTTTTTATTGAATTATGACACCATTAATGTTCAAAATTAAGATATTATTCATTACAATCTATAATATTAGTATTTTGAGATGTCTAAAGTCTTTCTCAAACCATTTTAAGTAAAATCACTTTTTGCATTCCATTAGTCGCTTTTCATCTTGACATGTGACTGATAACCACTATAAAGTCATCTTAGTCCATCTAAAAGAGGTTAAGTTCCATTACTTTTTCTTAAAGATCCTCATTAAAGCTTTTGAGTAATTGAATGTCTATTTGTTACAATTTATAGTGCCTCACCTACAAGAACAAGTTACTTTATTAACACAAGAAATATAAGTTTTAATAGGGATGGTGTTAAAAAATCAAAGTACTCCTCCATAACTTTGGAAGAAAAATCACCATGCAAAGAAAAGTTTTCTAACTCAGGGACACTTGGGAATACATTTGAGGATGCCATCATTAATATATTCAATTCTTGAGAATTGCTCATGTCTATTCAAGTTAGATATACCCTATTAATGATGGTACTGTGGATATAAAAAATTAGATGCCTAGTTAAATGAACCAAAGATCTATTTCTCCCTATACAATTACTCTTCATTTGATAAAGTAGTATATGCTTCATTGAAAATGTTGAGCCATGCAATTTCCTAGTTCAATGTAAATTTGAGAACTCATTTAGATACAGAGCTAATATGGAGTCTATTTAAGAAATTAATTTGAGAAACATTTTATCTCATTGTTTGTGTATGAAAGGTGGAGGAAGTAACATTGCCTATGATATTGATAGGTGCAAACAATCTAACATTACACCACTAAATTTCAAAGACAAGCTATAGTATTAGAGATATCTATTGCAAAGATGTAGACTTTAACTATGTACTTCTAAGGTTTTTATTATGCTACTGGTACCTAAGTAATCTTATTCCCTACAATCTTTAGTATATGGAAGCAATTTTATAATGTCCATTGATGTAATGGCCATTGAAAAGAAGAATCAAAATATGGAACCAAACACACGAGATTTCACATTTTGGGAGGATTAACACTAATATAATGAATTGACAAAAGAGGAGAGATTAATATCCAACAATGTGGCTGACAACCACAACAATAATAACACCATTTACAAGTGGGATCTGTACTCACTATAAAAAGCAATGCCACATATGCAAAAAATGTTGGATTTTTTACACTAATCTTTCTTAAATGCGCTTAAGAAAAATACAAGAAAAGATCTTTGTTGCAACTAAAATTGCGACGATTCTTGGGCTTGATAATAAAAAGATAAGACTATCTCTTTTGCTAGGGCCAATAGAACTCATAATTAATGAAATTATAGTAGGGAGAGTGGAACTCTTTTCAACCTATATTCATGTAAATGAGTTCGTCAATGCTATCACAGACACTAGTTGTTAGAAAAATTTGATCTTTAGATGCTTTGTGAAGAAGCTTTGCTTAGAAAATGGGACTTATCAAAGCCTTATTCTCTTGAGTTGAGTCAAAAAGTCCCTAAAGCAAAGTTTATTGATAATATAAGACAAAATTAAAGATTACATAAGAATGTACTGATGAAGTTGTCCATGAAGCAATTCCATTAGACATTTGTCATATCATATTAGGGTATTCATACTTGTGGAATCAAGATGATATATACTATTGTCAAGCCCAATAGTATCGATTCACAAAGGATGGATAGAAATTTATTTTAATATGGAATAAAAGAAAGTTAATAATATATATTATTGCTATTATCTAAGTAAAGTGATTAGCAAATAAATGACTAAATTATGTGTTATTGTTAATTAGACCAGAGAAGCTGAATATCAGGTCCAAAAAATATAGTAATCTTCATAAAAAACTTTATAAGATACTAAGAGAATATTCTACAATGTTTACTTAACTAAAATTGTAATTATCAAATTGTGTTATGAAGTTTTAGATTAACTTTTATCAAATCAACACTTAAAAACATCTATATATATATATATATATATATATATATATATATCATAACTGAGTAGTAAAAAATAAAGTGATAAATAAGCAAGTCATAGAGTTATTGAAGAATTGAGTACTCAATCCTACTAATTCAACATTTGGCTCTCCAATTGAATTAGTGCAAAAAAGGATGGAAGTTGGTGCATGTGTGTGGTTTATTGAGCTATGAACAAAAGCACTTGTACGAATAGGTATCCATTATGTAGAACGAATGATCTATTTGACCAACTAAAGCCTGCATGAGCATTTAGATCTTTAAGCAAAGTATCATTAATTGCATATTATAGAAGAGGAAACTTTGCAAAAACCTTTAAAACTCTACAAAGATTGTATAAGTGGCTAGTAATGTTGTTTGGGTTGTGCAATGCTTAAGCAACAATCATATGACTAATGAATGGCCATTTTTCCCTTAAAAGTTTTTATGTCAGTCTACTTCGATCACATTCTCATTTATAGTAATACACATGAAGGACATTTAAAGAATTTATGGAAGGTGTTTCGTAAATTAAAATCCCATCATTTATAGTTGAATGAGAAGAACTGTGACTATGCAAGAGAAACCATTTTAATTTGTTATATTAAATTTGAAAAGGTGAAATAAATATTGATAACGAGAAGATTAATTCAATTTGGAAATTGTGTGAACCTCATGATGTTACCAATGTCGAGGTTTTCATGGACCTTTATTCTTCTTGTCTTTATTACTTAGTTCCTCACTTCATTATTACTTCAAATTTCACTATTTTGACAAGGAGCATAAGATCTACAAGTGAGTGCTTAAGGCAAGAAAAAACAATAGAAAGATTAGTTGCTTATTGAATTTGTTAATATAGTTATCGAAGAGATGATTCATAGTACAATATGGTTCTTTTACAAAGTATTAATGTTTTGTGATGTAGTTATGAATGTTACTTTTTGACATGTTGGGAAGTAGAATTTCTCACTAGTTAAGCTACTTATGATGCCCTTATCAACTTCATTCTCTTACTCTCCCTCTTTGATGTACTTTCATTATCCAACTAGGGTTTCCAATTGCTTATTTCTTGATGAATTGGAACGATCTCTTCTTCACCATTTCTTGCATATATCTAGAACTTTCTTTCATGTTGCATTGGACAATTAATTGTCTTTGTTTGCAATAATCTAGATAATCGATTAGAAGATTTTTATTTCTTAAAATTTTTCTAGAAATTTTTTTTGTTTCCAATTTTTCTAAGGATTCCAACATCTGAAGAAATGATTTAGAAAGATTGAGGTCATGTTAATTCGAGCCCCATAAGGCCTTATTAAGTTAACTATTGTAACATCTTCATTTAATAGGGTGTCAACTATTAATGCAATCAAGTGTAGGGCTAACTTGTTGGCAAAGTGGATTGGAAGGCACTCCAATGAGATCTACACTAGATCTACGAAAGGTTAAATTTTGAGTAAAAAATCTAGGAGCCATTTGACGATTCTCAATTGAAAGTCTATAGTTTTACAAATTTTGTATAACCAACATTAATGTTGTCTTAGTCTATGAAACTTTTAGAAGCATATGCTTTATTTATCACAATAGATCCAATGTAGCCAATTTGTTTAGATTTCAACTCTTAGGAACACAATGTCAGGGCTTGAAAGTGAGAACATTGCAAATTACAGTGAGTTTGAAAGAAGTAGCCTTTTTTAAGATATCACCATCAATGAACATGACCTTTGGTACACACAACAAAAAAGACATTGGTATTATCTTGATTAGAGAGGTTGGAGAACTCCATTGATTCACCATAAAAGAAAGGCCATTACTCCAGTGTGCACATGAAATCTACCTAGTAAGGGCAAGATGTATACCTATACGAGTTAAAAACTCCTTTGTGATGTCTTTCGACTTAGACAAAATTTGAAAATGCTATTGCCTCACTATGATTTCCACCATTCTCAACATTGAGAATGTTAATGTTATTTTTTACATATGGCTAAAGAAAAGGAGCATATTAATAAAATGTTATTGTTCTTAGTTATTACATTCCATTTCAATATATATTTATCATATGAAAGTCCTATGTTACCATTACACACACACACACACATATATAATCATCATTTTTGTGCATTCATTTATTGCCAAATTAACTTATAGAAACTCTCAACTTTTTTTTTAATAATGAATGTAACTAAAATTAAATGATTCATCTTATCAAAACATACCTATAGTTTCTAATATGACAACATGCAAAATACTATCATGTTAAAAATCCAACAATTTTGGTCAATCACAAGAACAAAGCATAAATATAATATCTACAAAATTAATGAACCATTTCAATCCTAGTATAGTCCAAGGTAACAACATTTATCACAATGAAAGCTAGACAAAAAATATATTAAGTAACTATTAAGTATAAAAACATTGTCTGATATAGTGCACATCTAATAAAATATAATTGATGAAAATTAAGTATCAAATCTCCTACTATTAAATATGAAATAACGAAGTTGAATCATCTAACTAATTCACTAACTCTAACAATCTCCAATTTTGCTTCTTAAAAGTTCTGCCTCCTTCATCCTACAAAGATATAAAGGGGTGACCTGGGAGACTCAATAAGGAATCCTTGAGCTATGCTATTAACTAACGTGTAGTAGTCAAAAAATATGAATGAAACAATGGAGTAAACCTTGTAAACTATAAAATCATATTTTAACTACTATAATGACAACATCATGTACCAATAGGTCAATATGTACTTCCTTATACAATGACTAATTGGATTCTTATTGTCTCCTTATTAATGTAACATGCATTCTTATCCAAAAGAAACATGACAAGATCTACACTTCTTTCATATCATGTAATGTAATACCCCACGAGATTATGCTGATCACATGGGCCATCGCCTTAAGGTTTTGAGGGTCCTTAAAAACCATAAGTACTCCCCTAAAAAGCATAAAACATTAAGTAATTCCTTAATGGACTAAATATGAAAATTTTCTTTCCTTAAATTATTTATATAATGGCTTCTTATTTATTCTGAAGATTTTTACCCCATAATCTAATACCCCTGTCATAGGCTTATGCATTAATGCATAACTACTCGTGATCAAAGAAGTAGGGCAACTAAATTGTCTATGTCCTACGCGAGTATGGATAATTAAAGGCCTATTATTTCGAAATGTCTTTGATTTTGAAAAAATCTTAATTCAACTAGTCAAAGAAGTTTAGCCTATTTTTTCATACTAATTATGTCTACGACTTTGCCTATTAAAGCCAACATATTGTCTACATGGTCTTTATTTTTACCCGTAAGTTAGTTAAAAATTTAGTTTATTACCTTTACAATGTCTATGACATAGTAGTATCACTAGCGACCTTCATGCCTCTAAGAAAACCCTTAGTCATTATACCCATCTTGAGGCCCCTTTAGAGCTACCATGAATTCCTTAGATCAATAAATAGGGTGTCATCATGTGGGTTAAGAACATAAATAAAAGCAATAGTGGTGTTGTGCAAAGGAGCTACTGAATTTATGGTTAGCCAACATCATCATCTTATCGCTTCTTTAACAGAACCTAGCACATTCTAATATCTTATTACAATGTGCATATAGGTTCATCGATGGTGTTTCCTTAGCATATCAAAAAGACCTTCCATTATAGCTTCCTCTTCTATAGATTATTTTTATGCCTTTGAGCTTGATTCCAAGTCTAAGCTTACCAAAATAATCATATCCAAAGACCTTAAATTTTCTATTTAACTTTACTAATAGTTATTAATTATTCACAAAACATTTACTTTAATGTCTAACCTCATCCTTAACACTTATTTGAAGGATTTAAACAAAGCTCTCCAAGGCTTCCCAACTAGGAACCAAGGGCTACACACACCTTAGAAGCAATCTAAGTTCTCATATGGGTTGAGCCCAATCCTCAAATGTCTTAGCCATGAAATGGTTCCATGCTTCCCAAGCAAGCCCAAAGGGAAGGAGTACTTAGCCAGAACATTTTCCAAACTTTTATGTTTTATTTCCACATGCACACAAACAAATTATTAATTATAATAAGGTGCAAATTATATCACTTAAATGTCAAATATTTCTTATCCTAAATTTTGGCAAAAAAAAAAAAATACATTTTTACCTTCTATTGTTATCAACTAAGATTATTACTAAGTTCAAATGCAATCATAGTGATGCACATCAAACATACATTTCAAAAAATAAATTTATATAATAATGTAGAATCAAGTATCAATTCTACACATTCATTGGCTTGTTATGCCCTGAAATTCTTTGTCTATGCATGCAAAAATCAAGAAGTGAATATTACACTTTATCCATGTTATCAAACATCAATTTTATTATGAAAGAAGAAGAACATCAAAAGGGATCTTAATTTTTAGCAAGATATACTAACAAAAGAAGACTTTTTTTTCTTGGTTATTGACTATATAAAATAAATGTTTCTTCTCTATGGTTTTACAATTTTCTAACAATTGTCATGGTAATCAATGCTTAATGCACACATGCTTAAACAACCAATAAGGCAAAAAAAGTTGCACGGTTTTAATTTATTCCACATGATAATGTCTAAGTTAAAGAGTGCTTTGCATCAAAAATTTTTTATTCCAAATTCATCTTCTGCATATATTTATAAAAAAAATCAAAACATGCAACATAATTATGGAAACTACTTTGCTTTCACAAAACAGTCATAATATATTTTTTTGGCATTGTTCCACTATAAATATTACATAAGAAACAACGATAATTGACCCATTTATTTACTAAATAATCTCCATTCTCATGGATAGAAGGAATTTTCTCATTCTTAATCAAATGCATTGAAGAAGAATAACTAGTTTTCATCATAATCATTTTTTCATGGTTTCATATGTTTTATAACAAAATAATTCCATTTTATGTTGGATTTGATCTTAGCTAAATATGTTGTATGAACTCAAGGATCATCCTATCTAGAATAAGTATATAGAGACTTCTCCATAGTTAGATCTTTTCTTGCAGCAAAGGTTGAACTCTCCATCTTTATCGCTAAACTTGCTTTTCTACTTTGCATTGTTTTGATTGACTTGTCTAATTCCCTTTTTTTGGTTTGGTTTTCTTAAACCATTGAAAAATCATGTTAAGAGCTCACATTAACTTGGAGGCACCTCCTTAAATCAAGAATTTACTTTATGATAATTTGGTTTTGGGTTAGCAGAGTCATAATTTACCCCATTCAATTAACCCTCTTCTAAATAGATGTTTTAGGATAGATATATCAAGCTCCAAAAATTTATGAATCAATGAAAAATATGGCTAATAAATTCTTCTTTCTATTATATATATATATATATCTGTGTGTTTGTTTGTGTGTATACTCTTTTAATCATTTGATATATTATTACTGACTTTTAGGACACCAATCTATATCTTATAATGCATTCATGGCTTGCTAAAAATAATGATGATAAAAAGAATCACAATTGTTAATAAAATTACAAACTGATTTTAAAGCATTAAGCATAATCATGACTCATGTGATGCAACTCAAGTCTTGTCTTTCTACCATTCCTCGAATTTTAAAACTTCTATCTTTAGAATAAAAAATTTAAAAATTTAACTTTCTTGTACTCAAATTTTAAAATATTTTAATTTCAAATTTTAATTCACGAGGAAGCACATACCTTAATGAACTAAATAGTAATAATAGATCAAAGAGTGCTAGGTCTAACATAAAGTATGTCTATTAAAGGTAATAAAGACCAACAACTATTATTACCTTGCCCTTTGTTTTCATTAAAATAATTATAATAAAAAACTTTATCCAATGTCAAATGAGTATAATAATGATAGTTCACATTAATATTGATTATTTCTTTTCTTATAATCAAGGCTTTAGGATTTTTACAATTATAAATGTAACACTAAATTATATTCCATCCCCCATTTTATTAGCACATTGTGTATTCTTGAATACAAGATTCTTGATGTCATTCTTCCCACTGATATTTTGATAATGTGTTTCTACATTTGTATCTAGGATATACAACAACAAAGGTTCACGTAAAAATATAGATAGTTTATTTTGGCATGAGTTGATAAACAAATCAATATGAAATTTACCAATTAATGGGAAAGATAGAAATCAAGCTAATTAAATCTCAATATATTAAAGTAAAAATTGTTTTTTTATCTCAGGTAAAATTAATTCATATATCAATAAAATAACAAAACCACTTGATAAAAAATATAGTTAACTAATTTATTACACAAAAAAGAGTTAGAGAGAGTTCAAGTAAGGGTTGTAGTGAGAAGGAGATGTGGAGGTTTAAGCTTTATAGGGATTTGGTGTTGCTGATATTTTACAAGATATTCTTAACTATAAATCTAATAATGTTAGAGCTCATAAAGAGATATTTAGTTCCATGATAATGGTAGAAATTGAACCTAAACTAGAAGGTGCTTAAGAAGTTTTTTCATTTCTAATTCAAGAACTTTTGTATTTGGCGCTAAAAAAATCATTTCATTGTCTTAAAATAACTTCATGATAAAAAAGATTCAAGTTTGATCTAAGTTAATAAATTAATTAGTAGTTCTATTGTTTCTATGATAAATTAACATAAACATCATGAACTTCAAATTAAAAAAATTTCCCTTCAACAAATAAGGGTTTAGGTAAATAGAGTTGTACCTATTGAGGAGATAGCTTGAGAGGTGGCAAAACAATACACTTTTCATTATGAAATAATGAAACTAGAGAAAGATAGATTATTTTGTGAAATAAGTTTTGAGAATCATAAAAAGTGGGATTTGTTCTTTGGGTAATTGCCAAGCAGTTGGAGCTAAAACGTAAGAACCAAAATCTTATGAAGAATGGGCATGTACTTTATTGATACTTTCATAAGAAGGTACAAAATGGGATAAATAAAACTCACGTTCTTAATGACTAATGTATGGCACTAGAAATGTACTCATAGTTATATTGTGAATCTGTAGATCAACCCCTTAGGGAATTAGAACATCTAGTATATTGCGATGTTTGATTTGATCAAAATTTCCATTTGATAGACTCAAACTATGAAACTATCATCCTATTCAAGTTAATTAGGATGTTGTAGCTCTAACATGACTCTTGGAAGGAGAAACATGAAGCTTAAAATTATCCAATAAATACTTCAATAGAAGATTTCATCCTTGGTCTTTACAGAAGAAACATGAAACTCAAGAAAAAATTTAATTTTTTGTGGAATTATAAATTCCATTTTGGCATGTTTATTATCTTATATATCACAAATTTGATTCAAGAAACACCATGGCACAACCATCAGGGTCAGTTAGGACGAAAAAATGCCAAACATAACAATAAATATCAATAAAGAAATTTATTTCATGATATCTCTTTTAGGTAATTAATCATTTGATTAGTTGTAGACTGCTCATAATTTCACATTCCCATTTTCTTGGTAAAAAAACCATAACAATAAAAGTGTAAAAAGTATAAAAATTAGAGTAAAATGAAAATAACAAGAATGAATCAATGAAAGGATTGTCTTTACTCATTACTTTAGTAAAGTGTAGCTTCTTATAAGTTTCATAAAAAAAAAGTTTAAAAACAAGAACAATACTTTTATTTATTTGGTGTAACTTCTTGAGCCAAATTAGAGAAAACTCTCATGCATGATTATGTGTACGTGTGCATGTGTGTGTGTGTGTATGTATGCATGTTTGCGTTCAGGGGGAGGAATCCCATACGAACCTATCACAATTTCGTTTACTAGCTCCATCACAAAAAAACTATTTTCTTATAATTATTAGATTCAATCCAATATGAAATACGATGTTGGAATTACAACATCCCTCTTTTTTTACTACTGAAAGTTTCAAGAAATTCAAAATTCAAAAATCATAATGGGGTCATGTGTAATTAGACAATAATAAAAAAATTTGGATTAACAGATTGTGATAAATAATTCAATGGTAAACTAGAAGGAATTAATAAACAAAAAACTTTCTAGAAATGAGTTTGAATAACAAGATAAAAAAAGAAGACAGGATTTTTTTTGCTAGTTGCTTTGATTTAAATAAACATTTTATTCAAATAATTATAGAACTAAAATAGATAGTTTTGTGCATATTAACAATTTTCCCTTCTAAGTTGAAGTCAGTCATTCAAATAGATAGGGGTAAATGAATGAGCCTGAATCTTAAGGGACCATATAGAAGTGTCATTTATCAAAATAATACTCTTATTAATGTATTAGTTACATGTAGATTAACTCCTGGGGAATTAGTAACACATTAGGGGAATTGGTACAAGAGATCGTGGATACACTTCTTGATAATAAGATCCATGGACAACCCATACCGGATTGTCATAATAGGCTTCGCAAGTCATTTTTTGAAATAAGTGAAGGTAAAGATGGAATATTTCATGACTTTGCTTGGTAAAATGGTTGATTCAATATACCATTGCTATGGATACTTTGCTTTCATTATATCAATGTGTATTACTTAAAGAAATAGTAATAGAGCCCTTCCAAATACTTCTAGTTCATGGTTTAATCAGACATGTTGCTTCTAGCAAAGCTATTACTAAAATAAAAATTCTAGAAAAAGAACACATTGAATGGAAAATACATTGTGAAGTTATGTAGATGTGTCTTATATTATTGAATAGAGTAGGAACCCAACATATATTGGGCATATAGGCATTGCAACCCATTTTAGTGGAGGTGCCAATTTATTGCACCCATTAGTTTGTATGAGCTTCAATGTAAACTTCAATGGCGATCAAATGGATCTTCATGTACCTTTACCTTTAGAAGCTCAAGCAAAAGATTATTTACTTATGTTTTCTAACATGAATCCCTTGTTTCCAACTATTGGTGATCTTGTTGGTGTACTCCCTTAATATATTCTCATTGATTCCATATACTACTGATTGGGAATCCCTAAGGTATTTGCAAAAATTTTTACAATCAATATAATGAGAGTTATACAAACAACAAGGTTGACACAGTCGATAATAAAGGCTATCAGAATACAAAAGAGAAAGGGCCATACTTCTCTAGTTCTTATGACACACTTGGAGCTTATTAGTAAAACTTAATCCATTTGGATAGTCATTTTTGGCTCTTTTGGAGACTAGATTAAAGCATAGTTGGCTTCGAAAAAGTTCTAGAGAACTTCAATATGAATATTATTTTAATCATAACAGGATTTATATACACTATCAAATAGTAAAAAGTATCAAAGAGAGTCTTGTTTTAAATACACATAAATGATTATTTGTCACCATTTTTATTGAGAAATAAATGAAGCGATATAGGGTATATGGTTTTTTCCCGACCTACTCATAAGCTATCTAACATAAAAATAAAAACTACAAAGGATTTATTAAATGAATTTGTATTCACGATGCCTCTACTTGTTGGGTTTTGTAGTTTTTTGAACTTTCGTGGCAACAAAGGTTAAGTAAAGGATGTTTTTGAATCGTTATCCTAATCTCATTGTTAAATTGAACTTAGTGGAATAGGGAGGTGGTTATGGTATAATGGGTAGATTTGGCCTTTCAAAATAATTATGACAATACCTATTATATTTTTTGTTTTTAGGATAGCTCACATAACTAAATTGTATAATATAATATGAAAATATAGTATTGAATAATGATTTGTGATAATAAATTTGACTTTGATCTTTGGTTTGCATGACAAGTGTAACGAACTACCTTTACATGCCATTTTAAGTTCCTCTAAGTTCCTTTCTTCTATTTGAAATGATATATATTAATTATAAACTATTCTTAGTTAACATAACCTAAAATTATTTGTAATATTATAATATTTTATATAACTCAGTATTTTATATGACTATAACTATTATGTTTTTTTACAACTTATGCATTTAATTTATTTTGTAATATATGTTACTTTCCTTTTTTATTGATCAAGTTTTTTATTTAAATTATTTCACAAAATAAACATTCACGAAAAATTTAATGGATCCATATTTTGTACCATTTTTTAAAATTTGACTTTTTCACATTTGTTCTATTTTTTTGTATTTTTATATTTTTTTACATTTTTGCATTTCACTAGTTTTGAAGGTTATGCCAACTTGTTTTTGATACATAATACATATAATGTGAACATTTATAATGAGTAATTATGAAACTATTTTTTTAAAAGTCCTTTTAATTTTCACACTTATATTTGCTTATATTGGCACACTTTCGAAGCTCAAATTATTATAAAAGGAATTTTTCATAGTTATGTTGTAAATTAGAAAATCAATACATTTAATTTATCTTAAATATTTTTGATAGTTTACATCTCATATTTATTTCTTCTAGCTATTTAATAATTTTTTTTTCAAATTACAAATTAAACTTTAAATATTTAAATGTTAATTTATTTTATATAAATAAAAATTCAAATAAAGTGTGAGATATAAATAACAAATCCATAGAATAAATAAAAAAATATTGATGGGAAAAAATATAGAAAAACATAAATGTAATTTCTCATTTAAGATAACTTTGTTTGTGTACCACGTCATTAAAAGCTTTCATTTTAAAAAGTCAACATTAGAAATGACAAAACAAAATCCACATTAAATTTATAATATAAAGATAATGTGTGTTACTCGAGAAAAATGATCCTAGAAGTGTTGCAATAATAAGTATCATACTAAGGAAAAGGAACAACAAATCCAACAAAGAATATAAAATAATTCTACATTTTTAAATTACTTGTACATTAAAACATATTTTAAAAGATAATCAAACATAAACTTATTTTTAATTCTAAATATTTCAAATTAAATCAATGTTGACAAAATTTTAAGAATACTTTATCTAATATTATAATCACAGAAAATAACTTGTATGGACTAAAAAATTTATAATTACAACAACTACTATGATAATAAAAATTATAAACAATTATAATATTTATGAAATTTGTCATTATAGGATCACTTCTAGAATTATAATTTGACAATTACCATAATATGATAAAAATATATTCAAGTGCAAAAAAATTAAGAAAAAAAATTAAACACTTATTGATTACATGTAATTAGATCATTCCTAGGTGATGTGAGAATAAAACTTAATTTAATAGAAGTAACCAAATTAAAATGATGTCGATAAACCATTAAAATAACGAACTTTTTTAAGCATCTTTAAATTTAAGTAGACAACACATTTAAAATAATTTTTGAAAAGTTTTTAATGAATGTAAAGTAGCAAATATATCGAGTTAATAAGAATCTTAAAAAATATCTTTCTAAAGTGTTAATTAATTAACTAATGATATATGTAACTAATAGTTATCATCATTACTGCTAAATAAATATTTAAAGTTTTGAAAAAAAATTCTTGATGATTAAACGATATTACACAATTAAACTTAATGTTTCTAAAAAAACCATGAGTATAACCAAATTCTAAAGAACCATATTATCATATTGTACATGCACGTTCTAAGAAAAATATTATCATGCTAAGAGCCCAATAATTTTTCACATCCAAATGACCAACACATGGACAAATTATCTAACAAAGCAATAAATCCACCCAATTCTAATCCAATTTAGGGAATTACCATTAATAACAACAAAAGTCTCATAAGAAAAAATAGTATGTATTAAGTCTGATAAGAAAACTTTATAAACTCTTATGTCCAATAAAATATAACTAATGAGAAATAAGTATCAAATCTATTATAATTGATGATGAAATAAATAAAATAAATTATCTTGCTAATTTATTAACTCTAATAATCTCAAACTCCACTCCTTAAAGTTTGACTACTTGATCTTGCTATAAAGGGGAAAGCTAGGTGGCTCAATAGGGATCTTTTAGCTATACTATAAAACTATTATTCACTAATAAGAAATATGAATGTAATAATAAAATAAATCGAATGAGAGATGGACATCAGTTTCTAAATAACAAAATTATATCATCATCATCTGCTAACTAATTTAATATATATTTTCTTACACTGTCACTAACCAGTTACTTAGCATCCACTTCATGATATAATACAATTTTTGATACATAAGAATCATTTAGTCTATTCTACTTCATTCAAATAATGTAATCCAACATTCAAGAGGTAATGATAATCACATGGGCTTCCATGTAGGATTTTAAGAGTCTTTAAGAACCATAAGTAATCATCAATATAAGAAAGTACACCATTAGATTTCTTATAAGACTAATTGTGTAATTGTTCCCTTTTAAGACTATTCATATAATGGCTTCCTCCAAATTCTGGAGATTCTTACCATGAAACATGACACTCCAACTATAGCTTTAACCATTCACATTTAACTAACACCAAGTAAATGGAGTGTGATGGATAACATGTCTATCTCCTTAGTGAGTGTCGATAATTTAGAGTCCACTATGTCAAAATCCCTTAGGGTTCCTTGTAAATCTTAATTCAATTATCTAGAATTTCTTAACCCATTTGACTTATATTTAATCTAGTTCATATTTTGTTTTGGATCATTCCTATCTAAGCTAACCATGGAGTTCATAATGGCTTGGCTTTTACCCTTAGCTTCTATATTTAACTTATTGCTACTATAATTAGGTCTTGATTTAGACAAGTATTACTATTGACCCTTATGATCCCTAGAAAATTAGTAGTCAACATAACGATCATAATGCCTCTTCTAAACCTCTACACAATCCTCAAATCACCATAAAGAGTGTCATCATGTGGCATAAGAGTCTAAATAAAACCACTTGTGCTCTTAACCAAATAATACTTTCAACTTAAGGTCTAGTCAACATCTTTATCATACGATTTACTTGGCCAAATCTAACACAACCTTAGGTCTTATTCCATGTTCTTCCACCTTCTTACAAGGTGTCACCTAAGAGCCTAGCTAATCAAACCTTAATTTGTATTGTGCATAAAGGTTTGGCAATAGTATTTCTTGTGCATGTTACAAAAACCTTTATTATAGCTTCGTTTCCAATTGAATTTTTCTATGCCTTTGATCATGATTCCAAGGATACGCTTACCATACATATTCAAATCAAAGCACCCTAAAGATACAATTGACTATGCTAAGGTTTATGAATTATCCATAAAACCTTTACCACAATGTCTAACGTTAGCCTTAGTAATTTTAGCCATAATCAATCTCTTTGGTTCCTATCAGTATCCTGAGTAGACCTAGTCTTCTTCTATGGCCTTAAACTAAGCACTCTAAGGATTTCTAACTAGTAATTAAGAACCACACATATCTTACAATCCATTTTGTTCCTCCTGAGTGTTGAACCAATGCCTCCTAAAACTTAGTCAAGCCTATGGTTCCATGCTTCACAAGTAGACTGTAGACAAAGAATGGTTGGTTGCAACATTATCTAGAGTTTATTTTATTTATTTCCAAGTGCCTTTAAAATTTTTATTACTTAATCTATGGTATAACCTATATCACATTACATTTCATAAATTTTTTATCCATGACTTTGGTGATTATGTACACATTTATATCATGTCATGCTATCAACTAAACTTGTGAGTAATTTCAAATACAATTGTAATGCCTCACATTGAAAATAAATTTTAGACAATAAGGTTATATGAAAAAATATATAATAAAGTTTCAATTTTATGTCTCTTTGTTCATGGCATGAAACTCATTTTCAATTCATTCAATAATCAAGAAATAAATATTACATTTAATCTATATTATTAAACTTCAATTCAACTAAGAAAGAAGAGGAATTACACTAATCATCCTAAAACATAGCAACATATAATAAGAGAACATGGCTATTATGTCTTGGTTATGGGGGTTATATTCAATTAAATTTTCTTCTCCATGATTTTCTATTTTTTAAACAATTATCATGATAATCTTTGCTTAATTCATCAATGCTTAAACAACCAACATAGATAACCAACAAGGCATAAAAGTTATCATGCTTTTCACTTACTTTACATGGTGATGTCTATGTTAAGAGTGTTTTGCATCTACAAATTGCTATTCCAAAATCATCTTCCACAAATATCTATAACTAGAGATAGGCTTGTAATATATGTTCATCTAAGCTACTTCATATGCATGGGAAAAAATTTAATATGCATTTCTTGTAGCTCAACTACAAATATTGCATCAGAAAGAGTGAAAATTGAACCATTCATTTTTTAAAAAAAATCTCCCTTGGTCTTGGGCAGAAGGAATTTCTTTCTTTCTAAACAAGTTTTATGAAAATGAATGACTAATTGTTGTTGCAATCAATTACCAAGGTTTCATAAATATTTACACAAGCAATTCCTTTTTATCATGGCTTAGATCTAAGCTAAATTTATTATATGAACTCAAGTGTTACCTTTCCTTGAAAAGTCATGTAAGTGACTTCTCTTTTATAAGATCTGTCCTTTCTTTAAAGTTTTAACCCATATTCTTCTTCTTTCTCATAGCTTATCTCACTTTTTAACTAGTTATCCTCTAAGTCGGCCCTTCCAAATTCCCTTTTTATGGCTAAGTTTTCTTAAATTATAAGCATATCTTAATGGTTTATATAGCCTTCGCAAGACCACCTTAAACCAAGACTTTACTTTAAGATAAAACAAGTTCTTGGGTGGAGTATTCATAATTCAATATTTTAAATTAACCCTGTTCTAATTACAACCTTTTTGGTCTTTTATATGAAGCTCCTTAAACTTATGAATCTATATAAGATATGGTAATATGTTCTTCTTTCTCTTATATTCATCTCTTCATATGATATTCTTAAATGCATCATATGCAAAAGTTTTTCATTTAAATCTCCAATCTTTAACCACCAATTCCTAATATTTAAGATTCCTATCCATATCTTATCAATCATTCATGGTAAGATAGAAACAAGGATAAAATGAAAAACATGTCAAATTGTTATGGTTAAAATAGAGGTGAATAACAGCTTAGTAGTAATATAACAAAATCAAAACAAAACATTTGATTAAAAAAGATAAATGATATAAAAATGTTGTACTATAGTAAACCAACATGATCTAATGCAAGTTCCTTGACCAACAAATCTGGTGGGAATGGAATTGCCTTCAAAATGTGCCAAAATGATAGCAAAATTTAGTAAAATATAAAAAAATGGATTTTGAATTGGAGGAACTCATTGACACAAGTCAAACAAATATTTTTTTTTTCTAAATCACAATATATTTTATTTTACTATTAATTACAAAATTAATTAAACATAAATAATAAGAAAATAATATTTTAATGTTACGAAAATATATATTATGGCTAAAGTGATATAAATTGAGAGAATGTGATGTAAAGAAATGAAAGTGATGTAATTGTCACACAATAGGAGAATTAGAACTTCATTGCAATATATCAAATTTAAAGGAAAAAGTTTTAAAAAATGCAATAAATTGTATAGGAAAGTTTCATTCCAAATATTATAAATGAGTGTAACTTTCTTGATCACTTAATTTGGTACAAATTGAAATATCTCATAAATTAAAATAAAATCTTAAAACATAAAATATCTGATGATCAAATTTAATATTTGATTAGATAAAGCTAACCAACATGAGCTCGTTGATGTTTGTGGCATCTCGAGAGCGGCTTCTATAGAAATATTGCAAAGCTTCAAAGTAAATTGTCATAAATAAAAAATAATTATTATGTAGATGTATTTTAATAAAAGATAAATTGAGATAATTTTAAATGTAAAAAATCAATTTGATGTAAAGGTCACAATATAATGAACTTAAAGCAACTTAGTAATGTAGCGAATTCAATGTGAAATACTTTAATTAATGCCAAAAACTAGAAAATAAAGTTACATTTCAAGATGCGAAGCAGATTAAGCATAGCATTCTTATTTATTAAATGTGGTATGAATTAAAATGTCTTGTAGAATATGTCAAAACACTTGAAAATCATATATTTTGAAAAGTTTAAAAATGAATGTTTAAATGATAGACTTAATCAAGACAAGTCTAATGGTGCTTATTTTTCTTCAGTTTTCCATAATTGGAATTATCACTAATTGCCAAAAAAATAAGCATAAATAATAATAACTTATTATTTTAATATTAAGGATTTATATATAAAATTTAAAAATAGATATATGGAAGTACTATATTTAAAGATATTAAGAAGATCAAGTGTAATAATCTTGAATATCAAATTAGGTATGAATTAAAATATCTAGTAAAGTTTACCAAAACCCAAAAATTATAAGTTTTCAAATATAAAAATAAATATTATGTTCACAATGCCCATCATGATGTGTCCAATGACATTTATTTGTTTTCCATTGGATGTCTTTTCGAATTACTATTAATTAAAAAATTTTATTATGTATAACTAAAAAAATAGTTTAGTATTAGGAAAATATACATTACAACTAAGATGACAAAATTTGAAGCAAAGTAATTAAACAAATCATAGTGATGGTGATATCATAGAAGAGGAGATTTATAATTACATATTAACATAATAAAATCAAAATATAAAATTTGAAGAAATGAATTAAAAAAATTGTATGCAAAAGTGACATTATCATATGCTAAAAAGGTCATGTCTAACATCCATGATCTTCAAATCAGACACTATGAAAACGTCTAATAAAAAATTCAAAAACTATAGAAACAAATTTTTTTCAAAATATAAAATTATTATTTAATTGGAAAATCTGATTGAGAGAAGCCCCACAATGTTTATTTTATTTTGATTGGATTTCATTTAGACTTACAATGAATTGCACAAAAAAATAAAAAATAAATAATAAAAAGTTTATCTTAAAATTAAATAAAAACATATATTAAAACTACAATGAGGTAATGTGAAGCAATATAACAAAACCAAATTAAGGTAATGTGAAGATCACTAAAGAAGAGATTTAGAGAAACATAACAATATGACTAAATCAAATAGAAAAATTTAATTTAATAAGATAGATTGTAAGGCAATGTTGTATTCCATGATTAAAAAAAGATTAAGTGGGACATCTTAGTTCATCAAGTCTGGTACAATTGAAAATGTCACAAAAATTATGTTAAAGCCGTACAAGTTAAATATTTTAAAATGTAAGAAATGAATGTTGGATTAATAGAATCAACTAAGATAAGTTAAATGATAATTATTTTGTCTCAATCTGAACACATACAGAATTACTTTGAATTACTAAACTACATAATCTTAAATGATAATAATTTTTTATAATTAGTTAATATTTAAGCAAAATGACATAAATTGTTGAAATGTAATATAATAAAACTAAATTGATATAAATGTTTAATGATAAGAGACTTTGAGCTACATAATAATGTCAAAATCAATGCAAAAACTTTAAAAGAATTAGATAAAAGGTTTCGAATAGTTGTATTCCAAGAAACTAAGAAGACATAAATTAATATTTTCAATTTTGAAATAAGGCATGGAAGAAAATGTCTTATAAAGCATAGCAAAATAATAGAGTTTTTTGAAAACTTTTAAAGTAAATTTATATTAAATCTAAAATTTCATATTTTTAAAAATGTAACAAAATCAAATTGAAGTGAAAGTTAGATTAGAGAAGAATTAGTTTTTCAATACAATAAATCAAAATAAAAATGAAAATTTTAAGTAAATGATATAAATTGTATAGGAAAGTTGTATTCTAATGTAATTAGTAGATTGAGTGTAACATCCCTAATCGACAAAATGCATATGTAATGAAATATAATATTTTAAAATATAAAAATTAAAATTTAGTTTGGTAAAGCTGGTTGAGTAACTACAATGATGTTTTTTTTAACTTAATAGGACAAATTTTCAAGCATAGTGAATTAATAAATTAAATAATTGGTACATAATAGTAATTTATTTTATTAAGTTTAGGTAAATATATGTTAAAGTTGAAATGAGATAAATTAAAGTAATTTAATATAACAAAAGCAAAGTAATGTGAAGGTCACATGAGAAGAAAATTAAGGTTTTATAATGTTAAATTCAAAACAAAATGTAAAATAAAGATATCTTTATTTAAATAAAGTCGTAAATCTTATAACATAGAATATTTAAAAGCAAAAAATGAATATTTAATTCATATAGCACATCAAGATAAGTGAAACAAATGTTTGTGTAATATTGATCATACCATATTTGGAATTAATGTGAATTACCAAATTAAATAAGCATAAAAAATCAAATTCTTATTTTAATATTAAATAAATATTTTTTAAGTATAAAATAAGGTGAATTGATACAATGTTATATTACTGAAAAAATTGATGCAAAGTGCACGAAAGAGGATGATAAATTTAACAAAGAAGATGTATTTCATGATACCAAGGGGATCGTGGACAATATCCTCGATCATCAAATAAAGTACAAATAAAATATCTCCTAAACAATATTAAAAAAATGGAAAATTTAAAAAATTTTAAAATTAAAATTTAATTTGAGATAGCTTCTCAAGGTATCTCTAATGAACTTTGTTTTAAATCAACTAGACTATGTCTTATTGATAAATAAATTATCCTAAAACTAAAAGTGAGATAAATTGAGTTTATATATAATAACTAAATACAAATAATAAAAGTGACATGATATTGAGAATTAGAGTTTTATATCAATATAACAAAATCAAACAAGAAAAGTTTAGGAAATGCAAAATTATATAAGAAATTTGCATTTTAGAAAAATAACAAGTTCGAGTGCAACGTCATTGTTTAGCAAATCCTATATTAATGGAAAAATCTTGTAATTCATGCCAACATGTAAGAAAAATAAAATATTTTAAAATATAAAAGTGAATATTTAATTTGATAGGGCTCATCTTGGTGGGTTAAGGACATTTGCTTCATCTCAATTATACATCATTTAGAATACCACAAATTAAAGGTGACTTAAGATGAGTTTTGGCATCACATTATGGCATGATAAAATAAAAAAATTAAAGAGATTAGATAAATTTTATTGTAATGTTGCATCTAAAGGTAATAAAAAGGTCAAGCATGATCTTCTTGGTTCAAATGTCACATACAAATAGAAATCTCTCGTAAAGCATACCAAAGATAGACTTTCATATCACTTTGACCTCCTTTAGAAATAAAACAAATTTTCAAAGTAAATAATAAAAAGTTAAAAAAATATTCTATTTTAAATTTAAATAAAATTATATTGTAGCTAAGTTATATTAGTTGAAGTATTGTAATATTTTATATTCAAAGCAATTTAATGGCCACACAAGAAGTCATGTACTATTAATTAGTTATATAATCAATCAATGTGGGAACATTTTAAGAAATAAGTCAAATCATTTGGAAAAGTTGTATTCTAAGATACTAAAGAAATTGAGTATAACATAATCTATAATCAAATCAGGGATGAATAAAAATGTTCTTTAAGGCATATCTAGAGCACCTCGAAGAGAGTCTAATGACATTTGTTTGAACTCTATAAAACCTCATCTGGCATTATTGTAAATTACCATATTAAATTTGAATAAATATTATTAGATTATTTGTTTAATATTTAGTTAATATATTTAAAGTTTGAATTGAGATAAATAAAAAAAGGAATAATAGAAGAAAATCAAAATGATATATTGATGACACAAGATGACATATATTAATATAGAGTAATATGAGCAAAACAAAGCAAAAATTTGAAAAATTAGTTATATTATACATAAATGTTGCATTGTAAGCTAATAAGTAGATTGAAGGTTACATCCTTGATAAAAAAATCTATTATGAATTGAAATCTCTTGTAAAGGGTTTTAAAATACTAGAAACAAAATTAAAATTATAAAAATAAATATTTAGTAAGATAGAGCTCATCTAGATTGGCCTCTATTAAAATTACATTCAATGAGGAAAGTAAAATAGCACAAATAGTAATAATGTTTTAAACAATAAATAAATACAAATATTAAGATTAATTTGAGATCACTTGAAGCAACACAATATAAGCAAATTAAAATGATGTAAATTTCATACTAGATGAGTTTAGAGTTACAAAGAAAATTAACTTAATTATAGTTAAAAATTTAAAGAAGTGGGATAAAAATATGAAAACCATATTCTAAAATACCAAGGAGATCGCTGTAACATTCTCAATCAAGAAATTACGTATGAATTAAAATACTTTACAAAATTTTCCAAAACTCTACAAAATAAAATAATTAAAAATATATTAAATTAGTTTTTAATTATTAGAACTCTTTGAGATAGGTGTAATGATGTTTATTTATTCTAAATGGATCATCAACTAAAAAAACTACAAAACTCTAAAGTAAACATTAGTAAATAGAAATAATTTATTACTTTAGTATTAAGAAAATATATATTAACATGGGAATTATATAAGTTGAAAAAAATGCAATATGACCAAATCAAAGTAATGTAACAATCTCGTGAGAAGTAACTAAGTGACAAATATTATCATAACAAAGTCAAAGTGAATAATTCCAAGAAATGAGATAAAGTGTATGAAAAAGTTGTATTTCAAGATACAAATGTTTTGACTTTATTATTATCAATCATCAAAATTGAAACTACTGTGAGTTATAAATGAAAATAAGAATAAATAATATTAACATACTATTTTAATATTAATTGATTATATTTTAATAAAAAGTCAATAAATTGAAGTAATGTAAAATAATAAAATCAAGGAGATGTAAAGGTTAAATGCTTAGAGAAGTAGCATTACATAGTAACATGACCAAATCAAAGTGAATAATTTTAATGATTGAAATAAATTTTATACAAAATTTGCATTTCGAGATACTAAGTAGATCAAGTGTAAATACACGGTCTTCAAATTATTTATACATCAAAATGCCACTTAAATCATGCTAAAATATTATTTAGCAAATTATGTAAGGAGTCCAATGATGTCTTTTCTGTCTCAATGAAACTTTATTTATATGGATTATACCTCTAAAAATTAAAGGAGAAGAAATAAAAATTTATCCTAAGTTTTAATGTTATGTAAATATATTTTAAAGCTAAATATTGATAAATTGAGGTAATTTAATGTAACAAAAAACATAATAACGTGGTCACATCAAGGTAGAATTATAGTTATCTAGTAGCGTAATAGAATCAAAGAAAAAAATTTAAAAAAATTAGATAAATTTTTTAAGATAGTTTCATTTAGAGGTATTAAAACGTTGGTGGGGACACCAGCGCCATGCATGATTTTCGACGTACTTCATCTATTCAGATGCGCTCCTGCACTACCCGACGACCAAGGGAGTTACTCTTCATGAACAGGATCAATTTGGAGCCCAAAGTTGCATTTCGGGCTCGAATTAACACTCAAGAACATTATTTTTGGATTCGGGGACCTAAATTTGGCCAAAAGGCCTCTTTTTCCGGTTTTCGCCACCGCCGGACGCCTTCCGCCGCCGACTGCGACCGTCCGCCACCGGTTCGCCGCCGTCGGCCGTTGAGCCGACGGACCCGCGCGTGGGTTCGCGCGAGACGCGCCCGCGGGTGGCGGGTCGGCGCGACCCGGTTCAGGCCCGTGTCATGGCTCGGGTCGCACGACCCGCTGGATGAACCGCGCCGACCCGTCTCCGACCCACGCCGACCCGTAATCGACCCGCGACAACACGACTCGACCGCGCCAGCGTCCCCGCCGGATTCGCCGCCTCGACCGCCGCCGCCAACCGCTGCTAGCCCGCCGGATTTGCCTTAAAAGCTGTTTAGCAACAGCTTCTGGATCAGCTTTTGACTATTTTCTGCCTTTTTTTAATGTTTTAAAAGGCAGAAATTGATATGCAGCCTTTATATTTGTTATTTTCCTATTTATTTCCAAGTTTCACGTATTTTATTCCTTTAAAACTCTAAAAGTTGTTTTACCGATGTACCCTTAGGCTCTCTATAAATAGGGAGGCCTATCACTATGTAAGGTTAGTTGATATTTGAGCTTGTTTAAGTATTTTAGTGCTTTGCTTTCACTTGTTGAGTCATTGGTGTGATTCCAACAAGACTTTGGCGTGCTGATTCGTCGAGGCTCCGGTACTGGGAGGAGGGGTGCGAGGCCCAAGCGGTGAGAGGCTGTGCCAGTTTATCAACGACGCCATCTTCATCTTCATCCCTTCGTCGACATACTCTCCATACCCCGCCGCTACCACGACGGTAACGTTTCATAACTACTCATCGTCGCATTCGCCTTTTCATCCGGATTTCGACGCTTCTCTCTCTCTTAAGATTTGGGTTCCCCTCGGACTTGAACGGTTCTTACTCGAATAATATATGTTAACTTTCTGATTTATGATGATTTAGCGCGATCTTTGTACCTTTCAACTGCGCCGGTGCGACCATTCCACTTTTCAAAATTTATCTCGCTCGGTATTTAAACCCTTATCCGAGTACTCCGCGTCTGTGCCGTCGAGGTGTTGCGGACCTAGCCTATGGAGCGACCTCTGTGTTGCTCACGGTCCCCCTCTTGGCTAAGATTGCCTTGGACGGGTGTCTCTTGCTTGTTATTTCTTTTTTCGAATTTTCACATTTTTACCTTTCAAGTTTACTTTATTTCTGGTGTGTGGATGTAATTTCTGTATTGCTCAAATTATTGTAATCCGTCCGGCATCAAATTGGTATCAGAGAACGGTTAGGCTAGTACAATCGTTATCGACGGCGTAAGTTTATCCAATGGACAATCAACTCCCTGACCAACTTCATATTACTTTACAAACTATTTTAGCCACACTAGAGAGGTTGGACACTAGAGTCACCCAACTAGAACAAAAAAAATGTGAACCTACCATATATGAACCTGGTGATGTCTACCACCCTAATCAAACACCACGAAGGAATGAACCTGATATTACCTATTCCCCACATCATGCACCTCCAAGAATCAATGATCCCTTCTTAAGGAGACCACTTGAAAATGATGACGATAAACTTATAAAATCCATCAAGTGTGACACACCAACCTTTGAAGGAACCATGAATCCTAAAGAATACATAGAGTGGGAGGCAGCCCTAGACCACTACTTTCAATGGTTTAGGCTTAGTGAAGAACGAAAAGTTTTGTTTGCCCGTATGAAACTAGCCAGACAAGCTCGACTCTTTGTAGAAACCATAGAAACTAATCGCCATCAAAGAGGATCTCCACCCATAGGAACCTGGAGTGAATTAAAAGGAATCCTTAGGGACAAATACATACCACTCTCCTACAAGCACCAACTACTTGATCAATGGCAACGTTTAAACCGAGGAAAGTCAGTGAATGAGTATATTACTCGTTTTGATGAGTATCACTTACGTTGTGGTGTCAATGAAGATCCTTTAGTTACTCTTTCTCGATTTAGAGCAGGACTTAGGGAAGATATACAAAGGGAACTCTTTATGAGAAACATCCACACTTTAGAGGAGGCCTATAGGATCGCAAGTGAATTTGAGAGGCTTCAGAAACTATTTTCCACTAAGAAAGTTGAGCAAATACCCAAGTCAAATTTTAGGTCAAGTAACCATGGACCTTCCACTAGTCATCCACCAACAATCCCCTCTCCAAATGCTACTCCAAAACCTATCACAAAAACAGACCAACCCACCAATCGATCGTCTGAAATAACTTGTTTCAAATGCAAAGGGCGAGGTCATATGGCAGCCCAATGTCCTACACGACAAATTAATTATATCGGAGAAGAAGAGGATGAACCAAACCTTGGAGAGAAAGTAGGTGATGAAGATTATGTACCTGATTCAACCCTAGCCAATGAATACTATGAAGAAGACGGAGAATATACTATTGAGGAAAATGAACCTATCACAGTCGTTAGGTGCACTTTCACCCAACCCAAGGTGAGTGAAGATTGGAGACGAACCACAATTTTTCATACATTTGTTAAAATTGGGGAAAGGGTGTGCAAGGTGGTAATCGATAGTGGTAGTAGCATTAATGCGATTTCTACGGATAGTGTGGCACGCATTGGATTAACCACCACCCAACACCCAAACCCTTATACAGTTTCGTGGATCAACGATACCTCTATTCCTATTAAGAAACAATGTATGGTTCCCCTTAAATTTGGCCAATATTCAGAAGATATTCTATGTGATGTTGTCTCCATGCAAGTTGGAAGTATTATCTTAGGACGACCCTGGCTATATGACCATGATGTCCTTATTACCAGAAAATCTAATACTTGTATATTCACACATCAAGGTCATAGAGTTAAATTACATCCTTCCCCACCAAAAGACCAAGTTAAACCCCTAAAAACGAAACCCACTACTAACCAAGAGAAAAAAATTTAGTTTATATCTCAAGGAGAGGTTGAACGAGAATTTACTGATGGTTCAATTATTTGGGCCGTAGCAATGAGAGAAGTTTCAAATGAGGAACCAAACATAGTCATTCCACCAATAATAGAACCTATTATGTCTAGTTTTTCAGAAGTTTTTAAGGAAGAACCCCAAGGTTTACCCCCACTTCGTGACATCCAACATGCTATAGATTTGGTGCCTGGAGCTAGCTTGCCGAACCTACCCCATTATAGAACGAGTCCCACAGAACACCAAGAGTTAGCCCGACAAGTTCAAGAACTATTAGACAAAGGGCTCATACGAGAGAGTCTTAGCCCTTGTGCCGTTCCTACCCTCTTAGCCCCAAAGAAAAATGGAACATGGAGAATGTGTATCGATAGTAGGGCTATTAATAAAATAACTGTGAAATATAGGTTTCCTATTCCACGATTAGATGATCTTCTTGACCAAATGAGTGGAGCCACGGTTTTCTCTAAAATTGATTTAAAAAGTGGATATCATCAAGTAAGAATTCGCCCTGGAGATGAATGGAAAACCGCTTTTAAAACTAGAGATGGATTATATGAATGGTTAGTCATGCCCTTTGGTCTTTCTAATGCCCCGAGTACTTTTATGAGACTCATGACCCAAATACTTCGACCTTACTTAGGAAAATTCATCGTAGTTTACTTTGATGACATTCTAATTTTTAGTCATACCCCAGAACAACACTTAGAACATTTGAAAATAATTTGTTTAACACTCAAGGAAAGTAATCTCTATGCCAATCTTAAGAAATGTGCTTTTGTTACTGATTGTGTAAATTTTCTAGGATTTATAGTCTCAAAAAATGGATTGTCTGCTGACCCTGATAAGGTCAAAGCAATAATCAATTGGCCAACACCTCAATCTGTTCATGATGTTAGGAGTTTCCATGGTTTGGCCACTTTTTATAGAAGGTTTATTAAAGGTTTTAGTTCCATCACAGCTCCAATAACAGATTGCATTAAAAAAGGAAACTTTGAATGGACTTCAGCAGCTGATAAAGCCTTTGCTAAAATTAAGGAAAGTATGACCAATGCTCCTATACTCCGACTTCCTGATTTTTCTATTGTTTTTGAAGTTTCTTGTGACGCTTCAGGTGTAGGAGTCGGAGGAGTCCTTAGTCAAGAAGGACGACCTATTGCCTATTTTAGTGAAAAACTAAATGAATCTCGAAGAAAATATTCCGTCTATGATAAAGAATTTTATGCAGTAGTACAAGCCCTCATACATTGGAGACATTATCTCCTACCTCAAGAGTTTGTATTATATTCTGATCATGAGGCCTTAAGGTTTTTGAACTCACAAAAGAAATTAAAACCACAACATGCCAAATGGATAGAATTTCTTCAAAGCTACACATTTGTCCTAAAACATAAGCCTGGTATAGAAAACAAAGTTGCCGATGCCCTCAGTAGACGAGTAAATTTACTTACCACATTATCTGTATCAATTACTGGCTTTGAAACTCTACCTGATCTGTACCAAGAATGTGCTAACTTTGGACCTATTTATAAGGACTTAATTAATAATCCAACCAAGGCTATTTATGATTATACTATTAAAGATGGTTATCTTTTTCGTGGTCAACAATTATGTATTCCCCAAACTTCCCTTAGAGACTTCTTAATTTGGGAAATACATGCTGGAGGATTAGTAGGACATTTTGGAAGAGACAAGACAATTACAGCCATTGAAGATAGATTTTATTGGCCTGGATTAAAACGACATGTAGCTCGCATAATTGCTGGGTGTAGAACTTGTGCCGTTGCTAAACAACGTTCCCAAAACACTGGTCTTTATACTCCTTTACCCATACCATCAAGACCATGGGAAGATCTTAGTATGGACTTTGTCCTTGGTTTGCCTAAAACTGTTCAAAAACATGACTCTATTTTCGTAGTAGTAGACCGATTTACAAAAATGGCTAGATTTATCCCATATTTTAAAACTTCAGATGCCTCACATATTGCTCGCTTATTCTTTGATGAAATTGTAAAATTGCATGGATTACCCAAAACCATAGTTACCGATAGAGATGTTCGTTTTACTTCTTATTTTTGGAAAACTCTTTGGCATCTAATGGGGACGAAACTAAAATTCTCATCTGCCTACCACCCTCAAACGGATGGTCAAACCAAAGTGGTAAATCGAAGCCTAGGAAATCTATTACGATGCTTAGTAGGAGACAATGCAAAAAATTGGGATTTACTTTTATCACGTGCGGAATATGCATATAATAGTTCAGTTAATAGGTCTATAGGAATGAGTCCCTTTGAAGCTTATAATGGGTACAAACCTCATAGCCCAATTGACCTTATCTCATTACCTATTCAAGCACGCACATCGGAGTCCGCACAAGAGTTTGCACAACACATCAGAGAGATTCATAAACATATTAAAGATAAAATTAATTTAAGTAATGAGCAATATAAGAAACTTGCGGATGCACATCGCAGATTTAAGGAGTTCTTGGAAGGTGATTATGTGATGATTCGAATCAGACCTGAAAGGTTTCCACCAGAAACCTTAAGGAAGTTACATGCAAGAGGCGCTGGTCCATTCCGAATCTTAAAAAAGATTGGACCAAATGCATACACAGTGGAGTTACCAGACGATTACGGCATCAGCAATACCTTCAACGTCTCAGACCTGGTGGCCTACAAGGAGCCGATCGAGATTCCCAGTGAGCCACTTGAGCCTACATCAACACCCCTTGAGAGTGAACCTTTACCTGAGTGTCCACCAACTTGTCAAGGTAAGAGGAGTGAGCAGATTGAAAAGGTACTAGACGATCAAACTACATTAACCAGAAATCGAAGTTATCAAAGATATCTTGTTCGATGGCAAGGCCGGTCGGATACCGAGGATACCTGGATCACAAGAGAAGAGTTACAGCGATTGAATCCAGATGCATTGAGGATGTATGAGGAACAACTTGGAGTTGACTCATCGGAGTTGAGTCTTTCTCGCTATGGGGGAATTGGTGGGGACACCAGCGCCATGCATGATTTTCGACGTACTTCATCTATTCAGATGCGCTCCTGCACTACCCGACGACCAAGGGAGTTACTCTTCATGAATAGGATCAATTTGGAGCCCAAAGTTGCATTTCAGGCTCGAATTAACACTCAAGAACATTATTTTTGGATTCGGGGACCCAAATTTGGCCAAAAGGCATCTTTTTCCGGTTTTCGCCGCCGCCGGACGCCTTCCGCCGCCGACTGCGACCGTCCGCCACCGCTTCGCCGCCGTCGGCCGTTGAGCCGACGGACCCGCGCGCGGGTTCGCGCGAGACGCGCCCGCGGGTGGCGGGTCGGCGCGACCCGGTTCAGGCCCGTGTCATGGCTCGGGTCGCACGACCCGCTGGATGAACCGCGCCGACCCGTCTCCGACCCACGCTGACCCGTAACCGACCCGCGACAACACGACTTGACCGCGCCAGCGTCCCCGCCGGATTCGCCGCCACGACCGCCGCCGCCAACCGCTGCTAGCCCGCCGGATTTGCCTTAAAAGCTGTTTAGCAACAGCTTCTGGATCAGCTTTTGACTATTTTCTGCCTTTTTTTAATGTTTTAAAAGGCAGAAATTGATATGCAGCCTTTATATTTGTTATTTTCCTATTTATTTCCAAGTTTCACGTATTTTATTCCTTTAAAACTCTAAAAGTTGTTTTACCGATGTACCCTTAGGTTCTCTATAAATAGGGAGGCCTATTCCTATGTAAGGTTAGTTGATATTTGAGCTTGTTTAAGTATTTTAGTGCTTTGCTTTCACTTGTTGAGTCATTGGTGTGATTCCAACAAGACTTCGGCGTGCTGATTCGTCGAGGCTCCGGTACTGGGAGGAGGGGTGCGAGGCCCAAGCGGTGAGAGGCCGTGCCAGTTTATCAACGACGCCATCTTCATCTTCATCCCTTCGTCGACATACTCTCCATACCCCGCCGCTACCACGACGGTAACGTTTCATAACTACTCATCGTCGCATTCGCCTTTTCATCCGGATTTCGACGCTTCTCTCTCTCTTAAGATTTGGGTTCCCCTAGGACTTGAACGGTTCTTACTCGAATAATATCTGTTAACTTTTTGATTTACGGTGATTTAGCGCGATCTTTGTACCTTTCAACTGCGCCGGTGCGACCATTCCACTTTTCAAAATTTATCTCGCTCGGTATTTAAACCCTTATCCGAGTACCCCGCGTCTGTGCCATCGAGGTGTTGCGGACCTAGCCTACGGAGCGACCTCTGTGTTGCTCACGGTCCCCCTCTTGGCTAAGATTGCCTTGGACGGGTGTCTCTTGCTTGTTATTTCTTTTTTCGAATTTTCACATTTTTACCTTTCAAGTTTACTTTATTTCTGGTGTGTGGATGTAATTTCTGTATTGCTCAAATTATTGTAATCCGTCCGGCATCAAACGTTTGATTGTAACGTCCTTGATAGCCAAATCTAACATGAACATAATCCCCACAGAAATCTTTCAAATAACTTTTTTATAATCTTAATTAGACCTTCTTTAGAATTACTATGAATTTTCAACATACATAATAAAAAAACAAAATAAATCAACTTCTTTATTTTAAAAGATTTATTAAAGCTAAAATGATATAAATCAAATGCTTGAAATATTAGATAGTCAAAGAAATACAAATGTTAGACTAAAGAAAATTAAGCATTAATTAGTAATATAACTAAATTGAAACAAAATATGGAAGAAATAAGCTAACTTGTGAGAAAGTTCCAGTACAAAATAATAAAGACATTGGGTGTAACATACTCACTAGTTAAATTAAGAAAAATCAAAAAAATTTTAATGAATACTAAAATAAAAAATATTTAAAATAATTAATAAAATATTTTATCAAATACAACCCATCTAGATAACTGCAATGGCATCATTTTTGATTCTATCAAGCCTTATGTAAAGCTCTATTAAAGCTAAAATGAGATAAATTCAAGTGATATAATAAAAAAATTTAGAAAATAGAAATGTTAGAGGAGATGAGATTTAGAGTTACGCAATAATATAAGCAAATGAAGGCAAAAAAATCTAAAAGAATGACACATTTTATGGAAAAGTTTACTTCCAATATTTTAAGTAGATTGCTTGACATCAAAGATAAAATAAATTTCGATTTAAAATCTCTAATTAGCCATCCGAAAATAATAAAAAGAAATTTAAAATAAAAATTTAATATTTAATCCAAAAATTACATTAAGTGAGATTTTGGGGTTCTTAATGACATTGCCACATCAAAAAAAAAATTGAAGACGTTAGATGTATTGTACAAAAAAGTTATATTCGAAGATACTAAGGTGGACCATTGTAAGATATTTGATCACCAACTCATGCATGCTTTGAAATGACTTGTAAAAGATTTTACAACCATTGAAAATAAAATGTATTTGAATATAAAAGCACTTCTTTGATTGTATAGAGCTCATCATCACGATTCCAACAATCTTTACTAAAAACTTAAACAAGAATAAGTAATAAAAAAATTAAAGCAATGAAATACAACTAAGTCAAAGCATTCAAAAGGCTAACGAGATAAGATTTAGGGTTAGAGGGTAATATTGAAGATGAAAGTAAAAAATTTGGTAAAATTACATAACTTATATAGTAAAGTAACATTACAAGATTTCGACAAGATTGATTCAGACAACCTTGATCATCAAGTCATTTAGCAATTAAAATCTCTTGTGAATCGTAAAAAATAATAGAAAATATTATTTAAAAGATAATTAAAAAATTAATATTTAAATTGCTAAAGCTCATCAAGAAAAGTTTAATGACATATTTTTTTTAAATTAGACTAAAGTAAATAAGTGTAAATAATAATAAATTATTTTTTAATTATTATGTTGATATATATTAAAGAAAAAATCAGTTAAATTAAAGAAAGGCAATACAACTAAATTAAGGAGATGTAAAAGTGTCACGAGAGAAAATTTAGAGTTACATTGAAATATAAGCAAATCAAAACAAAAACTTTGAAGAAATGCTATACATTGTTTGGAAAGTTGCATTCCGAAATACTACGATTATTTAGTGCATTGTCTTTTTTCATCACATTATTTATGAATCATAATATCTCTTTAATTATGACGAGGGCCTCAAAAATAAAATATTTTAGTAAGATAGAGTTTGCGAATATGCGCCCAACTGGATTTATTGCATATTACTAATGTAGATATTCATAAATAATAATAAATTATTTTTAAGTCAATATATATTAAAACAAAAATTAGATAAATATATGCAATATATTGTCAAGAAATCGAAGCAAAGTAAGGTCACAAAAGAATAGAAATGGAATTAACTAGTAATATAACCAAATAAAAGTGAAAGCTATGAAGAAATAACAAATATTGTTGTAAAAAGTTACATTCCAAGGTAATTAAGAGATCTAGTATAACATGTTAGTAGTAAAATCCTATATGAGTTGAAATTTGTAATGACACAATCTAAAATTGTTTAAAAAAAAATATTTAAAAATATAAAAAAAAATAATTAGATAGAGCACTTGTATACTACTCCAATGGCATTGTCATCTCATTTAAACCTCATTTAGAATTTCTACAAATTAAAAAAGTAAGAAGTGTAAATAAAAAAATTTAAAAGTAAAGCAATATATACTAATGTTAAAATGTAATAGATTATTGCAATGTAATATAACCAAATCAAAGCATTATAAGCTCAAAGGAGAAGAGATTCAATATTACATAATTACATAACTAAATGAAAGCTAAAGATTTGAAGAAATAAGATAAATTATATTAGAAAGTTTGTTTTAAAAGAGATTAAAGTGATCGACTAAAACCTCTCTTATCGTTAAAGAACATGGGAACTAAAATACCTTTTAATAAATTAAAATTTCCTTGAAAATAAAATAACTAAGGATATAAAAATGATTATCTAATTCGATAAAGCTTGTCGACCTGAGTTCGGTAATGTTTGCTTCATCTCAATCAAACCTCATTTTAAATTACCATAGTTACAAATTTAAACAAGGGTGAATAATAATAATTTATTATTTTAATAATAAGAAAATATATTAAAGTTAAAATGAGACAAATTTATGCAATGTAATAAAACTATATTAAAGAAATAGGAAGGTCATATAAGAGGAGATTTGAAAGTAAATATATATGAATAATAATATATTATTTTTTAATATTATGTAGATATATATGTGTATTAAAATTAAAATGAGGTAAATTGAAGAAAGTAATTTAATCTAATAATGCCAATGTAATGGTCACATGACGAGAAGATTTGCAATTACATTCTAATATAATTAAATTAAAATGAAATGTTTTAAGAAATGCATTAAAAGTTTGGGAAAGTTGATTACAAGATTCTAAGGAGATCTAGTGTAGTATTCTTTATCATCAATTGTGAATAAATGAGAATGTTTCTTAAATTATACACAAATCTTATAAAATAAAATATTTAAAAAGAAAAACATTAAATATTAAATAAGATATACTGTGCAAAATGAGCTCAATTGAACTCATCCCATTTGATAAAAAATCATTTTGAATTATTGTGAAATAAATAAGTATAAATAATAATAAATTATTATTTTTATTTTAAGCAATTATAGATGTAAACTAAAATTAAATAAATTATTGTAATGTAATATAAGAATATCAAAGGAAACAAATGGTCTCATAAGATTATGTTTGTAAATACAATGTATCATAACCAAATTAAAGAGAAACTTTTGAATAAATGAAAAATATTTATGGGAAAATTGCATTCCAAAAAACTAAATATATTGTGTGTAACGTCACTGATCATGAAATCATGTTTGAGTCAAATTGTTGTATAAAACATGTTAAAAATAAGATAAAATAAAAGTTCTTTAAAATGAAAAAAAATATTTAATTCGATAGAGCTCTTGAAGAGTACTACAATTTGATAAGCTTCATCATAGCGAGACATCATTTAGAGTTTCTACAAATTACTAAATTAAATAAGAATAAATAATAATATAATAATATTTTAATGGAAAATAAATAATTATTAATTCTAAAATGAGAAAAATAGCATTAAATTAATATAAACAAATCATAGCAATGCAAATCTCATGAAAGAATAATTTTAGGTTACATAGTGATTAACCAAATGAGAGGAAAAAATTTGAAAAAATGAGAAAGTGTGCAAGAAATTGGAATTTTAAGATATTAAGCTGATCGAGTGTAACATCATTCATCGTCAAATCAATTTAGAATTGATATATATTTTAAAACATGTTATAATCTTTAAAAGGTATTTAAAAAAATATTACTTTAATTGATGGAGCTCATCAAGACATGTCTAATAATATTTCCTTTATCACAATCAAACATTTTTCAGTGTTATTATAAATTATCAAAGTAAACATATATAATAATAATATGCATATTTGTTAATATTAAGTAAAAATATTATATTTTTTAAATTTGATAAATTAAAAAATAATGTAATCTAATAAAAATTAATGTGATAAAAAGTTCACACTTGACTAAAATTGGAGTTTTGTGACAATAAAACCAAACCATAATGAAATGCTTTAAGAAGTGAGATAAAATATATAAAAAAATTGCATTCTATGATACAAGATAAAGCTAATGGAGATTCCATGATTATAAAGTTTTATTAAACGTGCAAAACATTTAAGAAAATATATTCAAAATGAAAAGAGTTAATATATAATTTGATAGAGCAAATAAAAATGTGTCCAACGATCTATGAATCTTGATCGATTCTTATTTAGGATTACTATGAAATACGGAACTAAATAAGGATAAATAAAAATAAACTATTGATTAAATCCTTAATAACACTATGTGATTATTGAACTAAACTAATTGAAACAATATAATATCAAAAAATAAAAAAAACTAAATGCCACATAAGACAAGATTTAGAGTTACAATATAGTACTACAAAATCAAAATAAAAATTTTGAAGAAATGATATAAATTTTTTTTGGAAGATGAATTCAAAGATATTAATCAGATTGAGTACAAAATCCTTATTCAGTAAGTAAGGAATAAATTAAAATGCCTAATGAAGAATGCAAAATCTTTAGAAAATAAAAAAATATAAAGGATATTTTTTATTTTATATAGCTTATTAAAATAAATGTAATGATGTTTATTTTATCTTAATTAAATCTCAATTTAGTTACCATGAGTTAACAAAATATATAAGCATTGTTAAAAAATTATGACTTTAAAATATAGGGTTTATATAATAAAGCTAAAATTAGATAACTTTAATCATGAAATATAGCTAGTTTGAAGTGACATAAATGTCATAATACAGTAGTATTACACTTTCAAAGTAATACAACCAAATCAAAGAACAAAATTTCAAGAAATAAATAAAATTTTATAAGAATATTATATTCTAGTATACAAAAGATATTGAGTTATGATAATAAAATCTAATTTGAATAATGATTACTAGTAAAACATAAAAATAATCTATTAAAAAAATATTTTTATAAATATAAAATTGAATATTTAATTAGATGGAGTTTGTTAAGCTGGGTGTATTGATATTTATTTTATCTCAACTGAACCTCATTTGGAATTTTCTTGAATTACAAAAGTAAATACACAGAAATAATAATAATAAATATTTTTTAAATCTTAAATAAATATACATAAAAAAATGTAAAAATTGAAACAATGTGATATAACCAAATTATAGAAAGAAATTTGAGAAATTAAATCAATTGTTCGCGAAAGTTATATTTAAAGATTCTAAGGAGATCAACTATAAAATCATGGATCGTCAAATATGGTATGAATGATCTAACGTGAAAATCTTACCAAAACTATAAGAAAAATTAAAAGTATAAAAATGAATTCCTTTTATTAGATAGAATTTCACGAGGCAAGTGCAACATTGTATGTTTTGCCTTGATTGGACCTTTTTGGGAATAACCATGAATTGCAAAATTAAATAAGGAAAAATGAAAAAATATTTTCTTAAATTCTTGCAAAGATATATGAAAGAAAAAATAAGATAAGTTTAACCAATATAATGTAGTTAAATCAAATACTTATAGTAGTCACACGAGTGCAAATTTTTAATTATATCATAATATAGCAAAATAAAAGAAAAAATCTTTAGGAAATGAGATGAAGTTTTTGGTAAAGATGCATTGCATTATATTAATGGGATCGAGTGCAACCTCACCAACCATTGCATGAATTGTGAAACCAAATTTAAAGCCTACTAAATCCATAAAGAAATATTATCTAAATCTATAAAATAAATATTATTGACTTGGGTACAGTACGTCAAGACGAGTTGATTGACATTTGTTTTGTCTTGATTCAATCATGTTTGGAGTTACTATGAATAAAAAAAGTAAATAAATATAAGCAATTATAAATAATGTTGTTATCATTATATTAATTTATATAATAAAATTGAAACTTGATAAAGAGAAACAATGTAATATGACCAAGCCAAATTAGGCAAAGGTACAAAAAGAAAAGAAAGTTAATTTGCTTGGTAATATAACCAATTCACAGCTAAAAATCTAAACAATAGAAACAAATAATGCAGAAAATTGCTTTCTATGTTACTAAGAAGATTGAGTTAAATTTTTTCGATGATCAAATTTGTTGTCAATTGAAATGTCATGTAAAGCATTAAAAACATTTATTCAAATTGAATATTTATAAAAATAAAAAATAAATATTTAATTTGATAGAGTCTATTGAGCTAAGATCTATGACAATTTTTTGTCTAAATTAAACCTTATTTAGAATTACTATTATTTAGAGAAGTAAACATGCTTAATTAAAATTAATTGTAGGAAAATATACATTAAACATAAAATACGATAAATTGAAGCAATGTAAGGTAACCGAAAGAAAACAATGTAAAGGCCATATTATACCAGATTTACAGCCACATACTAATATATCTAAATAAAAACAAACTACTTGAAAATGTGACAAGATATTATGGAAATTGAGTCTATCATCATAGATCATCAAATTATGTACAAATCAAAATCTTTCATATAGTGAGAAAAACATTAAAAAATAATATATTTTGAATTATAAAGAGAATATTTAATTGGACAAAGCTTATGCAAACAAACCTAATGATGTTTATTTCTTCTTGATGTGTCCTACTTTTCAATTGCTATCAATTACAAAATTAAGTAACTATAAATAATAATAAATTAAAATTTAATGATTATTAAATATATATTAATTTTTGAAAGACACAAATTAAAATATTATAATATTTGCAAATGAATGTCGTAGAAAAGTCACACGAAAAAAAATTTAGAGTTATATATTAATATAAATAAATTTAAGTGAAAGAAATTGAAAAAATGAGATTACTTTTGCGAGAAAGTTGTCTCTATGGTAGTAGTGAGATCAACTGTAAAACATCAATCATCAAATGAAGAAAGAATTAAATTGTCTCTTAAAACTGGAATAATTATTTGAAAAAAAAGCACAAAAAATATAGATTTAATTTCATTGGGCTCATTGAGATGAGTGTAACAATGTTTGTTTCACCTCAATTATATCATATTTTGAATCACTATGAATTACCAATGAAGCAATGCTTAAATAATTATAAAATATTGTTATATTGTCAAGAACATATAAATTAAAATTGAAATCAGAAAAATTGAAGTAATGTGATACAACTAAATAACAATAATATAAATGTGATGTTAGAGTTGATTTTGAGTTGCATATTAATATAATAAAATCAAATAAAGAATTTTGAAGAAAAGTAATAAATTTTATATGAAAGTTGTATTCCAACATACATGACCAAATGGAACATCTAAACATCAAATTAAGTAAGAACTGAATTAACTCTGAAAAAATTTTAAAAAAAAATAAAAATAAAATGTTTTAAAATAAAAAATAAATATTTAATTAGCTAATGCTTATTAGGATGACTCCAAACTAGATGGGCATAAATAAAAATTAATTTATTTTTAATACTTATAAAATTTATATTAAATATGAAAATAGATTAATTGCTTAATGTAATATAACTAAATCAAGGCAATGTTTAGGAAACACAATAGAATTAAGGTTTTATAAGAATATAGATAAATAAGAACAAAAGTTTTAATAAAAGATATAAATTGTATAAGAAAGTTGTACTCCAAAATACTAAGAAGTTCAAGTGTAGCATCATCGATTATCTGCTAAGGTGTAAATCAACTTGTTTCACAAAACATGCAAAAAAACTCAAGAAAATAAAATATTTAAAAATATAAAAATAAACATTTAATTTGATAGATTTTATTAAGTTGAGTCCATAAACATTGTTTCATCTACATGAAATATCCTTTTGAATTATTGGGAATTACCAAAAGAAACAAACATAAGTAATAATAAGTTATTATTTTAATCTAAATAAATTTTTGTTATAGTTGAAATGGCCTCAATTAAAAAATGGAATTGGACCAAATCAAAGTAATGTAAATGTCACATTAGAGAAAATTTTATGTTACATATCAATATAACTAAAGAAATGCAAAAATTTTAAGAAAATACATAAATTATAAAATTAAACAATAATAAATAATAATAAATTTTTTTTGATAGTAAATAAAAATATTTAAAAGCCATATGAGAGGAAATTTTGTGTTACATAACAATATAATCAAATGAAAGAAATCCTTTTTTAAAAATGAGATTAGTTACATTTTAAAGTTGCATTCAAAGACTATTAAGTGGTCTGACACACAAATTTCAATCATCAAATTAGTTATAAATAATAATTACATAAAATGTTCTAATTTAATAAAAAGATAAGTATGAACGATAAATATTTAATTTGATAAAGCTCTCAAAGGTTAGTCTAATAATATATTTTTTTTCTCTTAATATGATCTCATTTGTATTTGATTGAAATTACCAGTGTACACAAGTATAGATAATAATAAATTATTTTTTAATATTATGTAGATATATATAGAAACTTAAATGAGATATGTTGAGGCAATGTAATATAATAAGATATAAGATAATTTTATATATAATATGCATTTTAAGATGCTAAAGAGATGTAGTGTAACATTTTGGTTCATTAAATTATATAAGAATAAGAATGTCCCTTAAAGAGAAACAAGATCCTAAGAAATAAATATTTGAAAATATAGCACTGAATATTTAATTGAAAAGAGCATATTGACAAGAGTTTAACAATGCTTATTCATTTCAATTATGATTTACTACACATGACCATAACAAATCTGTAGATAAGATTAAATTATTATATTAATAATAAGTCATCATAAATAATATCTCAAATTAGATAAATTGATGCAATGTCATACAAACAAATCAATGCAAAGTATTGGTCGCAAGTCTAAAGACATGGAGTTACACAATAACATAACAAATTGAAAGTAAAATATTTTAAAAATTAAGAAACATTTTATCAAAAAGCTGCATCCTAAGATAATAAAGAGAACAAGTGTAACAACTTCAATCAGAAATCATTTTAAATAAAAATGTCTCATAAAACATGCTAACATCATGGAAAATAAAAAAATTAAAAAAATAAAAATAAATATTTATTAAGATTTAGCTCAAAAAGACTCATCCAACGAGGTTTATTATATCCCAATCGGTCTTCATATGAACTTTCTTGAAACTACCAAGTTAAACATAAATAAATAACAACAAATTATTATTCTAAAAATTAGTAAATATATATTAAAATAAAAAAAAGATAGAATGATGTAATATAATATAACAAAATGATAATAATGTAAATGTTACACAAGTAGATTTTTAGAGATACAATATAATATAACCAAATGATTCCAAAAAAGTAAAAGAATGAGATTAATTTTACATGAAGTTGCATTTAAAGATTATAAGATTGAGTGCAACATCCTAGACTGTGAATTCAAGAATAAATGGACATATCCTATAAATCTTGTAAAAATAAAAGAAAAAACGTTTAAAATAAAATAAAATAAATATTTAATAGCATAAAGCATGAAAGAAATCTAGTTACATTTGTTTCCTCTTGATACACCTTATTTGGGGGATATAAATTACCAAAATAAAGAAGCTTAAATAATAAAGATATTTTTTTGTATTTCGGGGTTCAATATGTCAAAGATTAATTGAAGTTATAAAATATAACTAAATGAAAGCAAAATAAAAAACATGAACAATGAATTAGAGTTTACTAATGTCGTAATGAAATCGAAGCCATAAATTTTAGATTTCAGATAAATTGTAAAGAAAAGTTGCATTCAAAAATTTTACGAAGATCGAAAGTAGGATCATTAATCATCTAATAAAGTTAGAATAAAAATGTCTTTCCAATCATGCTAATAATGTTTGCTTTGATGCGATCGGACCATGTTTGGACTTATTGCAAATTACCCAAGTAAGTAACCATAAATAATAAAACAATATTTTTTTAATATTAAGTAAATAAAAAATAGAGTTAAAGTGAGAAAAATTAGGGCAATATAATACAAAAAATCGAAGTTTGGTAAGGATCTCACAAGAGGAGAAGTTGGCATTAATAGTAATATAATAAAAGAAAAAACATTGAATAAATGAGATAAATTGTATCATCATTTTTTATTCAAATATATTGAGAAGATCAAATGTAACACCTTCGAAAATCAAATCATCCTCAATTTGGGATTTCGATTAAAGAAAATGGAAACCCTAGTTAAATATTTAAAAATATAAAATGAATTCTTACATAGAATGAGCACACACAAGTCTAAGGGTTAGATCTTGTTTAAAATTACTATAAACTACAATAATAAATATGCATAAATAATAACAAAATTCTACTAAAGAAAGTTGAGAGAGACAATGTAACATATAAAAGTAAAAGCTTTAAAGAAATGAGATAAATTATATAGAAAAGTTCCACTCTAAGGTGAAAAGGAGATCTAGCATAATATTTTTAATAATTAAATCATTTACAAATCCAAATGTATCTTAAAATGAGATAAAAAAACATTTTTTTTTTAAAAAAAATGAAAAAAATATTTATTTAAATAAAGCTCGCCAAAATGAGTTAAACAACGTTTATGATGTCCCCAATAGTCCTCTTTTTGAAGCACTGTAAATTGCTAAAGTAAATATTCCAAATTAAAAATAAAGTATTCTTTTAAAATTAAAGAAATATAAATATTAAAGTTTAATTGAGATAAATTGAAGTGATGTAATGTAAGAAAATAAGGCACTATAATTGTGATGTTGGAGGAGATTTAAAATTACAAAGTAATATAATAAAATTAGAGCGAAAAGTTTTAAGAAATGAGATAAATTGTTAGAGAATGCCACATTAAAACATAGTAAGGATATACAGTTTAGCTTTCTCTACTATCAAAGTAAGCTTGAATACAAAGTTCTCATAAAACATGTTAAAATCTTAGAAATTAAATATTTAAAAATATAAATGGATATTTAAATTGATAGAGGTCCTTAAGAAAATCCAATGACCTTTGTTTTGCCTACATTGGACCTCATTTAAAATTATTATGAATTATAAAATTAATAACAAAATGTTATATTAAAATTGTGTTAGAATATAATAAAGTTGAAATGAGATCAACAGAAGTAATGTAATATAGAAAAAAAATAAAATATTTTGAAAACTATTGACACATTGTTTGGAATTTGAAGTTAATTTTGAGATGAAATGCAACAACCTTGATTTCAAATGAGGTATGAATTAAATGTCTTGTAAAAAAAACAAAAACATGTAAAAATTGAAGAATAAAATAATAAATATTTTGCTTGGTAGAGCTCATCGATATGAGTCCAAAGTGTTTTATTTCTTCTTAATTAGATATTGTTTGAAATTATGATGACTTATTAAAAGTAATAAGCATAAATAATAATAAATTATTATTTTAATGTTATGCAAACATACACATTGTAGTATAAATTTGATAAAATTGATGAATTATAACAAAATGAAATCAAATCAATGGAAATGACACTTCAAAATAGATTTAGAGTTACATAATAATATAACTATATCAAAGCAAAAAATTGAAGAAAAATGAGATAAAAATGCATTAAAAAGTTGCATGCCAAAATCTATGAATATTGAATGTAACATTTTGAATCATTAAAAAAAAGTACGAATGGAAATGCCTCATCAAGCATGCCAATACACTAGACAATTTTTTTTAAAATAAAAAGAATACTTATTTTGATAGAGCTTGTCCATTTCGGTCCAACAACATTTGAGTAGTCTCCATCAAATTTCATTAAGATTACTTAGAATTTTGAAAGTAAACAAGCTAACATAACAAAACATATTATTTTAGCATTAAACAAATATCTATTAAAGATGAAATAAGTTAAATTGGTTCAATGTAATATTATGAAATCAAAATGTTATAAAGATCACATGATAGAAAAGTTTGAGTTACATAGCAACATTACCATATCAAACAAAAATGTTTTTTAAAATGTTTAAATTGCATGAGAATGTTTTATTCCAATTTGGTAAAGAGAGGTTATAATATACTTTGCCATCAAATTAGGAACAAATTTAAATGTCTCATAAATCATAAAAAATTGAAGAAAATAAAATATTCAAAAATATAAAAAAGAATATTTAATTAGATAGAGTTTCATAAGATAGGCCTAATGAGCATAGCTTTTTCTCAATTGGACCTTATTTAAAATTATTAAAAATCATAAAATTAATAATAACTTTTTTCTTAAAATTAATACTAGTATATAATAAAGTTGAAATAAGATAAAATGAAGAAATGTAATACAACCAAATCATATATAACATTTTGAAAAAATAAGACAAATTGTTTATGAATTCCATGATAATTTAGAGATCAAATGCAATATCATTGATATCCAAATCAGGTAGGAATTGTTTGTCTTGTAAAAAAAGAAAAAATATAAATATTGAAGGACAAAAAAATAAACATTAAGTTGGACCAAGCATATCAATTTGAGTCCAAGGTGGCTTTTTTCTAATCAATTAGATATTGTTTGCAATTATAATGAATTATATAAAATAATATGCATAAATATTAATAAATTAATATCTTTATATTATGAAAATTTATATGTTCTAGTACAAATTAGATAATTTTATGTAATCTAATAAAATTAGTTCAAATCGATGTAATGTCTCATGAGAGGAAGTGTAGAGTGACAAATTAAAATAACCATATCAAAACAAAAAAAATCAATGAGATGAGATAAGATTCACTAGAAAGTTGCATGCCATCATGTGAAGAACATTGAATGTAACATTTTTAAACGTTAAATTGGGTACAAATGGAAATGTCCCATCAAACATGTTAATACCCGAGATAATAAATTTTGTTTTCAAAAAATTAATACTTATTTCCATAGAGTTTGTCGAACCCTATCAAATGACATTTGAGTAGTCTTCATCGAACCTCATTAAAAATTATTCAGAATTTTTAAAGTAAATTAGCTAACAAAAAAATGTTTTTTTTAAAGTTCATCAAATATGTATTAAGGAAGAATAAGTTATATTTAAGCAATATAACATAACAAAATAAAAAGACATAAAGGCAACATGTGATAAAATTTTGAGCTATATAAGAACATAACCCAAATCAAAGCAAAAAATTTTTAAAAATGTTATAAATTACATTGAAAAGTTGTATTCTAATATGATATAGAGAAACACTATATATACTCAGTGATGAATTTAGAAATGATTCAAAATATCTCTTGCAACATACAAATATTTAACAAAAAAATTTTTAAAAATATAAAACTTAATATTTAACCTAATAGAGCTCTAAAGGGAGGCCTAATGACCATGGTTTTGTCTCAATTTGGCATCATTTAAAATTATAAGAGATTATAAAATTAATAACAAAATTTTATTTTAAAATAATGTTTTTATATTACAAATTTAAAATAATATAAACTAAAGAAAGATAACACAACCAAATAAAATAAAACGTTTTGAAAATATATGATAGTTTTTTTTGAAATTCCAAGATAATTTGTCGATAAAAGGTGATATCATTGATATTATAACTAGTTATGAATTGAATGGCTTGTTAAAGAATAAAAAACCATAAATTAGTAGAAAAAAAATTAGAATTTCTTTCAATAGAGCCCATCGAGACAACAAAAAAAGTCCATTTTATTTGATCAAATATCATTTGTAATTACAATGAGTTACGATAAATTCTAAGCATGGATAAAAATAAATTATTATTTTTTTATAATGTATATATATATATATATATATATATATATATTAAAATAGAAGTCAAAACAAATGTGTGAATTTTAATAAAATGAAATTAAATTGATTTAAATGTCACTTGAGCGGAGATTTAGTGTTATATATTATTATAACCTTATCAATGAGAACATTAGGATAAATGAGAAAAGATGTAGAAAAAATGTGCATGCTGCCGAACAAAGAATATCAAATATAATATTTTTTATCACCAAATCTCATACAAATGGATCTTTCTCAAAGCAAGCAAATATCCTTCAAAATGAACTTTTTTTTTTCAAAAAATGAATATTTATTTTGATGGAGATTGTCAAGGCCATTTAATGGCATTTTAGTATTGTCCATCAGACCTAATTTAAAATTATTGAGAATTATAGAAGTAAATAAGCTAAGATTAAAAAAAAATATATTTTAATATTAAGTCATTACGAATTATAGAAGAAATAAGTTAAATTGAGGAAATATGATATAACGAAATAAAAAAGAATTAAAGGTCATCTGAGAGAGGATTTTTAATTACATAACAACATTACCAAATCAAAGCAAAACTTTTTAAAAATATTATGAATCGAACAAGAAAGCCATATTCGAATATGGTAAATAGAACGACTATATTATTCTCGCAGAACAATTTAGAAATGAATCAAAATTTCCCTTACTTCAAACAAATATGTAAGAAAATAACTTATTAGAAAAAAATTAATATGAATATTTCATTCGGTATAGCTCCAAAAGGGAAGCCCAGTGAGCTTGGTTTTGTCTCCATTTTAGCTAATTTAAAATTATTACAAAATATAAAATTAAAAAATCATTTTATTTTAAAATTAAGTTAATATATAATGGAGTTCAAATAACATAAAATGAAGTAATATAATACAATCAAATCAAATAAAATAATTTAAATATATATGGGAAATATTTTTAGAATTCCAAGATAATTCGAAAATCAAAGATAACATCCTTAATATTCATATAAGTTACAAATTAAATTTATTGTGAAAACTGAAAAAGCCATAAATATTGAAGAAGAAAAAATAAAAATTTGTTGGAAGGAGCCCATTGGGACGATTCCAAAGTGGGTTGTTTATACTCAATAAGATATCATTTGGAATTATAATGAATTATAAAAATTACTAAGCATAACTAGTAATAAAATATTATATTTTTTCTATGAAAATATATATGTTCACATGACAGGTTATTTAGTGTTACATGTTAATATAATCATATCAAAATAAAACATTTGGATAAATTTGAAAAAAAATGCACAAATAAGATGCATGCTAACGTACTAAGAACATCGAATGTAACAATTTTTTATCATCAAATATGGTGCCAATGGAGATGTCTTATCAAGCATGCCAATACACTTGATAATAATATTTTTCAGAAAATGAATAATTATTTTGATTGAACTTGTCGAGGCCTGTCCAATGGCATTTCAATAGTCTTGATTGATCCCCATTTATAATAATTGAGAATTGTGAAATCAAATAAGCTAAAATAATAAAAAATGTTATTTTAATACTAAAACAATATGTACTAAAGATGAAATAATTTTAATTGAAGCAATATAACATGATAAAATGAAAATGATGTAAAGACCAAATGAGAGAGTATTTTTATTTACAAAAAAGCATAACCAAATTAAAGCAAAAGCTTTTAAAAAAATTATACATTGAGCGAGAAAGTTGTATTCAAATACAATAATGAGAAAAGCAAAAATATCCATAGTCACCATACTAGAAGTGAATCAAAATGTCTTGTAACACATACAAAAAATTAAGAAAATTAAATATTTAAAATTTTTAAAATAACTATTTAATTAGATAGAGCTCCTCAAGTTATGTCCGATTTGCCTTCCTTTTTCTCAATTTCATTTCTTTTAAAATTATTAATTATTATTAAATTCATAATAAATTTTTATTTTAAAATTATTTTTGTATATAATCAAACTAAAAGAAGATAAATTGAAATAAAATGATGCATAAAAATGAAATAAAACATTTCCAATAAATAAGAAATATTGTTTAGAATCCTAGGAAAATTTTGATATCAAAGGTAAATATCCTTGATAGCAAAAAGAGATATGAATTGAATATCTCACAGAAAAGTAAGAGACCACAAAAATTGAAGAATAAAAAGTAAAAAATTTTGTTGGATAGAGCTCATCGAGACTAGTCCAAAGAGATTTGCATCCTAATGATTAAATATCATTTTGAACTATGATGAGTTAAGAAAAGTAATATTCATAAATAATAGTAAATTTTTTTCAATATTATGCAAACGTATATATTAAAATAAAAATTAGATAAATTAATGCAATATAACAAAATGAAATCGAATCGATGTAAATATTAATATAACCATATGATTGCAAAAACATTCGATGAAATGAGATAAAATGGACCAAAAAGTTGCATGCGAACATACTAAGAACATTGAATGTTACTTTTTCGATTAATAATTAAGGTTTTAATGGAATCTCATTAAGCAAGCTAGTGCTCAAGGTAATAAAATATCTTTCAAAAAATGAATATTCAATTTCATAGAGCCTGTCGACTTTGGTCAAGTAGCATTTAAGTACCCTCGTTCAGATCTAGTTTAAATTTGCTCAAAATTATTAAACTAAATAAGCTAATCAAAGTATTATTTTAATATTATACAAATAGGTACTATAGATAAAATATGCTAAATTCGGAATATGTAATATAACAAAATAAAAATATTGTAAAGACCACTTGAGAAAGGAATTAGAGTTGCATAGCAACATAACCAAATGAAAGCAAAACATTTTTAAAAATGTCATGAATTATATGAGAACGTTTTATTCCAATATGTTAAAAAGGAAGGTTTTAATATGCTATGTCATCAAATTAGAAATGAATCAAAATATCTCTCTATTCTTAACAAAAATTTAATAAAATAAATAACATAAAAAATATAAAAATGAATATTTAATTGGATATAGCTCCACAAGGTAAGCATAATGACCTTAGTTTTGATCTCGTTTAAAATTTTTATGAATTACAAACTTAAAATAAATTTTTATTTCAAAATTATGTTATCATGTAATAATGCTGAAATAAGGTAAATTCAAGCAATATAATAAAATCAAATCAAATAAAACATTTTAGAAAAATAAAAGAATTATTTTGGGAATTCTAAGATAATCTTGAGATCAAAGCTAGCATCCTTGATATTCAAAAAAAATATGAATTGATTATATTGTGAAAAACACGCAAGAAAGTTGAGTAAAACAATTAAAATTTAATTTGATGGAGCTCATTGAGATGAGTCCAAAGTGGTTTGTTTCTTCTCTATCTGATATCGTTTGGAATTTTGAAGCATTATCAAAAGTGATAAGCATAAATAATAGTAACTTATTATTTTAATATTATGCAAATATATAATTTAAGTAGAAATTAGATAAATTGATGCAATATAATAAAATGAAATCAAATCGATGTAAATATTACATGGGAGGTGATTTGGCGTTACATATTAATATAATCATTGCAATTTAAACAATTTGAAAAAATAGGATAAAATGTATAAAAACGCTACATGTCAACATACTAAGAAGATGAAATGTAATAATACAAATCATCAAATCAAATATGAATGAAAATGTCAAGTTAAGCATGCTAATACCCATAGATAATAAATTTTTTTTCAAAAAAAGAGTACGTATTTTTATAGAGCTTGTCGAGGCCAGACCAACAGCATTTTTGTAGTCCCCACCTGGCCTCGTAGAACATTTCTAAGAATTATGAAAGTAAATATGTTAATATAACAAACAATGTTGCGTTAATATTGAACAAATCTATATAAACGAAGAAATAAGTTAAATTAAAGTAATGTAACATAAATAAATCAAAAATATGTAAAGGTCATGTGAGAAAAGATTTGGAGTTATATGGGAACAAAACCAAATCAATGAAAAAGGTAAAAATGATAAAATTTTTTTGGGAATGTTGTATTCCAATGTGATAAAGAGAATGGTTGTAATATATTCAATCAACAAATTCCAAAGGAATTCAAATTGGACCATGTTTAAAATTATTTAATTATAAAATGAATAATAAAATTATTATTATTTTTTTTTGTATATAATAAAGTTTAAATAAGATAAATTAAAGAAATCAAATACGACTAAATCAAAGAAAAAATTTTGAAAAAATTAGACAAATTGTTTGGAAATTCCAAGAGAATATGGAGATCAAAAGTAGCACACTTGATATTGTAGTGATGTACGAATTAAATGACTTGTAGAAAAGAAAAATCTATAAACATTGAATAATAAAAATAAAATATTAGGTTGGATCAAGCTCATTCAGATGACTTCATTGTTGTTTATTTCAAATCGATTAAATATAGTTTTCAACTAACGAATTATGTAAAGTAAAGAGCATAAATAATTATAAATTCATAATTTGATATTATGCAAATTTATATATCAAAGTAGAAAAAGGCTAAATTGATACAATATTATAAAATGAATTCAAGTTGTTGTAAATGTCATACAAAGCAAGGTATAGAGTTGCAAATTAATATAAACACAACAAAGTAAAAAATTTGAAGAAATGAGATAAAATACACCAAAACATTGCATGCCAATAAACTAAGAACATCGAATGTAACATTTTTTTATCATAAGATGTAGTATCAATGGAAATGTCTTTTTAAGATTACAAATAACATAGACAATAATTCTTTTGTTAAAAAAAGAATACTTATTTTCATTGAGCTTATTGAGGTCCCTCAATGGCATTTGAGTTGTCTCCAGCAGACTCCATTTAAAGTCATTGAGAATAATGAAATTAAATAAGCTAACATAACCATAAAAAGTTATTTTAATGTTTAAAAAAATTGTATTAGAGATGAAGTGAGTAAGATTAAGAAAATGTAATACAAAGAAATAAAAATGATGTAAATATCACATGAGCAAAACTTTAGAGTTAAATAACAGTATCACTAATTAAAAAAAAATGTTCTAAAAAATATTACAAATTGAATGAGAAAGATTTATTCCAATATGATTAAAAGAAATGCTATAATATAACCAGTAATCAAATTAGAAATAAATCAAAATATCTACTAAATCATACAAAAAATATAAGAAAAACATTTTTTAAAATATAAACACAAAGTAAATTTCATAGAGCTCCTTAAAGCAAGACCAATGACCTTAGTTTCGTCTCAATTGGGCTTCATTTAAATTTTTTATGAATTATAAAATTAAAGTAAATTGTTGTTTTATAATTATGTTAGTATATAATAAAGTTGATAAAAGATGAATTAAAGTCATGTAATACAACTAAATAAATAAACCTTTTTAAAAAATAAGACATTATTTTAGAATTCAAAGACTATTTGGAGATTAGAGGTAACATTGTTGATTTTCAATTGAGGTACGAACAGAATGTCTTGTAAAAACATTTACCACCACAAAAGTTGAAGAATAAAAAATAAATATTTTGATGGATAGAGCTCGATAAGACTAGTTAAAAGTTGTTTGTTTTTTCTCGATCGGATATCATTTCAGATTATGAAGAATTATGGAAAAAAATAAGCATAAATAATAATAAATTATCATTTTAATTTTATTAAAAAATAAATTCAGGAAAAAATTACATAAATTAAGGAAATACAAAAAAATGAAATCAAATAGAGGTAAATGTCACATAAAAGTTGACTTAGAGTAACATTTTATTGTAACCATATGAATGTAAAAAAGTTAAAGAAATGAGATAAAAATGAATTGAAATGTTGCATGCCAACATATGAGCATCAAATGTAACATTTTCGATCGTCAATTTAAGTACGAATCAAAATATCTCGTCAAGCAAGCCAATACCTTAGACTGTTTTGAAAATATGAATGCTTATTTTTATAGAGCTTGTTGAGGATGGTCTAATAGCATTTAAGTATTCTCCAAGCGACCTATAAAATTACTGAGAATTATAAACATAAACAAGCTAATGATAAAAATGTTATTTTAATATTAAACAAATATGTACTAAAGATGAAAAAGGTTAAATTGAAGTAATGTAAGATATTAAAATCAAAGTGGTGTAAATGCTACCTAAGAGAATATTTGAGTTGCATAGCCACATTACCAAATAAAAACAAAAAGTTTTAAAAATGTTATAAATTTTTTGAGAAAGTTGCATTTAAATATAATAAAGAGAAAGGTTGTAATATACTCTGCAATCAATTTAGAAATGAATTGAAACGTCACTTAGCTCAAAACAAAATTTAAGGAAATAAAATATTTAGAAAAATAGAAATGGTTACTTAATAGGATATAGCTCCAGTAAGTAAGCCCAATGACCTTGGTTTTTTCCCAATTTGATATCATTCACAAATATTACAAGTTATAAAATTAATAATAATTTTTTGATTTTAACTTATGTTAGTATATAATTAAGCTAAAATAAGATAAATTATAGAATTGTATTTCAACAAATTTAAATCAAATATTCTGAAAAATAAGACAAATTGTCTAGAATTCTAAGATAATTTGGACATCAAAGGCAATATTCATGATATTCAAATGAGGTATGAATTGAATGAATTGTTAAAAAAACCATAAAAATGAATAATAGAAAGATAAAAATTTTGTTGGATAGAGTTCATCGAGACATGTCCAAATTTGTCTGTTTCTTATGCATTAAATATCATTTTGAATTACACTATGTTATGAAAAACTATAAACTTAAATTATAAAAAATTATTATTTTGATATAATGATAAAATATATAAATTCAAGTAGAAATTAGCTAATGAGGTGCAATATAATGAAATGAAATGAAATCAATTTAGATGAGATACAATAGTGATTTAGTTTATATAATAATATACCCATATCAAAGGAAAACACTATGAGAAATGAGTTAAAATGCATCAGAAAGTTGCCTGTTAACATACAAAGAACATTGAATGCTGCATTTTTTATGATCAAATTAGGTACTGATAGAAATATCTCATCAAGCATTTTAATACCCTAGATTATAATTTTTTCCAAACAATGAATACTTTTTGATAAAGCACATGAAGGTCAATCAAATGGTGTTTGAGTTGTCCTGAGTGGGCCTCGTTTAAAATTTTTGAGAACTATGAAAGTAATTAAGCTAACAAATGTCATTCGACAACTCAAATGCCATTTGACATTTTAATATTAAACAAATTTGTATTAAAGATGAAATAAGTTAAATTGAAGCTATTTAATGTAATGAATTCAAAATATTGTATAGGTCACCTGAGACAAGATTTGGAGTTCCATGGCAACATAACAAAACCAAACCAAAAAGTTTTTGAAAATATTATATATTTTATGGGAAAACTGTATTCCAATATCATGAAAGAGAAAGGTTGTAACAAACATACTCATTAAATTAGAAATGAACAGAAATGACTCATATATCATACAAAATTTTAGAAAATAAAAATATTTAGAAATATAAAAATAAATATTTAATGGGATAGAGTTCCATAAGGTAAGCCAAACAACCTTGGTTTTTCTAAATTAGACATCATTTAATATTATCATTAATTATGAAATTAATAATAATTTTTTGCTTTAAAATTTTGTTAATAAATAATAAAATTAAAATAAGATAAATTAAAGCAATGTAATACAAGAAAGTAAAATTAAATAGTTTTAAAAATAAGACATTCTTTAGGATCTCTATGATAATTTTGAGTTCAAGGTCATCATCCTTAATACTCAAATGAGGTACAAATTAAAAATCTTGTAAAAAAGATAAAAACATAAAAAATTGATGGACAAAACGATAAATATTTGGTTGGATCAAGCTCTTCGAGATGAGTCCAAAGTGGTTTGTTTATTCTCAATTGTTTGCTGTTTTGAATTACAATGAATTATAAAAAGTAACAAGCAAAAATAATAATAAATTAATTATTTTATGTTTTAAAATATTACATATCAAAGTAAAAAAATAAGATGAATTGATGCAATATAATAAAATGAAATCAAATCAATGTAAAGATCATACAAGAAGGGATTTAGCATTACCTATTGTTTAACCATATCAAAATAAAAAACTTGAGGAATTGAGATAAAATGCACCAAAAAGTTGGATGCCAACTTACTATGAATATCGAATGCAACCTTTTTGATAATTAAATCTTGTTCGAATTGAAATTTCTCCTAAAGCATGTCAATACCTTAGATAATTAATTTTTTCAAAAGCTGAACACTTATTTTGAAAGATCTTATCAAGCCTGGTATAATGTCATTTGAGTAGTATTTCCCAAATCATATTTAAAATTATTGAGAATTATGAAAATAAAGAAGCTAACATAACAAAATTAAAGTAATCCAATATTAAAAATTCCAAGTGATGTAAAGATCACGTGAGAGAACATTTGGATTTACATAGCAAAATATCAAAATCAAAGGAAAAAGTATTTCAAAATGTTATAAATTGAATAAGAAATTATGTTATAAATATGGTAAAGAGAAAAATTATAATATACTCTATCATCAAATTACAAATGAATCAAAATATCTCATTAAAAAAATAAAAATTTAACAAAATTAAAACTTTAAAAATATAAAAAAAGAATATTTACTTAGATAGAGATCTTAGTTGCAACCCCAATGCCCTTGGTTTTTCTTAATGGACCAAATTTAACATTATCTATAGTTAAAAATTAATAATAAATTTTTATTATATAATTATGTCAGTATATAACAAAATTTAGATAAGAAAAATTAAAGCAGCATAATAAAACAAAAAATAAAATATTTAGAAGAAAGAAGACACATTGTTTTGGAATTCCAAGAGAATTTTAAGATCAAAGCCAACATCATTGATGTTTAAATGAGGTACAAATTGAAAGTTTTGTAAAAAAAATCAAAAGAAATCCTAAAAGTTGAAGAATAAAAAAATAAATATTTGATCTGATAGAGCACAATGATATGAGTCCAAATTTGTTTCTTCTCGATAAGATATAATTTGGAATTATGATGAATTATGAAAAATAATAAGTATAAATAATAATAACATATTATTTTAATGTTAGGAAAATATATATTAAAGTAGAAATTAGATATATTGATGAAATATAATAAATGAAATCAAATAAATGATAATTTCACGTGATAAGAGATTTAGTTTCACAGATTAATATAACCATAGCAAACAAAAAACATTTTAAGAAAAATGAGATTAAATACATCGAAAAGTTGCATGGCAACATAATTAGAACATCAAATGTAACAATTCAGATATTCAAACCAGGCATGAACGAAAATGTCTAGTTAATTATGCCAATACCAACAGATAATAAAATGTTTTAAAAATTTGGATTCATACTTTGATCAATCTTGTCGAGCCCACTCGAATGACAACTTGGTAGTTTCCATTAGGCGTTGCTTAATGTTACTAAGAATTATGAAATTTAATATGCTAACATAACATGAAATGCTAATTTAATATTAAATAGATATGTATTAAAGGTGAAATAAGTTTAATTGAAAAAATGTAATACATTGAAATAAAAAGATTATAATGGTCATGTGAGAACATTTGGAGTTACATAACAATATAACCAAATCAAAGCAAAAGGTTTTTAAAAATGGTATAAATTGTACGAGTATGTTTTATTCTAATATGATAAATAGAAACGTTATAATATACTCATTAATCAAATTAGGAATGAATTTAAATTTCTTATAAATCATCCCAAATTTTACTAAAATATAATATTTAAAAATATAATAATAAAAATTTAATTAGATAGTACTCCATAAGTAAGCCCAATCTATTTGGTCTCAATTAGAGCATAATTAAAATTATTACAAATTGTAAATTAATAATAATTTTTTAAACATTATTTTAGTATATAATAAAGTAGAAATAAGATAAAATGATGTCATGTAATACAACCAAATCAATGAAACCATTTCGAAAAGATATGACAATTTTTTTTGGGAATTCAAAGTAAATTTGGAGATAAAAGGCAACATCATTGATGTTGAAATGAGGTATGAATTGAATGTCTTGTCAAAAAAAGAATAGTCTATGAAAATAAAGGAATTAAAAAATAAATATTAGGTGTGATCGAGCTCATCAAGATGATTGCAAAGTAGCTTATTTTTCATCATGGAGTGTCGTATGGAATTACAATAAATTATATAAAGTAATCAACAAAAATAATAATAAATTAGTAATTATATATGAAGCAAATTTACATATTAACATAGAAATTAGATGAATTGGTGAAATATAATAAAATGAATTCATATTGATGTGAATGTCACATGTGAGCTGATTCAAAGTTACATATTAATGTAACAATATAAAAAAATGTGATAAAATGAGATAAAATGCATGAGAACTATTGTACACAAACAAGAACAAGACCCTAATTACTTACTATTTTCCTTAAAGCACAACATTCCTTAGCCTTGTTGGTCTATATCTATAGTCAGTTTACCTTCATCATTTTTTTAAAAAAAAATATTAGTAAAAGACGATAAACTACATTATTGTCCTTCAATGATATTGCTCTGTGTGAAACTATTGAATGGCCACAAGGTCTAGAAAGCCTAATTAATTAATAAATTCAATACAATAATAAATCTAAAACTAATAGCAAATCTTAAACCAAGACCTTATGATAGAATTACCTCAATTAATTGCCAAACTCTCCCAGATGGTTGAAATAATTCTCTTAAGCTAATAACATGAACCATAACTTAAAAGTTAAAGTGATAATTTCAAAAGTGACACACCTAATAATACAAAAGAAGAAAATCTTAAATGATTTAGGATCTATAAAAGAAATGACGATCCTTCTAATGAATCAAACCAAGCTATCCATAGGTGAAATCATAATTATAAATGAAAAAATGAACCTTATACTAAGTCAGACCTAAATGACCAAGATATTTCTAGTGAATAGGAATGACTTAGGAGGCATTAAGAATGAAAGAACATTTATAAAATGAAGTTTGATGTGTAAACATTTGATGGTAGTTCTAATCCTAATGATTACACAAACTAACGAATTAGTAAGGACAATTACTCAGAGTCATGCCAAATAAGTGAATGGAGGAAGAACAAATTTATTAAGTCGAAACACACTGATACTATCTATAGGTTCTTTGGAAGCATAAAATTATAATATGTTAAAAAAATGAAAGGGGACCAAAAACTTAAAGAAACCATAAAGGTAGATTATATAATACGTTTCTTATAATAACTTATGATACTAAACTATTAAATAAATGATAATAATTTTCTTGTGGTGATAGATCGATTGAAGAGTACATTAATAAGTTTTTTGATGATAAACGTAACTGTGATATAAATGAACCCAAATGTATAGTATACTCCTATTTTAGGGAAGGTTTAAAGAAATACATATTGGTATTACTTAACTTAATAAATGTTACTATCTTAGAAAAAGCCAATCATATATTTAAATGTACAAAAAATAATATAACTTCATATTATAAGAAAAATGACAAGTCAGCCCCTCTAAAGGAAACTATAGTTTGTCAAAACACTCATGCTCACATTTCATATACCCCCATATCATAGTTTCCAAACTTCTTAAACTTATATTACCATCCACTTTTTCACACCTTTCTTTTGGCCAACTCATTATGTTCAAAAGTACTAATCTAGAATCACTTATTTTAAGTGTCATGAAAAGGGACATGTAGCCACTAACTACCTAAAGAGAGCCATAGCTATGAACCTAGATAATGATAATGAAATAGTAGAGCCAAAGTAAGAAGAAGACATAATACATAATAAGAAAGTTGGGGAACAAATAGAAATTATAGAGAAGAAATTATAGATAAGTTTGTGGTTTTAGGGGTTAGGTGCACTTTTACAATCCCACAACCACAACATAGCTAGAAGTGCATCACCATCATTAACATCACCATAAGAATTAAAGAATAACAATATAAGATGATCATTGATAGTGGTAATTACATTAATATAATATCTTCTAAAGTTGTTAAGTTAATAAGAGCTGCTCTATTTTGGCACCTAAACAACTACTTTATGTCATAGAAGATAGAAACTCTATACAAATTAAACAATAATATTATGCACAATTAAAATTATTTAAGTACAACAATGAGCTCTTATTTAATATCATACCTATGTAAATGAGTCATCTCATCCTTGAGAGACCATTCGTTTTTCATAAAGATGCAACTTTCAGGGGTAACACTAATACATGTTTTTTTTTGCTCAAGAAGGAATGGCCATCATGTTACACCCTTTCCCACCCTATTAGAAATTTTAATCATTTAATACTAAAAAATCAATAATAAAATCTAAACCCATAGAAAAAGAAAAGTGAAAGACATAGTTTAAGCTTGATCACACCTTTGTATGGTGGGTTAACCCATGATCACGAAGTCTTATTTTGGATTTTTGTAATTAAAGAGTTAGTAGTCACCTTATTAGACTGACCACCTATTGTTCTGAGCTTGTTAAATGATTTTTTTTGATATTTTTTTTGAGACAATTTACTTAACACTCCACATCCTATATAGGACGTACATGATGGATCTTGCTCTCGAGGTGAGCCCAACATTCTTTAATATAGGTTAAACCCAAAGACTAATGTTGAGTAAGCTCATTAGGTAGGAAACCTACTTAAAGTAGGATTTATCCAAGAAAGTATTTGTCTCATTATTGTCCCAACACATTTAACATCAAAAGAGGATTTAATGTGGAGGGTGTGTGTTCATAGTCAAGCAATTACAAAATCATAGTAAAATATAGGTTTATCATTACTAATTTAGAGGATCACTTAGACTAGATACAAGTTCCACCATATTTTTGGAGATAGACTTAAAAAATGGTTTCCATCAATTAAGGATTTGGAATGGAGATAAATCAAAGATGGAATTTAAGATGGAGGATGGTTTCAATGAATGGTTAGTGATGCCACTCTGGATATAAAATGCATTAAGTATATTCATCAGATTGATAATCTAGGTTCTAAAACCATACTTCAGATAGTTTATCATAATTTAGTTTTATGATATTCTTATTTATAGCAAGTCTATTGATGATCGCCTAAACTATATTTACCAATTATGTTGAACTCTTAAAAAACAATAATTATTTGCCAATCTAAAAATATTTGAATTTTTCATGAGTAAGGAAAACTTCTACTTCCTTTAAAGGGTTCTCTACTACCCCTTACAAAGTCAAGGAAATTATAAAATGGTTTACTCCAAAAATATTCATGACATCATTAGACTCTATATTTCGCAACTTTCTATCGATGATTTATTAAGGACTTTTGAACTATCACTACATTGATAACTAATTATAACTTGCTTTTGTGTTCCAATCAATGCCGAAGAAGTAGGGATATGTAATGTTCTTAGTCATGGTAAACATCCTATAACCTTCTTTAGTGAGAGATATAATGATGTTAAAACAAGTATTATGCATATGAAAAGGAACTATACGACATAGTTCAATTTTTATGATATTAGACACATCACTTTTTGTCAAAAGAATTTGTCATGCACTTAGACCATGAGGTACTTACATTCCTAAATCCCCAATGAGACCTTTCTATTATGCATGCCAAATGGTGTGAGTACATCTAGAAGTATGCATTCATCATCAACAAAAGTCTAGCTTAGAAAGAAAAGTTGATGCTTATAGTCAACAAGTTCACTTATTTATTATTTCATCTGTAAATCTTCAACATTTTGACCTAAATAAAAACTTATATCTATAGAATTCTAACTTTGAGATAATTTATAATGAAATTAAATGGTAAGAAACCTTTTATTTAGAGATTTTACCCTCCAAGATGGATAGTTATATAAGAATAATTTTTTTATATCCCAAATTCTTTAGTTAGAGATTTTCTTAGTTTGTGAGACCTGTTGGAGGATTACTTGATCATTTTGATAGAGGTAAGAGCGATAGAGATATCTTAAATAGATTTTGTTGCCCTAAAATGACACATCATATTGCATCTATTATAGCACAATATTACACATGGATAACTGCAAAGTCTCTAATTATAGGTCATTGACCTTGAGTATGCCAAACTGAACATGCCATGGAGGCACATAAGTATGGATTTTGTGCTTGGAATACCTAACACCTCATCGAGGCATGATAGTATCTTTGTGGTTATCGATCATTTCTTAAAATGGTTCATTTTAACACTAATCAAAAGACCTCATATGGTACCCATGTAGCAAAGATTGTTTTCAATGAAATAATTGAATTGCATAGTGTTTCAATGTCCATAGCATCTGATCGAGATTTAAGATTTTGTAGTAGGTTTTGGAAAACTTTATGGCATTTATTGGAACATTTAAGATTGATAAAAAAAGTTGGAACTAATTCATATGCGTTAGATTTGCAAGAAGAGTATAGGAGTAGTACAACATTTAATGTTAAGGATTTAGTCCTATACATTGTGCCATATCCATTACCTAATGAGTCATTTGAGCCTAATTCTCTCATGTTCAATGAATCCATTCATACAAGTATGAGAACAATATGGAGAAAATTTTAGATGATGAGATAATTCTAATCAAAGATTGTATAATTAGAAACTTTCTAGTTCCTTGAAACAACAATCTTTTGAACGAGAACTTCTATCTTACTTATGATGCCCAAAACAATATTGTACCTCATGAATCGGAAAACTATTGTACCCATCACCTTATTACCAACAAGCTCAGCTCTCTCCCACCTAGAAAGGATGACACAGGAGCATCGAGTTTTATATAACAAGTGCATTACCACTCATGTCATAAAAAAGACCCATTTGAAGTTTGATCCATACCAGGATAAAACTTATTTCAATTAGTTATTCAAAAGAGGTCACATATAATGCTCTATGTTTCCCTAAAATTATTTTTTTCTTTTTTTCTTTTTTGTCCAAATATTTTTAGCTTTAAAATATGCAATCTTTAACGTCGATTCCATACTTCATTTACAATTGTTAATAATTTAACATTATTTGATCATTTACCACTCTTGATTCTTGTTACGTTGTTTCCTAACATCATCTAGTTGGCCATCATCACTAGGGCACCTACTACCCCTTGGCATTTAATGATTACCACATTGCCTATCAAAAACCACCCTCTAACCATTGACGACTACCACCATGCATCTCATCTGTTGCTGGCATCCAGAATTCCATCATCATTGATGTCTAATTGTCATGTTATAGGATTAAATATTTTTTCTTCTGTCACAAGTAATATTCATGCACTTTTTATATTTTTTATTTAATGTGATTAAAACACTTTGAGTTAATACCATGGAATTCTATAGATCTCTTTAGATACCTAATTGATTTAATGACAATATTATCTTTCCTACAAATTATGTATTTAATATGGTTTATCTACTAGGAGTTAATGTCATAGAATTCTAAAGAACGTTTTTGAAGTTTTAACTAATTTAACTCTAAAATTACCTTTTCCCTTTTTTATGGTTATGATATTTTCCAGAGACATTTAATTTTATTTTTTCAATGTCTTGAGCTCTGCTTATCTATAAATATGGGAGGCTCCTATATTATAATGTAGTTTTAATGGCTAAAATATCTCTTGCTTGTGTGCTTCCTCCATTATCACTAAATTGTGTCCACCTAACTCTAGTTGGAGTGTTTCCAACTTTTCCTCTTTTATAAGAGATAAGAATCAAAGTTGAGATTCCTTATGCCAAAAAAGCTAACAATTAAATAAATTCTCACTTCAATAAACACTTGTAAGTCTTCATCAACCCATTTACTCTCTTGATTTTATCACCAAACTTCCATCATCTTTATCAAAGCTCCAAGTCCTAACCTATCATCTTGTCACCCCTTTAATCATGATTCTATACTAACCCAAACCTCCATTCATTTCCCTTTTCCATCTTTGGTGCTCCATATAGTAATTCCAAAGAAAACTATAAGCCATTATTCAAAAAGAGGTGTGTCATTTCTACAACATTTATTTTTTAAGTGATAACCTAAAGTTAGGGTTGCTTTTTCTTCTATTATAGTACTCTACTTTGAGTTTTTCTTATAATCTTTGTTTTACTTTTGGAAAATTGGATGTCATAAAACTACTCATTTGGACTTTATGCATAACTCTTAATATATCTCGATAGCGTATACTTAAAAATCTGTACTACAAATTTGAAGGTTAATATTTGAAAAATTACAAAATATCACACATATCACCTAACCCTTATTTAGTATATGTTCATTTCTTGAAATCAAGACTCACTTTGAATTACTACAAATTATGAAAGTAGGTAAGCATAAATAATAATAAAGTATACTTCTATGTTTAAGCAAGTATATATTAAAGTATAAATAAGATAAATTCAAATAACAAAAGAAAAAATAAAAATAAAACATTTGAAAAAGAGATAAATTAAATGAATAAGTTGCTTTCCATGATTTAAGGAAATTTAGTGTAACATCCATAATCATAAGATAAAATAAAAAAATTATTATAAAACACATAAAAACCTTAAAAAATTAAAGATTTAAAAATTACTGGTGACATAAAAAAGATTTTATGTTACATAGTAACATAACAAAATCAAATGAAAGTTATAAAAAAATGAGATAAACTATTTAAGAAAGTTGCATTCTAAGTTACAAAAATCAAGTGTAACATCCTTAATAGGTAAATCCGGTATAAATAAAAAAATCAAACAAATCTTACAAAAACCATAGAAAATAAGTTATCAAAAATAATAAAAATTAATGTTAAATTGGATAAACCTCATTGAGGTTAGTCCAATGATGTTTCTTATGTCTCTATAGAACATCATTTGTAATTTTTATGAATCACAAAATTTAATAGGTATAAACATTAATAAGTTATTGTTTAAATTTTAGGTAAATATACATCGTAACTAGAATGAGATAAACAAAGTTATTGAAACCTAACAAAGTCAAATCAATGTAAAGGACATACAAAGAGATTTTGATTTATGAAATACATTACAAAATTAAAGTGAACAATTTGTAGAAAAGAGAGATATTACAAAAAAGTTGCATTCTATGATCCTAAAAAGTTCAAATGTAACATCCTGGATTATCAAATAAGGTATGATTTGAGATGCTTCATAGTCTTTCAAAACTATAGAAATAAAATTTTTTAAAGAGATAAAAATTATTGCTTAATTTGATAGAGCTTTTCAGTATGTGTACAATAATGTTTGAAACATCATGATCAAATGTTGTTTGGAATTATTACAAATTACAAATTACAAATATAAATAAGCACAAATAATAACAAATCAAACTTTTTATAGTAAGTAAATATAAATTAAAACTAAAATGAGATAAATTGATCAAATAAGCCTGATCGAATCAAAGTGACATAATCATCACACTAAAAGAGATTTGGACTTACAAAGTAATATAATCAAATAAAAGTAAAACATTTGAAAAAATTTAGGTAATAGTGCATGTAAGTTGCAATCAATTAGACTAAGGAGATAGAGTGTGACTTTTATGATCATCAAATCAAGTACATACAAAATATTTCATAAGACATGCAAAAACTTTTGAAAATAAGGAAATTAAAAAATATAAAAGTGAACAACAAATTGGAGAGACCTTGATGCAAAGAGTCGAAAATTGTTTGTTTTGTCTCAACCATATCTCGCATGGAATTACTTTGAATTACCAAGGGAAGTAACCATAAATAATAATCTATTATTATTTTGATGTTCAATAAATATATATAAAACTAAAATAAGAAAAATTAAGAATTTAATAAAAGTAAATGATAGATATAATGTCACTCAATCTGTGATTTTTAATTACATTATAATACAACAAGTAAATGCAAAAAATTATAACAAAAGAGATAAAATTATTAGATAGAGTGTAACATCATTGATCATGAAATCTTGTACAATTCAAAATTTCTTAAAAGCTTGTCAAAATAATTGAAAATAAATTATTTAAAAATATTATACCAAATATTTAATAAGATAGAGCTTATCGTGATGAGTTTAAAGATGTTTATTCATATAAATATAACCTTCTTCATAATTACCATGACTTAAAAAATTAATAAAGCAAAAATAATAACAAATCATTGCTTTATTATTAAGAAAATTTATGTTAAAGTTGAAATGAGAAAAGTTAATGTCATTTAACCAAATCAAAGTGATAAATAATTGTTACACTATGGGCGGTCTATAGTTAAATATAAACATAACAAAATAAAAAAGAAAACACTTGAATAATTGAGATAATTTTTATTAAAAAGTTACATTCTAAGATACAAAGATGATTGAGAATAACATTCCTAATCATTGAGGTGGGTGCAACTAAAAATGTAACACAAAAAATGCCAAAAATATAGAAAAATAAATTTTTAAAAATACTTAAATCAATATCTAATTAGATAGATCTTGTCCAAATAATACAAACAATATTTATTTATCTTAATAAAAAAATGCTTATAATTATTATGAATTATAGGAATAGACAACAAAAACTAATAATTAAATTTTCTTTAAAATTGATTAGATATATATATATTATAGTTCAAATAAAAGAAAATTGAAAATATAATATGGCCAAATCAAGGAAATATAATTCAAGAAATTAGTTGGATTTTATAAGAAAGTTGTATTGTAAGATATAAAGGAGATCAAATGTAACATCTTTAATCATAAAATAATTTACAAATTAAAATATCATCTAAAAAATTCAAAAACCTCAAAATATTTAAAACATATAAAGGTAAAAATAATTATTTAATTCAATGAAACTCGTTGAAATAAGTTCAAATTTGTTTCTTTCGTGTTGATATGATATTGTTCACATTACTTCTAATTACAAAAAAAATAAAGTAAAATAATAATTAAATTTATATTATTATTACATAAATATATATAATAAATCTTAAATAAGATAAATTAAAATAATATAATCTAACTAAAAAAATTGATGTATTGGTTACAGTAGAGGAAATTCTTGGTTTCTCTATGATAAAAAGGAATGAAAGTCAAAAATATGAAGAATGAGATAATTTTTAAGGGAAAAAAATTCATTTCAAAATATTGAAGTTGTTGAGTATAATGTCCTCAATTATCAAGTTAGCTAAAAATCATGTTATCTCACAAAATATGAAAAAACATTTGAAAAATTATAAAAATAATTGAATATTTAATTAGGTAGAGAATATGAAGATGAGCACAATGAAATTTGATTTATCTTCATAGAAACTTATTTGGATTTATAATGAAATACAAGTTAAAATAAGTTTAAATCTTAAAAAAATATTATTTATATATTTAGTAAATACATAATTGAATTAAAATGAGAAAAATTGAAAGAATACAATAAAACAAAATAAACGCAATGTAAAAGTGAAATGAGGAGTGAATTAGAGTTCACTAGTAATATAACCAAATTAAGGTAAAAAAACATTAGTAAATTAGTTAGGCATTAAAAGGAAGTCGATGTCTAAGATACTAGAGAGATTGAGTGAAACACCATAAATCATCACGTCAAGTATAAATCTAAATTACTCATAAAAAATTTTAATATCCTAAAAAAAATAAAAATATTTAAAAATATTAAAAATAAATTTTTAGTTGGATATTTATCATCAAGACGATAGCAATGAAATTTGTTACGTTAAAATCAGAAAACATTTGAAAATGCTTATGAATTACAAAAGTAAATAAGAAAAAATATAAAGAAATTATTATTTTAATTTTATGTAAATTATTTTAATGCAAAAATAAAGTAACTTTAAGCAATATAATCTAACTAAATCAAACTAAGGTTGAGGTCACAAAAAGTGACTTAGTGTTCAACACTAATGTAACAAAATCAAAGTAAACAATTTAAAGAAAAGATATAAATTATATGAGAAAGTTAAATTCAAAGAACCCAATGAGAAGGAATGTAGCACCCTTGATGATAAAATAATATATGGATCAAAATATTTCGTAAAAATGGTAAAACTCTCAAAACTTTATTAAAAATATAAAAATGTATATTTAATTAGATAGAGTTTATCAAGAAAAATCAAACAACATTTATTCCATGCCCATAAGACCAACTTTTGCATTACTAAAAATAATAAAAAAAACTAAAGCATAAATAATAACAAATTAATATTTTAACATAAATTAAATACATATTAAAACTAAAATGAGATAAATTAAATCGATGTAATAAAATAAAGTCAGTGTGATGTAGTTGTTATATGGTAGGAGATTAAAAATTACATAGTAGTAAAACCAAATAAAAGATAAAATTTTGAACAAATGATATAATTAAGTAACAAAATTGCATTCCAAGATACTAGGGACGTCAAGTGTAGCATCATGAACCATGAAATTAAGTATGAATAAAAAATTTCTTACAAAAAGCACCAGAACCTTAGATAATAAAGTATTTAAAAATATAGAAATGAATAATTAATTTGATAGAGCTACTTGAGATGAGTCCAATACTATTTTTTTCATGAAAAGAGCTCATTTTGAATTTCTATAAAAAAGAAAATTAAATAATACATTAATAATAAAAAATTATGACTTAAATACTAACTAAATATATATTGAAGTTGAAATGACATAAACAAAAGTAATGTGTTAAAACAAAAAAAAATGATGTTAAGGACACAAGATTTGAGAATTATAATCACATAACATTATTACAATACAAAAGCAAAACATTTGAAAAAACTAGATAAATTGTGTCACAATGTAGCACTCCAACAAACTAATATACAGTGTAAAGTCCTTGATCATTATATAAAATATAAATTGAAATACCATATAAAGCATGTAGATATCTTAGAAAAAAATACTAAAATATTAAAATGAATATTTCATTTGATACAACTGGTTAACTTTAGTACAATGAATTTTTTTCTCTATCAAGCCTCCCTTATTATTGTTTTGAATTACTAAAATAAATTAAACATAAATAATAACTAAATTATTATTTTTTTAAATATTAAATTTAAGATGAGATAAATTAATACAATATTATATAATAAAAACAAAGTGATCTAAATATCACATTAGGAAAGACTTAATGTTACGTAGCAATAAAATGAAATCAAAGTGAAAACTTGCACAAAATATTTTAAAATATACATGAAAGTGGCATTCCAAGTTTCTAAGAAGATAGAGTGCAACATCCAAAAATGTAAAATTTGTTATAAATCAGAATATCACATGAAACATACCAAAATCTTAAAAAATTGAATTTTTAAAAGTATGAAAATGATTGTCCAATTAGATAGAACTTGTTCAGAAGAGCTCAACGACATTTGTTTCATCTTGATTAAATCTTATTTGGAATTACAATGAATTTTCCAATGAAATATATATTAAAAATAAAATTAGATAAAAGTGATGTAAGATATAAGAAGAGAATTTGAGTTTCTTGGTAATATAACAAAATAAATGTAACAAATTTGAAGAAATTTTATAAATTGTATATGAAAAGTTGCATTCCATAAACAAAGGAATTAAATATAACATCCTCATCCTTAAGTACGATAAGAATCAAAAGATCTTATAAACTATGGAAAAATCATAGAAAATAAAATATTTTAATCTATAAAATAGAATATTTTATTAGTTAAATATTGTTAAGACGAATTTTGAGATCTTTTTACCTTGATCATAGCCAGTTTAGTATTACTGTGAAATACTAATTTAAGTATGTATAAATAAGGAAAACATTAATGCTCTACAAAAATATAATAAAGGTAAATTGGGATAAATTGTAGCAATTTAATAGTATAAAACGACCAAGTTGTAATGAAAGTTACATTAAAGGAGAATAGAGTTTCATAATAATATGACCAAATGAAAGTAAAAATATGATTAAATAAGTTAGATTATGATGCAACATTGCATTATAGAATGCTAAGTATATTAAGTGTTACATTATAGAGCTGGAAATTGGATACAAATCAAAATATTTATAAAGCTTGATAAAATTTTAGAAAATTTGAAATAAAAAAAATATAGAAATGAATAAATGTTCTATTGAGTGACCTTTGCATCACTTGAATTTGGCTATGCTACATTTTCTCAATTGATCTCACTTTAAATATATATTAATGAGCTCAAGCAAATTAAATTTTTATTTTTGAATTTCTAAATGTTATATTTTTTATTCTAGCAGTCTCTATAAGACCTTTTGACTTATACTTTATTTGATGATATAGATTGTTGCACTCTATCTCCTTAATGTCTTGGAAAGTGTCTTTCTCATTCAATTTATCGTATCTTTTCAAATTTTTGCTTTCAACTAGTTACATCACATTGAACTCTAAATGTCCTACCTAATGAAATTTAGATCACTTTGATTGGGTTTTTTATGGTAGTCTACCTTATTCCATCTCTATTTTTAAAGAAAATTACATTAAATTATATTATTGATAATTATTATTTACTACTATTTATTGATGTTCACATCATATATTTTTAGTAACTCCAAACGATGCTTGATTAAGACGAATAATTTGTCAATAGACTCACCTTTATTGAAATCATATAATTAAATATTTATTTCTATATTTTAAAATATTTAATTTGTTATGGTTTCAAGAGAATTTACAAGTCATTCAAATTTTCATTTCATTTGATGCTCGTGATTGTGACACTAACCAGTGCATTATCTTGGAATTCAGGTTTTGAATGCAATTTATTTTAGTTCTTAAAATATTTCATTTTTAGTTCATTATATTACTATGGAGCTCTAAATCTTCATTTGTATGACCATTGGATCATTTTGATTTAGTTACAATAGAATTCTATAATTTTTCTCTTTTAATCTTTAATATATATCAACATAAAACTAAAATAACAATTTATGTTATTTAGCATATTTAGTTTATAATTGACATTAATTCCAAACCAAGTTTTAACAAGATTAAAAAAAGGACTTGGAGTCCTCTTAACAAGCTCTATATAATTAAATATTCATTTTTTGTAATATTTAAATTTATTTTTTTTGCAAGCTTTAAGAGTCAATTTGATTTGTTTGTGATTTAAAAATTAAGGATTTTATAGTTAATCTCCTTAGTTTCTTGGAATGACATTTTCATATATAAATTATCTCATTTCAACATATTTTATTGTCTTTATTTAGCAACAGAATAGTTTCAATTTGTCTCATTTAAGCTTTATTATATTTCAATTTAATATTTTAGAAGTTTTTTATTATTTGTTTTTAATTACTTTAATAAGTCATAAAAATACAAAATAAGGTCTCATAAAGTTTCCTATCGATTAGCTCTATGCAAATAAATGTTCAATTTTGTATTTTGAAATATTATATCTTTAGACATTTGAAGTGCCTTATAATTTATTTTAATTCATAACTAATCCAATAATTGAGATATTATATTGAATTATCGCTTTAAAATATCTCATATAAAATATCCCATTTCTTTAAATATTTTGCATTTATTTGGTTATATTATATTAAAACACAAACTCTATCCTCATGTCTGCCATACATCACTTTGGTAAAGTAAAATAACATTTCAATAATTTTAATAATTTTATTTTTACTATATATTTACTTAATTTTAAAATATTAATTTATTATTATTTATGAAAATTTATTTTAATACTTCATAGTAATTCAAAAAATGTCTAAACAACATGAAATAAGCATGTTTGGACTCATCTTAATAACCTTTGTTCAATTAATTATAAGTGTTTATTTTTTAAATGTTCTTATTTATGAAGAATTTTGCATTCTTAATAAGATATTTTGATACATACCTAGTTTAATGATCAATGACGTTACACTTGATGTCCCTAGTATCTTGGAATGCAAATTTTGTAAATAATTTAACTCATTTCTTCATATTTTATAATTTTATTTAGTTATATTACTATGTAACTCAAGATATCCTCTTGAATCAATTTTAAATCAGTTGGATTTGATTATATATGGGTACTTAATCTTATATAATTTCAATATTATGATACATATTCTTAGAATAAAAAACTTTTTTAATATAATTTATGTCTATTTATTATGATAATTTGCAGTAATTAAAAGTGAAATATGATAGAGATAAAAGAATTGTCATTAGACTTTTTTAAATGAGCTCAATCTAATTAATTACATTATTTTTTATGTATTTTTTTATTATTTTGGCATTCTTTATGAGAAATTGAAATGGTACTTGATTTGATAGAAAAGGATGACACGACTGATCACCTTAATATCCTGGAATATAATTTTCAAAGATAATTTATTTCTTTTTATTCAAATATTTCGATTTCATTTGCATATATTGCTATGAAACTCTAACTCTCTTCTTATGTAACTTTTACATCATTTTCATTTCCTAATATAATAAAGTTTCAATTTATTTCATTTAAAAATTTATTATACATTTACTTTAAATTAGAATTTCATGGTACTTTAAAAAAGATCTAATCAACAAAAAATAGATGTCCTTTAACTTGTCTTCTTGAATTCTATCTAATTAAATAATCATTTTCATAATTTTAATTATTCCATTTTCAATTATTTTGATCCTTTATATTAGAAAATATAATTCATACTTAATTTTAAAGTTAAAAATATCACACTAGAACTTCTTGGTATCTTGAAATGCAACTTTCCTATATAGTTTATCTCATTTCAAGATTTTTTTCTTTCAATTAAATATTTTACTATTCAACTCTAAATCTCTTGTTTTTACCACTACGTTACTTTAATTTTGTTTTGCTACATTGTTTAAATTTATCATATTTCAATTTTAAAATATATTATTAAATATTGAAATAATAGTTTATTTTTATTTTAGGTTTTTTACTTCTATATTTTGAAGTAACTCTAAAAGAGTTAAGGTTTAGATGAAATAAATGTCGTTGGATGTTTTAAATATTTTATTTATCTTTTTTGCCTCTTTTATGAGTTATTTTGATTTAGACCTGATTTGATAAACACTCATGTTACACTTAATCTCCTTAGCATTTTGAATCAAACTTTCTCATACAATTTAGTTTAATTTTTCAAATATTTTGTATTGAATTGGTTATATTACTCAAAAACTCATAATCCCTTTGTGTGAGACCATTACATGGCCTTAGCTTGGTTATATTGCATTCCTTCAATTTAACTTATTGTAAGTCTAATATATGTTTACAAAATATTAAAAGATAATCGATTGTTATTCATGCATAATTAATTTTTTAATTCATAGTATTTTTGAATGATGACCAATCCACTCTAAACAAACATCATTGTACTAGTCTCAATCACTTTTATCTTGTTAAATATTTATTTTTAAAGTTTTAAAATATTTTTTTTTGTGATTTATCTTATTTAAATATCTTTTCAATTCTTATTTGCTTTGATGATCGAGGATGTTATACAAAATCTCCTTAGTATCATAGATTGTAATATTTTGACCAAATTTATCTTATTTATTCATGTTTTTTAGTGATTTTGTTACATAACTATGGATGTCTATTTTCCCTCTCTTTTGAACTTTACATTACATTGACATGGTTATATTACATTTTCCAAATGAGTTCCACTCAAGATGAAAGAATAGTCATTGGATTAGTCTTAATGTATGTTATCCAATTAAATAATCATTTCTATATTCCTAAATGTTTTATTTTTTTGGTTTTTCCATTATTTTTCATGCATTTTAATTTGTACCTGATTTAGTAATTCAAGATATTATGATCAATCTCCTTATTATCTTGGAAATGCAATTGTAAAAAAATTTATCTCATCTTTTGAAAATTTTTCCCTTCATTTGGACATTTTACTATGTAATTCTATTTCTCTTAATATGACCCTTTAAATTCCTTTAATTGATAATATTACATTGCTTCTGTTTGTCACAATTTGTTTTAATATTTATTTAAAAATTATTAAAAAAATATTTTTTTTATTTAAGCCTATTCAATTTTATTGTTTATTGTAATTCAAAATAAGGTCTGACTACGATAGAACAAGTGACATTAGACAAAACTTGAAGAGCTTTATAAAATTTAATACTTATTTCTAAAATTTTAAAAAGTATATTTTTTAGGGTTTTAGCATGCTTTGTGTGATGTTCTGACTTACGCCTTGGAATGTAATGTTCCTATATAACTTATCCTAGTTTTTAAAAACATTTTCCCTTATTTGAATATATTATTTCATAACTCAAAATCATAAGTCATGTCTTTTACATCACATTGATTTTTTTTACAATGCATTACTTCAAACTGTGATGTTTCTACTTTAGTATATATTTACATAAAATTTAAAATAACAATTTATTATTATTTAAGCTTGTTTAGTTTGAAAATTCATAGTAATTTAAAACAAGCATTAATCAAGATGAAACAAATTATTTAACTTATTTGACATATTTTAAAAGATATTTGGATTTTTACTTCATTTGATGATTGAGATTGTTTTACTTCATGTAAGTACCTTGAATGGAACTTTCTCTAACAATTGAAGTCATTTCTTCTAATATTTCGCATTAATTTGATTATATTTCTACAACAATCAAAATCATGTCTTATTTTACCTTTAAATCATTTTTATTTAGTTATATCATATTTACATAATCCAACTGATTTAAAATTTAATATATATTCAATACTAAAATAATAATATATTATTATTTATGGTGAGTTTCATTTTTAATTCCCTATAATTTCAAATGATGTCTAATTGAGATTAAATAGATGTTATCAAACTTTACATGATAAGCTCTATCATCCTAAATATTAATTTTATAATTATTGAATATTTTAGTTTCAACAATTCAAACAAACTTTATGAGAAAATTTGATTTTAATATTGTTGTCATTTGAGGATGCTAGCCAGTATCTCCTTTGAATTTTTGTTTGTAAATTCCTGAATAAATTATCTATTTTTTACAAGTCTTTTTCTTTAATTTTGTCATATTACATCTCTTTAATGTATCTCATTTAAATTTTTATATAAATTTAATTATTACAAAAAAATAAATTTCACTTTATTTTTATTTACTTTTGTAAATCATAGGGATTACAAATTTTGTTTGATTAAGATTTAGTTAACATCTTTGGAGTCTTCTCAATGTGCCCATGTAATTATAAATTCATTTTTATATATTTGGACATTCTAGTTTTAATGACTTAGTTACACCTTATGAATCATTTTGATTTTTACTAGATTTCACAATCAAGGAAAAAACACTTGATCTTTTTAGTGTCTTGGAATGCAACTTTCTTATATAATTGGTCTTATTAATTAAACTTTTTCTCTTTGATTTTGTTATATATTATTTTTTTAAAATATATCTCATTTTTATTATTAATATAAAATTACTTAGCATTAAAATAGTAGATTTTATTTTATTTTATTTATTTATGTAACTATTTCTTAAAGAGGAATAGCATCAAAATAAGAAAAGTTGGACTCATCTTGATAAGCTCTATGCTATTAAAAATTCATTTTCTTAAAAATATTTTTTCAAAGGTTTTGATATGATTTGTGAGGGAGTTTTATTCATATATTATTTGACAATCAAGAATGTTACACCTCTTAGTATCTTTGAACAAAATTTTTCTACATAGTTTTTCTCATTTTATCAATTTATTTTGTAATTCTATAACCCCTCTCTTGTAACCATTGTATAACCTTTGTTTCATTATACCATAGTTTAACTTTTTAAATTTCATCTCTAAAATATGTTTCATTAATAGTAAAACAACCATTTATTATTATTTATGCCTATTTATTTACTATTACATAAATAACTTATTATTATGTATTCCTTTTTATTTTTCTTATTTGGAGTAATTAAAAAATGTCTTTAAAGAAGAAACAAATAATGCTAGATACATCTCAAAGAGCACTATCAAAAAAAATTATTTTCATTTGTTTTAAATATTTTATTTTTTATTAGTTTACATACTTCACAATTTGATCCAAAGTTGATACAATGATAGAGAACATTACATTGGGTATCCCTTTTATAATTGAATACAATATTGCATATAATTTAGCTCATTTTATAAATTGTTTTAGTTCTATTTAGATAAATTACAATTTAACCCTAAATTTGTTCTCATATGATATTCACATCACTTCGATTTGGTTATATTAAATAGATTTAATTTATATTATTTTTAATTTTAAAAACATTTACATATTAATAAATTATCACTATTTTTCTATTTTTCCTTATTTGAATTTTTAATTGACCATAATTTAAAGTTATTTTATTGTGATGAAAGAAACTCAATTAGACTTCTTTTGATGAGCCATATTAAATAAAATACTAGTTTTTATTTTTTTGGATATTTGAATTTCAAATTTTTTCATGTGCTTTATGAGAAATTTTAGTTCACAACTTATTTGATGATTGAGGGAAACACACTGGATCATGTTTGTATCTTCAAATGCAACTCTCTTATGCAATGTATCTAATTTCATCAAATTTTTTATTTTTATTTGGCTATGTTATTGTTTGACCAAAACTCTCCTCTCATGTGAAATTTATATTACGTTTATTTGGTTGTATTACATTTCTTCTATTTGTCTCATTTAGTTCTAATATATATTTACTTATTATAAAAAATAATTATTTATATTTGTGCTTATAAGTTTTTGTAATTCATAGTAATTTAAAATTAGATCTGGTTGAGAGAAAGAACTTAATTTGTCTTCTCCGAACAAGCCTTGTTCAACTCAATATTCATTTCTATATTTTTTAAAAAAATTATTTTGAGGTTGTTTAAAACATTTATAGGTCATTTTAATTCAGAAAAAATTGGATGACTGAAAATGTTACACTAAATCACTATACCATCCTAGAGTTAAACTTTGATGTATAATTTATCTAATTTCTTCAAAGTTTTTTTGCTTTATTTATGTTATATTACATTGAAATGCTAAGTCTATTCTAATGTGATGATTATAGCATATTTATTTGCTTTCACTACATTTCATTAAGTTATCACATTCATCTTTAACATAAATTTAGTTAATATAAAAATAATAATTTCTTATTACTTGTGCCTGTTTATTATATTAATTTGTAGTAATTTGAAATAAGCCTAGTCATGGTGAAAGAAATGTTGTCAGACTCATCACAATTAGCTTTTTTCAATTAAATATTTTTAATATACTTTTAAATTATTTATTTTTAATGGTTTTGGTTCATTTTGTGAGAAATTTGGAGCATTCTTGGTTTGATGTTTTACAATGTTACGTTATATCTACTTACTATCCTTGAAATGTGAAATTCCCTTATAATGTATCTCAATTCTTCAAATATTTACTTTGATGTTGTTATAACACTATTAAACCCTAGTTTTTCTTTTCTATTGCCTTTACATTACTTTGAATAACTTTTAAGATAGTTACATTACTTTTATTAAGTCTTACAATATCTCTTCATTAATCATTTTTCAACTTTCATATATATTCATTTAGCAGTAAATTAATAAGTTATTACTACTTATGCTTGTTTATGTTAGTTTGAGATGAAATAGACATCATTATGCTTTTCTCAACAAGTTATATCTAATTAATTAATTATTTTTTTAATATTTTTAAATATTTTATTTTAAATAGATTTGTACATTTTAGGAATCCTTTAATTCCTTTTTTAGTTTGATAATCAAGATGTTACATTCAATGTCCTTAGTATCCTTATGTGAGGTGTTCCCACAAACCTTAAGTCATTTCTTAAAAAATTTTCTTTGATTTTATTATTCTTCTATATAATCTGCTCTGGTGTGACATTTGCATAACTTTTATTTCATTATACTATTTGCTTTAACATATAATATTTTTTGCTTTAATATATATTTAATTAATAATAAAATTATAATTTATTATTATTTATTGTTGTTCACTTTGTTAAACACCAATAATTCAAAGCAAAGTCTAACGGGGACAAAGCAAATTTTGTAGGGCAAGTCTTAATGAGCTTTATCCTTTTAATTACTTGTTTCCAAATATTTAAATATTTTTAGTGTTATTTTATGTTTTCCAAGACATTTATATTACAATCAAATTTCATAATTGAGAATGTTGTATTTCTACATCTTAGTATCTTGTAAGGCGAGAAATTTCCATTTGATTTATCCTATTTCTTCAAATGTTTAACTTTTTATTGTGTTACATCACTATCTAATTCTAAATCTCTTCTCAAGTGTCCTCTACATTGCCTTAATTTGCATAGATTATGTTGATTCAATTTATCTTTATTTATCTTTCATATATATTATTAATATTAAAATAATATTTTGTTATTATTTAAGCTTATTTACTTTTGTAGTTCATAGTAATATTAGATTAGGTTTAATGAAATTGTAACAAACATCATTAGGGTAATCTAAAAAAATCTATATCCAATTTAATTATTTTTAATATTTTTAAATATTATAATTTTTAAAGATTTGGCATGGTTTATGAAATGTTTTAATTTATTCCTAATTTGATGTTCTTATTTCTTCAAATCTTCGACTTTGATATGTTTATATTATTTTGTAATTCTAAATCTTTTCATCTATAACATTTAGATCACTTTCAATTGGATATTTTGCATAACTTGAATTTATTTTACATAAGTTTTAGTACATTTTATCTTAATATTATAATAATAGTTTATTATTATTTATGCATATTCTTTCTTACAATTTATTGTATTCCAAATGAGGTAGGGTCAATACGCTCTCTTTAATTAAAAACACATATTTATATTTCAACAATATTATTTTCAAAAGAATCAACATGTTTTATGAGTAATTTCATTTCTTGCTTTATTTGATAATTAAAATATTTTAAATTTGACCTCTTCAATATCTTTAAATTAAACATTCCCAAATAAATTTTCTTTTTTTAGCTTTTTTTTTAATAATGCAACGTAATGCTAAATCTTATTTCATATGACTGCAAGAGTGCTTTGGAGTGGAAATATTATACTACTACAATATATTGCATTTCAACAGCAACATATGTTTACTTAATTTTGAAATAATAATTTATTTTTATTTGTTTTTGTAATTTGTATAAATTCCATACAACATCTAATTAAGATGAACCAATCTTTTTTGAACTCCCCTTGATGACTTATATCTAGTTAGACAAACATTTTTATATTTTTAAGTAAATTATTTTGTGATTTTTCTAATGTTTTATAGCACAGTTTGTTCCATACGATATTCTTTGATTGAGATTGTTTCTCTCAATCTCCTTAGTATATAAGAATGCATTTTTCTCACACAATTTGTCATTGTTTTTAAAGTTTGTCTTGATTTGGTTATGTTACTATGTAACTCTATATCTCTTCCCTTTAGACCTTTATATTGTTTATATTTTGTTATTTTAGGATACTTTAATTCATAGTGATTCAATTTCAATGTAGAATTTCATAATGTTCAAATATAATTCATTAACATTTATGCCTATTAACTTTGGCAATTTTTAGTAATTTTAAATGATGTCTCATCATGATGAAAAAAATGTAGTTTGACTAATCTAAAAGAAATCTATCTAATTTATACTCTTTTCCCTTATTTTTAAATATTTTTTATAGTTTGTGTATGCTTTTTGAGACATTTTGATTTGTTCATAATTTAATGATCATGGATTTTTCACTTGAGCTTCTTTGTTTCTTGGAATGTGTGTTTCTTTTATTATCTTAATTTTCCTCATTTCTTGCTTTAATTTTGTATTGTTATAAAATGACTGTAAATTTTATATTCTATCATTTTTACTATAGTTTGATTTGTTAAATTATATTATTTTAATTTATTTCATTTCATCATAAATACATAATTTCTTTACATTAAGTTAGAACTTTGTTATTATTGTTTATTTAATTTGTAATTCATATTAATTTCGAGCGAGGTTCAATTTAGATGAAATAAATGTCATTGGAAAAATCTTTTTAAATTAAATATGTTTTACTGGAAAAATCTAAGGTTTTCACATATTTTATGAGATAATATAATTCAAATATGATTTGATAATTAAATATGTTTCTAATTTTTCACTTGATATTTTATGTTAATTTATTATTATTTATCCTTATTTAATTTGAAAAATTTTTATTTATGCCAAACAAGTTTCAATCAAGGTAAGACAAACATCATTAGACTTATTTCGATGACTTTACCAAATATTTTTTGGACCTTGGAAAGTTTTACTGAGCATCTCGATTTATACATTATTTGATAATTGATGATGTCACACTTGATCTCGTTATTATCTCATTATGTAAATTTGTCTTATAATTTCATTCACTTTTTACTTTTATTTTTTTAAAATTTGTTATATTACTATGGATTCTAAGTTTCATCTCATGTGATCCTTACTTTATTTTGATTTAATTGTGGTACATTACTTCAATATAACTCATTTTAGTTACAACATATATTCATTTAATATTAAAATATTAATTTATTTTTACTAATGCTTATTTTTTTGAATAATTTATAGTAATTCTAAATGAGATACTATTAGGACAAAATACCTGACACCTTAGTAATGTCGATATGCTCTCTAAAACATAATATTCATTTTTATATTTCTAAACATTTTTGCTTTCTTTACAATTGACATGCTTTAGGTGGAATTCAGGTGAGTTCTTGATTTTCCTATCAAGGGTACTAAACTCATTCTCTTTAGTATTTATAATGTAGATTTGTTATAATATTATCTTATTTCATCAAATTTTTTGTATTAATTTGATTATATTACTATGTAACAATAAATCCCTTTTATTACGAAACTTGTATTTATTTGTTTTTGTTTTATTAAAGCTCTAAAAGTATCTCATTTTCTTTTTAAAATATGTTTATTTAACATTAAAATTGTAATGTAATACTATTTATGGTTATTAACTATTGAACATTTTGGTAAATCAATAAGAAGTTTGATTAAGATGAAATAAAATTATTAAACTTGTCTCAAAAAGCTCTACCTAACTAAATATTGTATTTAAAATTTTTAAATATTTTATTTTCTAGTGTTTTAAAAAGCTTTATGAGTAATTTTTCTTTGTTTTCTATTTAACACTTAAGGATGTCATAATATATCCTTTTAGTATCTTCTTGTGTATATTATCGTAAAATTTATCTTATTTCTTCAAGTTTTATGCTTTGATTTACATATACTATATTACCTTAATTAATCAATTTTAAGTTTCAATAAATATTTTCTTAATATAAAAATAATAATATTATTTATTTTTGCTTATTTCATTTTATAAATCAAAACAATTCCAAACGAGGTTTGGTTAAGACGAAACAAGTACAGGTAAACTCCTTATAACAAGCTCTATCAAACTAAATGTTAATACTTTTTAGAGATTTTATTTTGAAGAGTTTTGAGGTGCTTTATGAGATCTTTTTTTCATATCTAATTTGACGATAGTGAATGTTACATTACATCATAACAACTTCGAATGCAACTTTCGTTTATATTTTATCAAATTTCTGCAAATGTTTTTCTTTGATTTTGCCATAATTTTTTTTCTTTATTTTATCATACTTTAGATTTAATATATAATGTTCTAATATTTAAATAATTTATTATTATTTGTGCTTACTTACATTTGGAGTTAGTACAAATTTTAAAAAAATGTCCAAAAGATAGAACAAACATTGATCAACTCATCTTGACAAGTATTATTGCATTAAATATTCATTTCTAGGCTTTTAAATATTTTTCTATGTAGATGGCATGATTTATGAGACATTTTGATTCGTACCACTAGTGATGAGATTGTTATATTTGATATCTTTAATACATTTGAATACAGTTTTCTAATGTAATTTACCTCCTTTTTCCAAACACTCACTTTAAACTGCTTGTTTTAATTTATAACTCAACATCTCTGCTATGGGACCTTTAGAATTTTCTTGATATATATAATTCAATTTCTTCAATTTATAATATTTTAGATTTAATATATATTTACATAATTTTAGAATAACAATTTTTAACTATTTTTCCTTATTTGCTTTTGGAATGAAAAAACCATTCCGAATAAGGCCTGGTCAAAATGAAACAAACAACATTCGACTCATTCCAAAGTGCTCAATCTTATTAAATATTACTTTTCTACATTTCTAAGTGTTTTACATTTTAGGATTAAATCATTCATTACTAGACAGTTATATTATTTCCTGATTTAATGATCAAGAGTGTTACTACAGGTCTCTTTATTATCTTACAATATAATACTCTTGTTTAATTTGTTGCATTTTGACAAATATTTTTTATTTTATTTTACTATTATGTAACTGTAATTTTCTTATAATATGTCATTTACATTACTTTGATTTTGATATATTAAATTAATAAACTTTATCTCATTTTATCCATAATATATATTTACTAATTATTTAAAAAATATATTACTATTATTTAAACTTATTCGTCTTTGTAATTGGTAGGAATTCGAACAAAAGAATGATCTAGACAAAAAATAATTAGACTTTCTTCACTAGCTCAATCAAATTAAATATTCATTTTTATATTTATTTTTAAAACTTTATCTTCCATAGTTTTGGAACATTATATAGGATATTCTGATTTATTTTTAATTTGATTATTAAGGATGTCACACTTCAATCTTCTTAATATCTTATTATGAAACGTTTTTCTAGAACTTATCTCATTTCTAAAATATTTTTGCTTCAATTTAATTGTAATACTATGTAACTGAAAATCTTGAGTTACGAGACCTTTATGTCATATTTTTTTATGGTTTTACAATGCTTGAATATATGACATTTTCATTATAATATATATTTATTTAATATTACAATAATAAGTTTTTATTACTTTTGCTTGTATATACTGAAAAAATTAAGTTTTTCGAAATAAGGGTCTAAATGAGAATAAGAAAAAGACAATATATATTGTACTTCTTCAATTTAACTAATTTTAACTTTAACATTTATTTTAGGAAATAAGGAAAAAATAATTTATTATTATAATTTTGTAATTTGTTGTAATTATAGTTGAAGTGTGATTGACATGAAGAAAATATCATTGGAGTCATCACAATGAGCAATATCCAATTAAATATTTATTTTTATTTGTATTTAGATATTTTCCATACTTTAGCCTTTACACATTTTATAAATATTTTGCTTCATACTTGATTTTGAAATCTTGGATATTATACTCGATCTCTTTAATATGTTGTAGTATATATTACAACTATAAATTATTACATTTCATAATAATTTTCAATTTAATTTTTCTCAATTATAATGTAACTCCAAATCTCTCCTCATGTGATCTCTACATTTTTTCGATATATTATAGTTTCTAAATTTATCACATTTCAACTTTAATGTATTTTTAATTAATATTAATATAACAACTTATTGTATTGTTTCTTATTTATTCTTAAAATTTGTAGAAATTCGAAACAAGGTTTGGATTAGAGAAAACAAATGTACCTAGTATCACCATCTTTATCACCAATCGAGAAAACTTTTTACTCGTAGATTTTAAAAATTTTTTATTTTCTTTCAATTTGCATTTTTTTTTATAACATTTGGAGTCATACTTTATTTGATTATCAATGATGTTTCACCAAATCTCTTTATTATCATTTTATGCAACATTTTCAAACAATTTATTCATATAAGATTTAACATATATTTTCTAAATATTTAAAAAATAATTTTCTTTTACTTTTTTATATTTACTTTCATACTTTGCGATAATACTGAAGAAGTCTAATCATGATGAAACAAACTTTGTACGACTTGTCTTAACGAGCCCTATCTAATAAAATAAAGATTTTTATATTTTTTAATATTTTATTATATAAGGTTTTTGCATTCTTTGTGATAAATGTTTATACCAACTTGACTTGACAATCGAGGACGTTACTATAAATCTCTTACGTGCCTTAAAAAACTTTTTAATATAAATTATCTCCAGTTTTCAAATGTTTTGTTTTACATTTAATAATTTTACCATGATTCTATGTAACTCCATATGTGTGGCCTTTACATCAAAATTTTTTTGGGTATGTTATAGTGGTTCAATTTATCTCATTTCAACTTTATTATATATTTATATAAAGTTAAATTAACAATTTACTATTATTTATACTTTCTTGATTTGGTAATTTGTTGTAATACCAAATGTTGAGTGGTGGAAGTGAATCATAGCTTATTCGACAATTCTTGATGAGTTATATCTAATTGAATGTTGATTGTTTTTGCTTAACTATTGTTTTGCTTATGTTTTTGTAATGCATTAGTTGACAATTTGATTCGTACCTTTTTTTAACGATCGGGGATGTTACATTTGAACACTTAAGTATATCAGTATGAAACATTCTCATAAAATTGATCTCAATTCTTTGATATTTTATACTTTATTTTGATATACTATTATGTAACACTAAATCACTTTTTGTGTATCTTTACATTCTCTGATCTTATTATATTACTTTAATTTAAATTATCATCTTTCACATTTGCAATGTATATTTACTTAATATAAAAAAAAATATTATTGTTTGTTTATTTTCTACTTTTGTAGTTTATGAAATTACAAATAAGGTGTAATTGAGTTGAAAAAATGTTAATCAACTTCTTTTAATGTGCTCTATCTAACTCAATATTCATTTCAAAATATTTAATTATATTTCACATTATGAGACATTTCAAATCCAATTTGTTTACACAACTGAGGATGTTACACTCTATGATCTATGCAACCCACAATACAAATTTTTCATACAATTTTACTAATTTTGAAATGTTATTCTCTTTTATTAGAATATATTACAAGCAAGTTCCAAATACCATTTCTTGTGACATTTACATATTTTTAAGCCTAGTTATATTATAGTGATTCAATTTATGTCATTTTAACATTAATATATACCTCCTATATATTAAAGTATATTTTTTATTCTTATTTTATTTTGTAAGTCATAGTAATGTATATAATATAAAATGGAAGTGAAGGAAACTTTAATGTATTTGACTCATTGAGCTAAATCAAATTAAATATTTATTTTTTATTTTTACACATGTCTTTTTAATGTTTTAGAATATTTTAAGAGATATTTTTATTCGTATTATATTCAATGAGTGATAACGTCATGATCGATCACTTTAGTATAGTTACATCTAGCATTCTTGTACAACTTATGACATCCTTAAAATATTTCTCATTGTTTAGTTTATACTATCATGCAACTCGAAATCTCATTTTAAGTCTCCTTTAAGTTGCAATTATTATTTTTTGTTTACATTCCTTTAGTTTATCTCTTTTAAGATTTAACGTAAATGTAGTTATTATTAGAAGAAAAATTAATTTTTTATGCTTATTTACTTTAATAATTAATTGTAATATTAAATGAACTACAATTTTGACGAATCAATTGCCATTTGATTTGTCTCAATGAGGTTTTTTTAATTAAAAATTTGTTTAAATATTTTTCAATATTTTATTTTTTTATTTTTTCTGGCATCTTACAAGTCTTTTCAATCTATACCTAAGTGAGTGATGAACGAGATTACACTCCATCTCCTTAGTCTTATGGAATGGAACATTTCATCTCCTCTCATCTCACCTTCATTTGCATTCAATTTATTATACTACATGCACATATTTATCTTGTTTATATATATATATTTAATATTAAAATGATGATTAATTATTACTAATGTTTATTTACTTTGATAATTTGGAATAATTCCAAAAGAGCTCTGATCTTGATAAAATAAGTGTCATTTGATTTGTCCTAATAAACTTTATCAAATTAAATATTCATTTCTAAATATTTCAATGGTTTATTTTTTAAAATTTTTGTGTGTTTTACAAGACATTTCATTTCTTGCTTAATTCATGACTAAAGATGTTACCCTCTACCACGTTAGTTTTTTTAAATGCTATTTTCTTGTACATTTTATCCCATTTTTTCAAAATTTTCATGTTGATTTGCATATATTACTATACAACTAAAATCCTCTGCTCATGTGATATTTGTATCACTTTAAATATGACATTGATTCAATCTATTTTTTGAACTATAGTATATGTCGATTTAATTTTAAAATAAAAAAAAATTAATTATTTTTATTAATTAATTTCTTAATTTAGTACTAATTTTATACAAGTTTTTGTCAAGAAAAAATAAAGCTTTTTGGACTCACGTTGATGAGCTCCATCACCTTAAAAATTCATTTCTACAATTTTAAATACATTATCTTTCTAAAGGTTTTACATGTTTTATGATACATTATGATTCGTAGTTGATCTGAAAGTTGATTTTGTTATTGTTAATCTCTTTTGTTTCTTAGATTATAACTTTTGAGCATAATTTATGTTATTTTTTCAATTGTTTGTCTTTGGTTTATTTGTAATACTATTAAACTCTAATTCTCCTCTTATTTTACCTCTAGATCTATTTGTTTTTCTTATCTTACATTGATATAATTAATCTAACTTCATCATTAATATATATTTACTCAAATTTAAAATAATATTTTGTTATTATTTCATCTTATTTGTTTTTTATATTCATAATAATTCCAAAATGGTTTGAAAGAAAGCAAAACAAATGATGTTGGACTCATTGCAATGACTTATATCATTTTTAATATTCTAAGAACTAAGAACACTTTACGAGATATTTCAATTTGTGCTTCACTTGATAATCAAGCATGCTACATTCGATCTCCTTAGTGTATTCAATTGTAACTTTCTAATCTAACTTACCTTATTTCAACAAATCTTTCACATTGATTGGTTATATTATTTTGTAAATTTAATTCTCTCATCATGTGACATTTACTTCATTTTTATTTGATTATATTATAATAATTTAATTTATCTCATTTATGCTTTAATATATATAATTATATAATGTAAAAAATAATACATTATTGATTAGTTAAGTAAATTTCTTTAATTTCTAGAAATTCTGAATGAGGACCAATAGAGATGAAACAAAGGTTATTATAGTTATCTCTACTAGCTATTTCAAATTAAATATTTTTTAAAATATTTTATTATGTAATGTTCTTCACTCATTTGATGAGTCTTTTTAAATTGTGCCTTATTTAATAATCAAGGATGTTAATCTTGAGCTACTAAGTAATTTATTAATTTTGTGGTAATTTCAATCAAATTTTAGTCAGGAAGAAACAAACATTATTGGAGTAATTTTAATGAGTTCTATCACCTTAAATATTCATTTCTACAATTTTTAGTATATTATTTTTCTAAGGATTTGACATGTATTATGATACATTATGACTCGTTGTTTATTTGAAAATTGATGGCAATACAACTCACCTCTTTTGTTTCATAGATGGCAATTTTTTACTATAATTTATCTTATTTTTTCAAATTTTTGTCATTGATTTTGTTATAAAACCACGAAACTCTAATTCTCATCTTGTTTTACCTTTACACAACTTTGTTCATGTTATCTTATATTGATACAATTAATCTCACATCATCATCAATATATATTTACTCAATTTTAAAATAATAGTTTATTATTATTTAATCTTATTAAGTTTTTGTATTCATAATAACTCAAAAAAAGTTTGATCGAAGCAAAGCAAACAATGTTGGACTTGCCTCAGTGTCTCATATCAACTTTATTATTTTTAGCATTGAAAACACTTTAGGAGACATTTTGAATTATGCTTGACCTTATTTTGATATTTTAGAATAATTTAATTTGTTTTATTTAAGCTTTAATATATAGTTACATAATATTAAAATAATAATTTATTTATTACTTATGTTAATTTATTTTGTTAATTTCCAAAACTTCTAAACAATGACCAATTGAGGTGTAATGAATGTTATTATAGTTATCTCGATCAGCTATATCCAATTAAATTATTTTTATAATATTTAATTATCAAAGGTTTTGGTTCATTTTTTGAGTCATTTTAAATTGTGCCTTTTTTAACAATCAAGCATGTTAATTTCGATATGCTAAGTATCCAAGAGTTAAGCATTCTTATTCGATTTATCACAATTTTTTAAATTTTTAATTGGTTACTTTAATGTAAAACTCTACATCTAGTCTTGTGACATTTACGTCTAATTCTTTTCTTATATTGCACTACATAAAATATTTCAAATTTATACTTTAATATTGAATGTCTAAAATTAAAATAATAATTAATTTATATCTATTATTATTTGCTTTTGTAATTTCCAGTAATTCCAAACGATGCTTTATCAAGACAAAACAAACATTATTGGAGCAAATTGGACAAGCTCTTTCTGTTTAAAAAATAATTTCTATTTTCTTAAACATTTCTTTATGATTATTGCAAGCTTTTTTAGGCTTTTGTATTGTAATATGATTTCATGATCACATTCGTTACACTTGATCACCTTACCATCATGTAAATAAACATCCTCTAGAAATTTATCTCATTTTTTCAAATTTTTTTCAATAGTTTTATTATATTACAATTTAACGCTAAATGTCTACCACTTTAACTTTAATTTCATTTTAATTTTGTTATATTTTATTAATTTAATTAGTCTCATTTAAACATTAATATATATTTACTAAATTTTTAAAAAAAACACTTTCTTGTTATTTTTTGTTATTTACCTTTGCATTTCATAATAATTCAAAATAAGGATCTATGAAGTTCAATAAGACATCATTCGACTTGTCTAAAAGAGCAATGTCGAATTAAATTTTATATTTTAAAAGTTTTAATATTATTCATGTTTTGCAAAGTTTACTTGATATTTTGATTCAAATGTGATGTGGCGATAAAGAATGTTGCACAAGATCACCTTAGTATCCTACAATAGAACTTCGCTATATAATTTTTCTCATTCAGTCAATTTTTTTTTCTTTGAATAGGATTCATTATCATACAACTCTAAATGTCTTTTTATGTGACCTTCACATTGCTTCGATTTGCATATGTTACACCTTAGCTTAAATATTAATTTAAATTTATATAAAATTCTTTATTGTTATTTATGCTTTTTTATTTTCATAATTCACTATACCTCCGAATAAGTTTCGATTAAGATGAAACAAATTTTGTTAGATCCACAATGACTAGATCTTTTCCCAATAAATAGTTCTTTTCTTGTTTTTTTAAATTTTTTATTTTGTCAAATTTTATCATCCTTTGTATAAAAATTTAATCAAAGTTGTTTTTACACTCCATTCTGTTAGCCTCTTGAACTGCAACTTACTAGAATAATTTATCAACAAATTATTTCCTTTAATTTGGCTATACAACTATGTAACTCCAATTCTCCTCCTGTTTACATAATTTTGATTTGATTTTTTAAAATTGTTTTATTTCATCTTATTTTACCATTGACATATATTTTCTTAATATTTAAATAACTATTTGTGCTTATCTTTTTGATATATTCTAGTTATTAAAATGACATTCAATTGTGAGAAAATAATTGTTGCTAGACTGGCAACAATGAACTTTATCTATTAAAATATTTATTTTTATATATTTTAAAATTTTAATATTCTATAATCTTGGCATGATTTTTGAGATATTAAGATTTTTACTTAATTTAATATTTGTAAAATAATTTATCCATTTTAATCAAATGTTTCACTTTTATTTGGATATATAATTATGTAAAACATAATCTCCTACATATGATTTTTACTTTGCTTTTATTTAAAAATATTATATTATTTTAATTTATCTTATTCTTTTTTCTAAAAAATATTTTCAATTTATGTTAAAATATTTTACTGTTTATTTTTTTACTTTGGTAATTCATAATTACTCTAGTATGATCAAATTATGATGGAACAAATATCATTAGCATCAACTCAATGACCTCCACAAAATTAAATATTCCTTTATAAAATTTTTTAGATTTCTTAAGGATATTTGGTCATTTTACAAGGCATTTCGATTCATAGCTCATTTTATGATCGTGGGTCTTATACCTGATCACCTTAGTACTTAGAAATGCATATTCTTGAATAATTTGTCATTTCAATAGATTATTTTCTTTGATTTGGTTATTTTTTATGATGTTACATATCTTCTCATGTGACTTTTACATTGCATTTATTTGGTTCTATTATATAGTTTTAATGTACAATAATTTAGCTTCCATATATATATATATATATATATATATGTTTGCTTAATATTGTAAAAAAATTATTTAATATTTCTACTAATTTACTTTTGTTATTCGTAGTAATTCCAAATAATGTTCAATCAAGTTTATGCAAACTTCATTGTACACAAATGAACTAGCTCATTATAATTATGTGTTTATTTTAATATGTCTAAATATTTCATTACATTGTGGTTTGCCCAGTGTTATGAGATATTATGATTTGTACCCAATTTTATGATTAACGATATTACGCTTGATCTCTTTATTTTCTTGTTGTACAACTTTTTCATATGATTTATTTCACTACAAAAACTTTTTGTGTGGATTTGATTGTATTACTTTGGAACAAAAAGTCTTCTATTATGTTTCATTCGCATCACTTTTGCTTTTTATATTATATTTTTTCAATTTGTGTAATTTTCATCTTTATTTAAATTGACTTAATATTCAAATAGTTATATATTATTATTTACATTACTTACTTTTGTAATTAGTAGCAATTCCAAACAAGATCCGATTGAGTAAAAATAAACATATTTATACCCATCTCATTGAGCCCTTTATAACGAAATATTTTTATTTTTTTAAGGGTTTTGAATAACTTTCTTCATATTTTTTTTACAACTAATTCAATTATCAAAGATGTTACATTACATCAATTTATCTTATTTTAAGATCAATGTAAAATTATTTAAGATTAAAATTTTTTTAATTGTTTATTTTTATTGAAGTTTTTAATTTGTAGTAATCTCAAAAAGGTTAACTAGGGACAAAATAATTGCTATATAACTTATCTCTACAAACATTGATTCATATTTTTTTAACGATCAAGGATCATACACTTAATCCTCTTAATATCTAGAATGCAACATTCCAAAATTATTTGTCATTTCTTCAAATTATTTTTCATTGATTTGTCATATTACCATGTAGCCAAAAATAATGGATCATGCCAGCTTTAAATTGCATTTATTTAGTTACATAACTTTTCTTAAATTCACACAAATTATTCATAACAATTTATTATTACTTTTCCAATTCACACAAATTATTCATAACAATTTGAAACAAGGTTTATTAGTGGTGAAGAAAAGTTTCTGGATGTATCTCGAAGCTCTATGCTGAATAAAGCATTTATTTCTATATTTTTTAAGATATTGTTTTTTGTTTTAGCATGCTAAAAGGTCATACTTTGATACAAATCCTTTGATAATAAATATCGTTACTCTCGATCTGTCTAGTATCATGGAATATAACTTTTCTATATAATTGTCTTTTTTTTAAATATTTCAATTTGATTTTTATTATTGCAATATAACAATACATCTCCTCTCATTTGACTTTACATCACCCTCATTTGGTTGCATTACATTACTCTGATTAATCTAATTTTAGGATTATTACATGTTCTAATTTTTAAAATAATAATTTAGATTATTTATTGTTTGTTCAAAAATTCGACATAATTCCAAATTAGTTTTAATCAAAACACAACAAAAGTTTTCTGACTACTGTCAATGAAATCTATCAAATAAAATATGTTTTTTTACTTTTTTAGTAATTTTGTTTTTATATTATTATATATTTTATGAGGCATTTTGATTTGATATTCACTTATGTTGCACTGAATCACATGATTATCTTATAATGCAACTTTTCAACAACCTTTATCTATAATTTAATTTTTTTTAATTTGATTTGATTATATTACATTAATTCAATTATCTTATTACAACTTTAATATAAATTTTATTGATGCTAAAATATTAAGTTATTTTTATTTTTATACTTATTTGCATTGGGAATTCTTTGTAATTCCAAATGAGTTTTTTTCAGGATAGAAAAAGTGTCGTTGGCTTATCTTAATGAGCTATATCCTACTAAATATTTATTTTTACCTTTTTTAATAAACTTTTATATTCTTTGGAGTTTTCTTGCTATTCTGGATGTTGTTATTTTTACCTGATTTGATGATCGAGAGTATTACACTTCATCACTTTTGTATCTTGGAATTCATGTTTTGTGTGTAATTTATATCATTTCTAAAACTTTTTCACTTTGATTTGGTTATATCAGTATATAACTCTAAATCTTTCCTCTTTTGACTTTTACATCACTTTTACTTGGCAAAATTACACTACTTAAAGTTCTCATTTTAGGTATAATATATATTTACTTAATATTAAAGTAATAAATTTTCTTATTTTTTATTTACTTTGGTAACTTGTAGTAATTCCGAATGAGTTCTTGTTAAGATTATATAGATGTCACTGAACTTATCTCAGTTAACTCTATTTAATTAAATAAATATTTTTACATTTTTTAATACTTTTTCCATGGTTTTGTAAATATAACAATAAATATTTAATTACATAGAGTTTATTGAGCTGAGTTTAATAAAATTTTTTTATTAAGATTAGACCTTCTTTGGAATTACTACATCTCAAATTAATAAATAAGAATATAAAATAATAATTTTACATTTTATTATTAATGAAAATGATATTAAAGTATAATTTTTTCAAATTAAAATAACGTAAAGATCATAAGTGATTGGAATTAGAGTTACATAAAAATATAACCAAGTTAAAAAAGTTGAAGATATTAAAGATACTAGTTGGGAAAGTTACACTTAGAAGTACTAATGAGATTGAGCACAACAATCTCATCCTTTATATTAAGAATTAATTGAAATGCCTTGTTAAGTATGTTAAAAGCCATGGAAAAAATATATTAGAGAAAAGAAAAATTGAATATTTTGTTGCATAGAGCTCATCGATACTACTCGCTCAACATTTCTTTCATCACAATCAAACACCATTTGAAATTATTATGAATTACCCAAATAAATAGTAGAATATAATAATAAATTATTCTTTTTATATTTATGACATATATAATAAAGGTGAAATGAGATAAATTGATTCATGATAATATAACAAAATCAATACAATATAATGTCCACATGAGACGAGATTTGTTATTTCATAGTAACATAACAAAACAAAAATCTTTTAATTGGGGACAATTACACAATATAATCGTATTCCAAGATACTAAAGTGACGAAGTATAACACCCTTGATAATGAACTCAAGCATGAATCAAAATCACTTACTAATTATGCTATAGTCTTTGAGAATAAATTATTTCAAAATTTTATAAAAGATAATATTTAGTTGTAACAAGACCATTATGATGTGTCTCATTATGTTTGTTTTGTCAAGATTAGACCTAATTTTGAAATACTATAAAGTTCAAAAACAAATTAGCTTAAATAATAAAAATTTAATATCTTAAAATAAGGCAAATATGTATATCAATATTGAAATAATATAAATTGAAAAAAAATAATATAACAAAATTCCTATGATGTAAAGAACAACTTATATTAAGTTCAAAGTCACATTTAATTGATCATAACTAACGAAAAAAATTGAAAAAATAATATAAATAATTTATAAAAGTTATACTTTATGATATAAAGGAAATAGAGTTAAACATATAGATTATCAAATAATTTAATAATCAACATATCTTGTGAAATGTACTAAAACTCTTCAAAGAAAATATTTAAAAATTAAAAAAATTGAATATTTATTTTATAGAGCTTGTAGAAACTAGCTCAATAACATATGTGAATTACCAATAGCAAATAAAGATAAAGAATAAAAATTATTTTTTTAAATATTAAAAAATATATACATTAAAACTACAACAAGAAAAATTGAAGAAAAATAATATAACCAAATTAAATTGTTGAAATGGTTGCAAGGGTTGATAAGAGTTACATAATAATACTAAGAAATTAAAATTAAAAAAAATAAAGAAATAAGATATATTTTACATGAAGTTTGCATTTCAAGATACTAAAGAGATCTAGTAGAACATCCTTAATCTTAAAATTTGGCATGAATAAAAATATCTATACAAGCATATTAAAACTATAGATAATAAAATATTTAAATCAAATCATAAATATTTAAGCATATAGAGCTCGTTAAGTCAAATCCAATGTCATTTTTTTTGTTCTTATCAAGCCTTATTTTGAATTAATTTGAATTATCGAAATAAATAAAATAAAAATCTATAAAATGAATATTTAATTTTATAACACACATCAAGATAAGTCCAATGATGTTTGTCTCACCTCAATAGTCACTATAAATTACAATAGTAAATAATAAAAAAATAATAAATTATTTTTTAATATTAAATAAATATATATTAAATTTCAAAGTGATAATTTGAACCAAAGTAACATAACAATAATAAAGTGTTGTAAAGTTCTCATTATAGAAGATTTAGAGTTACATATTTTTATAAAATTGAAGCAAAAAGGTATAATTTATATTAATTTATTAGAAAATTTACATTACGAGGTACAAAAATTATCAACTATAATATCATCAGTCGTGAAATTAGGTTAGAAATTAATGGCCTCATGAAGTGAGCAAAAATCAAGGCAAAATAAATATATAGAAATTTAAAACTAACTTTTTAATTAGATAGAGTTTGTCAAGATAAGTCCAATGACATTTGTTCAATCTTGATTAAACCTTTTTTGTCATTATATTTTTGAAAGTAAATAAACATAAATAATAATAGAATATTATTTTTGAAAATTAAATAAATATATATTAAAGCAGCAATATGTTAAATTGAAACAATGTGATATAACAAAACAAAAGGCATATAAAAGACACAGGAGTGAAGAATTAGAGTTATATAATAATAATCCAAAATCTACGAAATGGAATTGAAGAAATTATCAAAATTCTCTCAAATTGTTGCATTTTAAGATATTAAGAAAATCGAGTGTAACACCATCGATGATCAAATTAGTTAGAAATTTGAGTGTATTGTAATGCACAAAAAAATCCTAAAAAGTAAATTATTTTAAAAGAAAAAAGAATATTTAATTTGATAAAACTTATCAAGGTGAATCACTTAATTAAAAAGAAAATAAATTATTTAAAAAATACAAAAAATAATATTTAATTTAAAAGATCTCACAGTGGTGGTGCATCTAATGAATATTTTTGTGTTAATTTTACTTTGTTTGAAATTATTGAAAATTAAAAATGAGAAAAAACCAATAATAATAATAAATTATTAATTTTGTATTTAAGTTGAAATATAACAAGTTGAATAAAAGTAATAAAACTAAATCACTACTATGTAAATATCACACAATAGTAGACCTTGAGACATAGCCTAATATAACTTATTCAAATTAGGCTCTATGGCATTTATAAAATTAAGTGTAATACTTTCAATTATCAAATGAGATATTAATCAAAATGTCTCATAAACTGTGCCAAAATCCATTAAAGGAAAATAATTTTTAAAAAATAAAAATAATAATTTAATTAGATAATGCTCATAGAAACGAGCCCAACATTATATGTTTCATTTCAATAAAACCTTGTTTTAAATTTTTGTGAATTTATGAAAGGAACATGAGCTTAAATAAAAATAAACTTATTTTTAATATTTTAAAAAATTACTTAAAATTAAAAAAAGATTAATTGAAGTAATATAATATAACAAAATTAAAGAGATAAAATAGTCACATGAAAGGAGATATAGAGTTGATTTTCATATAACCAAATAAGAATGAAAAATCTAAGGAAATGACATAAATTATGTTGGAAAGTTAAATTTTCTAATACAAAAGAGATCAAGATTGACATCCTTAGGCTTCAAATTGGATAGGAATGGAGATCCTTAATAAATCAGGTTCAAACCTATGCTAAAAAAATATCAATTCAAAAAAATAACATTAAATTGAATAGAGCAGGTTAAGTGATGTCCAACTAGATTTGTTTCAACTCTATCAACTTTTGGTTTAGAGTAACTACAAAATAACAAAATTAAATAAGGTTAAATAATAAAAATTATTATTATAATATTAAGTAAAAATTTATTAACTATAAAATGATATGAATCAAAGGAAAGAAATATATCTAAATCAAAGTGATAGAAAGGTCACACAAGAGGAGAATTAGTGTTAATTAGTAATATGACAAAATAGAAAAAAATATTTGAATAAATGAAATAAATTGCACATTAAAGTAACATTCTGAGATGCTAAGAAGATTAATTCAAGCAACTTTGTTTATTTGATCAGGTATGATTTGAAATGTCTGATACGGTATTCTCGAACATTAGAAAATAAAACAATTAAAAAATAAATATATAAAATTATGTAGGGCTCAATTCCTATAAAACATGACAAAACTTTTGAAAATAAAAAATATTTATAAGGAAAAGAGATATTTAATTTAATAGAACATCTTGAGATGATCCCAACAACATTTGTTTCATCACGATGAGATATTGTATCAAATTATTGCAAATTAATAAACAAATAAACGTAATAATGGTAATAAATTATCGTTTTTATGTTTAATAAATATATAATATAGCTAAATTAAGAAAACTTGAAGCAATATAATAATACCAAATAATAATGATGTAAATGCCACAAAAGGGGAGATTTGGAGTTTCAAAATAACATGATGATTTAAAAATAAAACATTTAATAAGATGTGATAAATCATATGAGAAAGTTATATTCCAAGATATTAAAATCATCTGGTGTAATGTGCTATATAATAAATCATATTTGAATTGAATTGCCTGATAAAGTGTGTAAAACTCATAAAACTTAAATTATTTAAAAAACAAAAAAATTAATACTTATTAAGAAAGAGCACATCATGATGTGTCCAATGATAACTATTTTATCTCGATAACATGTCATTTGGGAATACTACAAATTACAAAAATAAATTAGCTTAAATAAAAAACAATTATAACTCTTAATATTAAGAAGATATTTATTAACATCAAAATAAGATAAATTGAAGCAAAGTAATATAGGTAAATCAACATGATATTAATGCCACATGATACTAGATTTAGAGCATCATATAATTGGTTTACATAAGTTATATTATAAAATATTAAGGAGATAGTTTCTATCATAACTCATAGTTAAGTGATGTATTAATCAAAATATCTTGTAAAACATATAAAAACTCTTAAAAAGTATTTAAAAATATAAAAATGAATATTTAATTGTTAGATCATGTTGAAACGAGCCCAACAACATATGTTTTGTTTCAAAAAAACCTTGTTTTGAATTACTATAAATTATAAAATGTAACTAAGCATATTAATAACTATTCATTATTATAATATTTAAAAAATACATTAATGCTAAAGTGAGATAAATTGATGAAATTAAATATCACCAAAATAAAGTGATAAAATGGTTACATGTTTGAAGATTAAGAGTCACATAGAAAAATAAAAAAGTTAAACTTAGAACTTTTGAGAAATAAGATAAATTACATAAGAAATTCATATTTCAAGTAACAAAAATGATCCAGTCTAACATCCTTGATCTTAAAATGTCGTAAAAATATAAATGTCTTATAAAAACATATGGAAAGCCTTGAAAATAATATTTTTTAAAAAATTAATATTTAAATTGATGGTGCTTGTGGGCTTTAGTCTAATGTTATTTTGTTTCCTTAACTAGACATCATTTTGAATTAACAAATTTAAAAAATAAATAAGCTTAACTACAAACAAGAAATAAAACATTTAATATATAAAAATAAACATTTGATTCAATGGAGCTCATCGAGACATGTCCAACAAAATTTTCTTCATCTCGATTGAACATCACTAAGAGTTACTATTAGTTACAATATCAAATAAGCACACAAAATAATAATTATTTTTTAAAAATTAAAAATATATATATCAAAACTAAATAAGTAAATTTTGAGCAAATTAATATAAGAATATTAAAGCGATGTATATGTCACATTATAAGAGATTAAGAGTTTCATAGTTGTAAAAAGTAAAATATGGAAATTGTAAGAAATGAAATAAGTTTTTTGGGAAATTTAAATTGTAAGATGCTATATATCAAATATAAGCTCCTTCATTGTCAAATAAGGTTGGAATTATAATATCTTATAGAGCATGTCAAAATCATAGAAACCAAAACATTTAAGTTGAATGGAATAAAATAAAGTAATTTAATATAACAAAATTAAATCATTATAATTTTTAGATGAGAAGAAATTTAGAGTTACATAGTAATACAAGAAAATCCAAAAAAAAAAATTAGAATAATTGCGATAAATTTCATGAGAAACTTTCTTATAAAATCCTCGATCATCAAATTTAGTTGTTATCAAAAAGCATCATAAAGCAAGAAAAAATACATTAAAATAAATATTTAAAAATAAAAAATTAAATATTTATTTTGATAGAGTTTATTAAATTGTGTTCATTGATTTTGTTTCTTCTAAATCAAAACTCATTACAAAATATTTTGAATTTTTAGAACAGATAATCTTAAAAAATATAAATTATTTTTTTGGCATTAAGAAAAATATATTAATGTTCAAATATGGTACATTGTAGCAATGTAATCTAATTCATTTAAAATGATCCAAATGTCACAAATGGTAGATTTAGAGTTATATGATAGCATAAACAAATCAATAAAAAAATTAAAGAATTAGGACAAATTGTGTGATAAAGTTGCATTCCATGATTCTAAAGAAGTTTGATTATAACATCCTAAATTGTTACATAAGATATTAAAAAACATTCCTCGCAAAGCATGCAACAACCTCAAGAAATAAAATACGTAAAAGTTTAAAAATTAATATTTAACATGATAATACTTTTCAAGATGATTCTAATGATATTTCTTTCATTTTTATTAGGCCTGATTTATAATTATTTTGATCTAATAATTTAAACAAGCATAAAAAAATAATAAATTATTTTTTTTCAAATTAATTAATAAATATTAAAGCTATAATAAGAAAATTTGAAGGAAAATAAAAGAACAAAATGAAAGCATGACAAAACCACGTATGATGAAAATTATAGTTAAATAGTACTATAACGAAATCAAAGAAAGAAGTTCAATAGAGAGTTGACTTGTATTAAAAAGTTATATTTCAAGAAACTAAAAGATTTTATATAAATATCCCTTGATCTCCAAGTAATATAAAAACTCAAAATATTTAAAGATATAAAATTAATATTTAGCTTAATAGGGCATGCAAGCTAATTTAATGCTGTTTCTTTTGCTTAATCAAATGTCGTTTTGAATTAGTATCATTTACTAAATAAATATAAATTATTATAAATTATTTTTAATATTAAGTGAACATATAGCAAAGCTCAAATGACAAAGACTAAGGCAATATAAGGTAACTAAATCAAAGTTATCTAACAGTTACATGATAATTTATTTTGCGTAACATAGTAAGTAAGCAAAGCATTGAAAAAATTTGAAAAATTGAAATAAATTGAGAAAAAGTGTCAACCTAAGAAACAAAGGAGTTCAATTGTAACATCTTTGATCATCACATCATGTATGAATTTAAGACAAGTCTAATGGCATTAGTTTCATCTCGATCAAACCATTTTATGAGTAACTACTTATTAATAATGTAAGTCACCATAAATAACAATTATTATTATTTTAACTTTACGAAAATATATATTAAAAAAATGTGATGAGATGATGCAAGGTAATATAACCCAATTAAAGTGAAGTATATGTTACATGAGAAGAGATTTATTTCTACATATAATAGAACCAAATCAAAAAAAAAATGTAAATCATTTATATAAATTGAATGAGAAAGTTGAATTCTATGATACTAAAGAGATCAAGTCATAACACTCTCAAAAAGTAAATCAATGATGAATTAAAATGTCTCATAAAATATGCTAAAATCATAGACTAAAATGTGTCTAAAAATATATAAATAGTAATGATTATACAGATTATTTTGGGGCATGTCTCATGGCATTGGTTTCCCTTTTGTATTCAAAAGAAAAATAATAAATCCCAATATAGAAAAATCATGATCAATATCAAAGTATTTTAAAAATTGGATAAAGTTTGTCCAAGAATTTAGTGTTTATTTATTTTTTCTATAGATATCTATTTTAAAATCTTCTAAATTGAAATTATTTTTGATCTTTTTAATTTTCTACTCAATTAAACAAAACCTATAATATTCAAATTTTTATTCTTATAAAATTTTAACTCTCGTAAATTTGGTAAAAACCAATGTCAATCAAAGTTCCAATCTTCTTTTTATCAAAACTTAAGGTTTTTGTTCAAAAACAAGTTATCGCTAAAGGTTCACTAATTCTTAAGTGTTTTATGATTTAACTATAAGCTCATAAATGTCAATTCCAAGTAAAAAATGGTATGATCATTATATCACATTTCACCAAAGCATGTTATGAAGAAACTATGCTATTGACTTACAATATTTGAATTCTTCATGCAACAACTATATAAATTAACTAACAAGTTCTAAATGATTAATATTGATTAATACTAAGTCTAAAAAGATTTCATCTTCTTAAGCTTTAAATTTTGGAAACCACTTAAACCATCTTGGTTTCAATTATGATTGTCAGTGATTGAGGTGCTTTTGCAAAGAAGTTTTTCAAATATGTTCCCTTAGAAATAAACTCAAATTTATCTTGCTTTAAATAAATAGATTTGTGATTTGGGAAATCATTTTAATAAATATGTCCATTTTGATCAAATAACTGCAAAACACATTTTATTTAGCTTGAAAATTATGGGTATGCGAACTAGTATTATTTCTTCCCACATAATTATATGATGAAGCATGCTTGTATATTTATGGAATATAATAACTTCTATTATCATTCACATGTACATAGAATATTTTAAAATATATTTTTGAGTCAAATGAGATTTAATATTAGAACTTGCCTTGATAATACTACTATTTCTATTCGTTAAAGTGAAGGATGGAGTATGTAAAGACACATATCAATGTGGATATACATAAGAAGTAAAACGATATAAGGATACACTAGCAAACTTTTCTTTCAAATCATTTAACTCTTTTCTATCAAAAAAATATCTACTAGCTTTTCTTTTAAAACAAACTTTTATTATCCTAAAGAAATATTTTCACATTTCAAAGAATCAGAACATGAATTGTTCAAGGAAAAAGATCTCTCACACTTTTCAAATTTACTTTGTAAAGTACTTCACTTATTAACATGTATAACTGAATAACTTTGAAGCAGTTCATTTCTAATTTTAAGCATATTACATTATTTTTCTAACAAGAAAACATGATTCTCTTGTTTGTCATATTTTAGTCTAAGTCTAGCAAATATGTTAAAGAATTTTTTATGGTCGACTATAAGTTCATCAAAAGAAATAGTCAATTAATCATCACGGATAGCATGGTTATTATTATTAGTGGTAGAAAAATGTTGTACACCTTGAGATGAAGAACTTGCTTCTATAGTTAGTAAAGTTTCTATCTTATTCATTCTATTTTCCTTTTTCTTTTCATTTCTAATTTTCTTTCTTATGTTAAGTTGATAGCATAATGAATTGGTCAAATAAATTCTATAGTTCTTGCATAGTTTCAAAAGAAGTCTTTAAATGGAAAATCTTGATTCAAACTTTTTGAGATAAAAAAATAAAGATAATTCATTCCTTTGGCATTTCATTGCCTTAGAGTTCTTGATTGTTTATTAGAATCACTTGAAATAATAAAAAGAATTTACAAAAATAACCATAAATAAACACTAATAATTAAAATGTAAACAATAAATTCATTTTTCAATAGAAAACTTTTGGCCTTCAAAAATAATTGGATCCATGAATTTAATAATAAAAAAATCGTTCACCTCACATAAAAAAGGAAATTCTCTTACGAATTTCATTCCTTAATGTAACCCTCAATGATACCACTTGATATAATTTGTGCTAAATTAATGAATAAGAGGTGGTAAATTATGTTTCTAATATTTTTTACTATTTTGAAAACCTTCTCTTAATTAAAATTTGGTAATTATAAAATTATCAATTTAATAATTTTTCTTAATAATAATTTTATTAGTTTAATATATTTTTTAATAAAAATTTTTATGCTTAATAAAAATAATTTTATTATTTTTTAATGTATGTTTTTATTAATTATATGTTCGAAAAGAGAAATATTATAAATTACAAAATGACATTAAAATAAAAATGAGAAAATTTTCAGGTGATTCAACTTAAGACATGTTTACATTGACCCCTAGTCAGCCTTATCAGGATTCTCCTAAAAAAACCATTCTATTTTTCAATGGTAGATAGAGATAATCATTATGAACCACACACTTTTGCCACTACAAGTAGGGGTGCAGCAACTTAACTATAATTTCAAGAGCTTAGAATATTAAAGTATAATTGAAAATTTTAATTAATCACAATATTTTATTATTTTCTTGTAAAAGCTTATATTGCAAGAGTCTGTGAATTATGAACTTTGAATATGAGTGTTCGCTTAATAATTATTGAAATAAACTAATTTACTTTGTTTTGAAATTTTGGTTTCAAATGATTTATTAATATGTCCAAATGTTATCAATATAACTAGAATCAATGAAGTTTTTACATTATTACGATATTTTTCCAATAAAATAGTAAGTAATAGAAAAGTAAATAACTAATTCTAAAGAAGTCATCCACAAAATGTGCAATCGAAGAAAATATTGAAGTAAGAAGGAGAAATAAGTCGCAAAACACGGCACTAGCAAAGACATAAAAATTGGATTACAACTTTTTTGCATCTCCACTTATCAAAATATTGATGTAGCAAAGTTAAAAGTAATTTCTTTTGATTCCTAAGTCCCTTTTGTTTGTAATAGAAAATAAAAGAATAAAAAAATTTCTAATGGCTTGAAAGGTCACTTGAAGCAGCCACTGGCATTTTGAAGCTCTAAGCAAACGAAAGCAATTTTTTAAAAAAGCTGATAACTATCGGAAATGAGGACCATCATTTGATGTAGATGGACTGTAAGGATCCACCTAATAGAAATGCAAAATTTAGGTTCAGATTTAATCAAAATGATATTTGATTTAGGCCATTAGATTTTGCGTGCCAGACTAATGGTGATGAAGCATAGAAGCGAAGTTCACAAAGGTGGTGATGATCACAGTGACTCAATTGAGCTTTATAGATGGTCAATAAGATAGAAGCTGCTGTTCACTAAAATAAGCACAATTCAGGCCAATCAATCACAAAAATGCACAGTTAGGTAGCACTGTGTTGCTCCATTTTTTTGATGTAAAAGGAAACAAAATTTAATCCACTGCCCATTACTTGCAATGGATTTTACATATTATAAGGAATCATCACATACCACATTGCAAGCCAATACATGGGTTTGGATCCCCCCCTGTGAGCTTAAGAATTCATACCATGGCCACTTACATATTTACAATGTTAAATAAAAAGCATATTGTTCTACCAAACCCACTCCGTTATTTGATATTTCACGATTTAGTCATGACTTGTTGCAGTTCGAGGCCGCATTGGGTTTAATTGAGATTCTGGCGTGACTCAAATAAGTTCAAACGATCTACTTATCCATTGCACCTATGGGCCAATGTTCTTGTTCTTCGGGCTTAGTTCAAGCCAATATGCTTGGCCATGCATTGGGTTCTTTTGCAAAGTTTTTAATTTTTATAAAATGTATTTTATAATTTTTTTTATTATTATTTTATTATTACTTTAAAGAGTATATTTTTTTATTAAAAAATTTAATAACAACTAAATATAATAATGGAAGTGAATGAATGAAAAGCATCCTAATTAAGTCATTTATAAACAAGTGATAAGATAAACAATAAAGCGATTCGATATTTGGAAGATAGACTCTAGATGATCAGCTATGCTACCTAGAGTTTTGTTAATAGCTCTTTGATATGCCATTTAAGTCACACTTAGAGTATAACCACAAATAGCGTTTGACATTTCTTTTCTTGTGGATTGCTTCATGAGATATTTGGTCCATGTTCATAAATTGATTAAGCTTAAAAGACCGTAAGATTCAAGATGTGGAAAACACCCTATAAAAATGTTAGAGAAACTGACATAATGGTTTTATTTTCATCAAATAAGTGAAGTCATAAGCATGGGTACAATAGATATCTCCTCTATTATAAGCACTTAGTCATTGCTGTAATCCAAACCATTAATAACATGCTTGAGATAGTGAAATGGACTTAATTTTTTCTACTTTTTTTAATGTTATATCCTATTATCTAACATACCAAATCTCTCTATGTTTGAATTTTATCGCTCATATTCATATTTACCATTAATGATTTGAATGATCTAGATCTCTTCTAACATGATCTGATGTCATAGAAATATGCCTTCATTAGCTAACCATATGTCTCTAGAACATTTCTAATTAGACCTAACAACTTCGACTGATCTGTTTTGGTGGCTATTTCCTTACCTATTATATGTCACATTAACGTAGCCCTCTAAAAGTATTTTTTAACCTATTTGGAAGAGCTTTCTAAGTTCTTGGGTAGTAGCTTTTTCAATTATTTTTCTTTGATTTTCTTATTGCTATGGTCAATGGTTCTCTATACAATCTATAGTAGTATGAAGAAGTAGCAAATTAACATGAATAAAATTTTAAGATCTCAAACATTGCTTCATGATATTCTATTTATGTAAAATTCTTCATTTTCAAAGGTTTGACTTAGTATTATTCAAACTTCCATATACTTCTACATAAGCCTAAATCTTATAGGCTTTCATTTTACAACTTATGTTTATGATCTTGAGCTATTTGTGCATTTCTTATTATATATTTTGTTTCTTTTGAGCTAAGCTACCGAGCATTTACAAAAGCCAAAGTTCAACTTAATCTAATAAAAGACTGAGTTTGGGTTGAGCACACAAAAGTCTATATTATTATGGAAACAACAAAAGCTAATAGGTTGGAGATGAATCATAGGTCAAAAACTTAGCTAAGTTAAAGGTAAACCATTAAGAAAAAACCTTGTATTGATTTGAGATTAGTCATAAGAAAAAAATCTCAAGTTATAATGCTTTTTAATAGTGTAGTTTTTCTAGACATTGTTAAGAAGTGGACTTAGGTTCTAGCTTAAACTCAATCACCTAAAAGATTTTGTATACCATGATGATTTTTGTTTCCATTTTTCTTAGTCATAAAAAATAAAAAATTAGCATATATATATATATGTATATAGCTATATAATTAAGGTTTTCCACAAATATTAAAAAAAATTATAAATGCATTTTAGAAAACGAAAAACAATAAAAATATTATAAAAGTTATTTTACAAGTCAAAATTCACCCCCTTCCTATGGGATTTGCAAATTCTCATTTTAGTTCAATTAGTACTAGAGCAAGTTACCTAAAATTTGTAAGTGAAATCACTTGGGTGATCTGTTGCATGTGTTAATTATTTTATTAATTTTCTTAATTAATTTTTTTTTATTTCACATTATTTTTAGTTTCCAACTTATCATTTTTATGTAGTTGTGTTTATTAATCATCTTATATTTTTAATATGACTTGACCCATTATTGATATTTGTGGAACATAAGTTAAAGATTTTTCTTTAGTCATTCCTTTATTATTATTTAAATGTAATTTTAATTTATTTTTAAAACATAGATTTTAAAATTTTATCTATTTAAATGACGTAAAACTATGGGATGTGATTAAAAAACCTTGTGATTTTCTAGAAGATTCGTGGACTGCTAAGATCAAGTCAGTTAGTGAACCTAGTTGTTACCAAAAAAGAATACCATAATTAAATGCTAAAGTACACAACTATTTTCATGTAGCATGTCTCCTGATGAATTTATTAAAGTTATGAGTTTTTGTACTACAATGAACTTTAGAATCTCTTAGATTTATCTTATGAAAGCAATTCACATGCTTATGAGTTATCTATAATGAATCAAGAAGAAATTATGTAAAACATGTTTGCATAAAATACAAATATTACTAATGGAATCTTGGAAATGTGTTCTCTAATGTAAATCTTTCTAGAAAAGTGATGTGATTCTACCTACGGAATATGATCCACTTTTCTTGTCAATAAAGGTGACCAAGGAAATAACTAAGCAAAAGTTGGAGGAGTTACTTGAAGAATTATTGATGACCAAGGTTCAGATGACTAGAAGAGGAGGCTTCTACAAGCAAACAAAAGCATGGAACATGAAAAGATGAAATATTGGCTTTCAAAACAAGAGTATATTTTTGTCAAATGTGGCATCCATCTCTTATATGGTATTAGAAGAAGAAGAAAATTTTCATAAATAGGAATGGTCAAATGAAAAATAGAATGGAAAAGAAGAAGGGTAACATGATGTTGTAGAAGAGGTCAAGCTGACCATCTTAGATTAGGATGTCCAAAAAGCAATATGATAACAAAAGAAAGGAAGCCAAAAAGACAAAAATCAAGAAGAAGAATGCTTTCCAAGCTACTTAGAGTGCATTAGAACATTCGGATGCCATAACATCAAGTAGTGAGGAAGATTAAATAATTTGCTTCATGGCAAAGAATGATAAATCAAATACATCTATTGAAGAAGAAAAAATTAAGGTAAGTTCTAGGTCTGATAAACTTCTTGAAAATGATTACTTGGAAATTATTCATTATTGAATTTTTTTAAAGTTCACAAACAAAGAATTGAAAAAGATTTGCAAAGAAAAAGAATGAAAATTCTAAAATTTGTAATGTAAGATGATGAGAAAGAGAAAAAAGAAATATTTCTAATTTGTCAACAAAAATATTCCACAGTGATTGAGAATGCTTCATTGAAATAGAAAATAAGTAATTAAGGTATGCCTCCTTTTGAGGACAAGCACAATGTTTCAAATGTTACTTTTTTTTTTTGTTGTATAAAAATCCATACAATTGCAGATTATGAAATAAGTAAAAACATGTCTAGTGGAAGTCCAAATTTAAAATTGGTGATTGAACATGGCAAAAATGAATGCTCTTATAACTATTTTTACTAGTCAACAAAAGCTTTCTTGGGTTCCTAAGGTTAAGGAATAAAAACATTATGTGGGAGATCTCCACAATAGAGGTGTTGAGATACATTTACTGGAGAAATGTTTTGGATATAATTCCTATAGAATTATTGTTAGTTAAGTTTCATTATCTATAATAAGACAAAAAATATATAGAATTGTAAAATTATAAATTCAATGATTGTCTCGATCTAATCATTCATAACTCGTCCAATTTTATAATCTTAGAGCTGAGGTCTATAACTTGTCTGATCGTATCCAACACATTCAATGCACCCTACATAATGGTTATTTTCTTACCTCTTCTATATGTGTTGTAGTAGTCAATTGAAAGTATTTTAAGCTACTTTGAAGAGCTTTTTCAGCATTCGCTAAAAGCTTCTGAAACTACTTTTACTTTACTTTCCAAAAGCTATGATGAAGGATTTTATATATAAAAGCCATTATGAATACAATAACATTTTAGCATGAATAAGACTTTACGATCTTAAAGAAGCACTGAATGATGTTCTATTAGTGAATAATTCTCCTAGTATAACATTATGGCTCTATACTACTTAAAATTCTAAATTGTTTTATCTAAGCTTATGACTTATAAGCCATCATTTTGCTTCTTTATAACATTGTGACTTTTGTGTCTTTAAAAAAAGTAATTCTTGTTGTATTATCCTTTTCTTTTTGGTTTGCCTCTCTCACATTGGCAAAAGCCTAAAGTTGGTTCGACATCATAAAAAATTTAGTTAGGGTTGAGTTCAAAGAAACTTGGGTTGTAGTTGAACCCACAAAAGCTAGTTGACTGGATGTGAACTACAAGGAAAGACCATAAGTTTGTTAGAGGTGAACTTTAGCAAAAACCCCTAGTATGCTATGACATGAACCATGAGGAAAAAACATCAAGGTCTAACACTTTATTTATAGAAGTTTTCCTGATCTCAGTTAGGGCCGGACATAAGTTCTCAACTAAGCCAAAATACTTAAAAATTATGGTGTGACATTATAATTTTTTTCAGGTTTTGTTGTCATAGAAAATAAATAACATCCAAAAATTTGCAAAAATATTTTAAAAGCCATAATTTAGCTCACTTTTGTCTGATTATCACAAATAATTTTTATTTCAAATATAAATAGATCTAGTGGAGAAATTAATGGAAATGAAATCAATTGTATTGGAAAATTGCATTATAAAAAATTATGGAGAGGGAGTTTATCCTCTTGTATTACCAAATTACATATGAAATAAAATACCTCATAAAGTAGGGCAAGATTCTTGAAAATGAAATATTTAAAAAAATAAAAAAGAAAAATTAAGGGGAAAAAGTTTGTCAAGATGATTTTGATAATGCTTGTTTTGCGTCTTTTAGACATTAGTATGAATTATTGTGAAATAGTAAATTAGATATGCATAAATAGAAGTAAAATAATATTTTAATATTATGTAAATTTATAATAAAGTATGAATACAATAAATTGAACTATTATTAAACACCGAAGTCAAAGTAATCTCATTGTCAAACAAGTTAGGGGTTTTAATAATATATCAAAATCAATGCAACAAACCTGAATTAAGAGTGTAAGTTATCTCAGAACATTGTGCTCAATACTAAGAAGTTTGATTATAACAATCTTAAATGCCTAAATAGGTACGGCAACAAATGATTCATAAAATATGCCAACGTGATAGAAAATAAAATATTTAATTAATTTTTTTTATTTCGATATTGCTTATTAAAAGACTTTGTTTACATTTGTTTTATGGAACATTAATAATAAAAAATTATTATTTTAAAGATTACACAATAATAGAATTAGATATTATAATAATAAAATATTAATATAAATTAGTAGGAAAAATAAATTATTTTTTATAATTTTAAGAAATATATATTGAATCTACAAAAAATAAAATTCAAGAAATGTAATATAACAAAAGTAGTGCATCTTAAAGGACAAACAATAATAGATTTAGATTTAATTAGTAATATAACTGAATCAAAGTGAAACAATTGAAAAGTGATAAACCATACAAGAAATTTGCATTCCAACATACTAAGATTATTGAGCATAACATTAATGATCATTAAATCAATACAAATAAAAAATATTACAGAGAATAAAAAAATGTTATTATAAATTAAAAATATTACTAAGCATAAATAATAATACATTCTTATTTTGGAGTTAAGTAAATATAGAACAAAATCAAAATGATGTATATTAAAATAATAAAAGAATTTGAGTTTGGTAGTAATATAAGAAAAACAAAGAAAATATTAGAAAAAATTAAATAAATTGTATGAGAAAATTGCATTTCAAAATGCTCAGGAGATTAAGTATAACTTTCTTGAGCATCAAGATAATTTTTAATCAAAATGACTCAGAAAGTGCTAAAAAACTACTAAAAATAAATTATTTGAAAACATAAAAATTTGAAATATAATTGGATAGCTCACCATGTTTAGTCCCAAAATATTTGTTTCATCTCCCTTAGTCCTTATTTGGAACTATTATGAATTACCAAAGTAAACAAACATTAATAATAATAAAATTATTACTTTAATAGCAACTAGTTATTTAGTAATGGTTAAATGAGACAAATTGAAGAAAAGTAATAAAAACAAATCAAAGTAATAAAAGGGCCAACAAAGTAGAGACTTGGAGTTTTATAATAATAATACCAAATAAAAAAAGAAATAGAAACATAATTTACATGGATGATTCCAAGATCTTTAGTACATCAAGTACACTCTCTTTGATCCTTAAATCAAGTATGAATTAAAATTTCTCATGAGACATGCTAAAACAAATGAAAATAAAATATTTATACAAATAAAAATTAAAATCTAATCAGATAAAAGTCATGAATAGTAGGCAAACAACATTAGTTTCAGCTTGATCAAAACTCAAATTTGAATTACATTGATTTACTAAAATAAAAAATATAAATAACAAAAAATTATTTTTTAATGTTAAGAAAATATATATTACTTTGAAGGAATCTAAGTTAAAGCTCTATAATATAGCCAAATCAAACACATTTAAAGGTCACACTAGATGACAGTTAGACCTACAAAGTTATATAACAAAATCAAAGTAAAAAATTTGAAGAAATAACATCAACTACATAAGAATCTTGCATTCCAAAATACGAAGAAATTCCAACATAATATCTTGTAAAATATGCAAATGACATAAAAAATGAAGTACATTAAAATATAAAATAAACTTTTGAGTTTGATAGTGTTCAATGAGATGAGTAAAATGACTTTGGTTTCATCTTTATTATACAACATATAGAATATCTATTGATTACAAAAATAAATAAGTCTAGAATGAATAATTAAATTGATATAGCTTGCCCACACGAGTGTATTAGTGATTGTAATTGGTGTGAATTAAGAAAGTACATAAAAAAATAATAAATTAATATTATTATATTGAGAAAATATATATTAAAACATAAATAGGAGAAATTAATGCAATGTAATAAAAAAAATCAACGCTAGGTAACGTTCAAATGAAAGGAGTTTTAAAGTTATATAGTAATATAACAAAGTAAAAAATTTGATGAAATGAGATTAAAGCTATTAGAAAGATTCATTCCAAGATTTCTACTACTTATCAAAACTTCTCATTAAGCATGCAAAAACCTTAGATAATATAACAACGCTAATTAGTCACTACTAAAACTCATTAGATATTATTATTGCTTACAAAATTTAAATTGTATAACTAATTATAAATTATTATTTTAATACAAATTAAAAAAACTATAAAGCTAAAATTAGGAAAAAAAATTAATGTAATTTAAATAAATAAAAGTAATGGCCACATGATAACGGACTTAGAGTTACATAGTAATTTAAGAAAATAGAAGTGAATCATTAAAATTAAAAAGATAAATTGTAAAGAAAGGTTATATTTTAAGATACTATAGATATTAAAATAATTTTTGTAAAATTATCATTCATTAGATTAGGTTGGAATCAAAATGCCTAAAAAAGCATGCTAAAACTTTATAAATTCAAATTTTTTAAAATAGAATAACAAATATTTGATTTGATATAACTCATCGAGAATAGTATGAAGGCATTTGTTTTGTCTATATCAAACATCATTTGGAATTTCTCTATATTTCTATATAAAATAAAAACATAACAATAAATTATTATTTTTATTGTAGGTTAATATATATTATGGCTTTAATGAGATTAATTGAAACAATAAAATTAATCTAAATCAAAGCAAAGTAAAGGTCATAGAATAAGTGTTTTAGAGTTACATAGTACGATAACTTGATCTGAAAAAAATTTAAAAAATAAAAAATATAATAGGTGACAAAGTTGCATTCCAAGGTACCTATGAGATCAAGTATAATATCATCAATGGTCAAATTTTGTATGAAACAAAATGTTTAGTAAAGCATGCTTATACCATTAAAAAATATTTAAAAATATTAAATATATTTTTAATTTGGTATAGCTTATTAATTAGAGAGTAATGGCATTTGTTTCATTTACATTAGACCATGTTTTAAATTACAACAAATTATAAAAAAATAAATATAAAGAAACATTATTTATTATTTAAACATTATATAATTGTATATTAAATTTAAATTAATATAAATTGATGTAATATAACTTAATTAATGTGATGTAAGAAAGGTCACACAAGAAAAGATTTATAGTTGCATAGTGATAAAAGCAATCGAAGAATCAAATTTGAGCAAATGAAACAAATTGTATAGAAACATTGTTTTATAAATTACTAAAAGGATTATGACTATCACCATTGATCAACGATTACCTATGAATACAATGATTTTACAAAACCAAAAAAAGTAAATATTTAAAAGAATAAAATGGAATATTTAATTCGATGAAATTTATCGAAGTGAGTCAAATATTATGTGTTTCATTTTTATTAGGTAACATTTGTAATTATTATAAATTATAAAAAATTGACAAACATAAATAACAATTAATTATTACTTTAATATTAAGTTTAACAAATAAGAAATGAGATAAATTTATAAAATGAGTGAAGGTCTTATGAGAGGAGAATTATATTTATTAACTAAGCTAAATAAAATTGAAACATTTGACCTATGAGATAAATTCCATGTGAATGTTTTATTCCAAGATACTAATGAGATGAGTGTAGCATCCTCCATTATTCATTTAAGCACAAAAGAAAATGAATATTCAATGTAAAAACCATTATAGATATGATATTCAAAATTCAAAAATAAATGTTCAATGTAATATAGGTAATTCAAGCAAGTCTAATGACATTCGTTTCATCATCATCACCTCATTTGGAATTTCTATGTATTACAAATGTAGATAAGAATAAAAAATAAAAAATTACTATTTAAAACTAATTGAATATTTTATACTAAAATGAGATAAATTGATGAAATAAACGATAACCATATAAAAATGATTCAAATGTCACATGAGAGTTTAATTAGAGTTTGATAGAAACTTAAACTAATCAAATAAAAGAAGTTTAAGGAAATAACATAAATTGTACATAAAAGCTACATTCCAAGTAGCTAAAAGAATCAAGTGTAAGATCTTTGATCATAAAATAAGGTTTGAATAAAAACACCATTTAAACCATTCCAACTCCCTAGAAAATAATATTTAAAATAATAAAAAAATATTCAACATGATAGAGCTTATTGAGATGAGTAAAATGAACTTCACTTCTCTATTAGAACTTGTTGAAAATTTCTATGACTTACAAAACTAAATAACCATTGATAAAAGTAAATTTTTGTTAAATATTAGGTAAATTCATATTAAATCTTAAATAAGATAAATAATGGAAATGTAATATATCCAAAAAAAGAAATATGAAGGTCACATAAGATGACATTTAGAATTGCACAGTAAAAAAATTACAACAAAAAACAAAAAATTGGAAAATATGAGATAAATTGTATGTGAATATTTCGCTCCAAGAGTCTAAGAAGATCTAGTGTAAAATTCTCAATCATCAAGTTAAGAGTAAATTGAAATGTCTTTTAAAATTTGAATACGTAATTTAGTATAGCACATTGGGGAGAGTTTAACAACATTTATTTCATCTCCATCAAGAATTGCTTAGAATTATTGGGATTTGAAAGAGTAAATAAAAATAAATAATTTTGTAGTATTGTTATAATACAAGTTAGATTTATATTAAGGCTCGAGGAAGCTAAATTGAATTAATGAAATAAAAAAATAAAGTATTTTAAAGGTCATAAGAAAAGATTTAAAGTTTCATAATAATATAACCAAGTTAAAGCAAATAATTTGAAGGACTGAAATAAATTATATGAAAAAGTTGCATTCTAAGATACTTAAAATAAGAGTGTAACATTTTTTAGTAAACAAATTATGTAGAAATCAAAATATCCAACAAAACATAAAACCATTAAAAGACTTTCAAATATTAAAAACAATGTTTAAGTTCTTAGAGCTTGTTAGGTTTTGTTTTATGTGTTTCTTTCATTTTAGTGAGACCAAGTCCAAGATTACAATGAATTAACAAAATGAATAAGCATAAATGATTAAAAAAAATATTACTTTAATATTAATGAAAAATATAATAAGGATAAAATTTGATAAATTAAAGTAATTTAATATAACTAAATGAAAGTGATATAAAGGTCAGACAAGCAAAGAATTGAGGTATATTTAATAGGAATGTTACAACCCAGCATCCTAGGTGATTCTTTCTAATAGCCTTAGTCATCAATATTATGCAAATAAAAATTCCTTGTGAAGAATTTAAAAATATCAAAAATATAAAATATATTAAATATATAAAATTATAAAATAAAAATTTAATTGAATAGAGAATATTATGACTTGTTCAATGACATTAGTTTCATCATGATCATATATTTTTTGCTTTTGCAACAAATTAAAAAAATAAATAATTATAAGTTGTAATTTTTTATTATTTTAGCATTAAGTCGATATATATCAAATTTAAAATTAAATAAATTAATGAAACATAACACAAGAAAGTCATGTGGAAGAGATTTAGAGTTACATAATAAAATAAACGAATCAAAACAAAAAATTTAACTTATAGGAGAAAGCTTCATTCCATGGTACTAAATAGGCAAAACATAGCAACTTTAATTATCATATTTAATATTAATTGAAAAGCAAAATAAATTATGCCAACACGTTAGAAAATTAAATATTGTAAAGAAACATATAAAAATAAATATTTATTTGGATAAAGAGCGAGAAGATGAGTCCAAGCATATTTGTTTCATCTTGCTTAGACCTTATTTGGAATTGCTAAAAATTACAAAATAAATAAGTATAAATAATAATAGATTATTTTTAAAATAATAAAAAAATATATATTCAAGTTAAAATGAGATAAATTAGCAATGTGATATAAGAAAATAAACATGATTTAAAAGCGACCTGATAAAATATTTAGTGTTGCATGATAATATAACCAAACCAAAGAAAAGCATTTGAAGAAAATGAAAGAAATTGTATGGTAATAATGTATTAAAAGATATTAATGACAACAAGTAAAATATCCTCTATTATCAAATTATGTACTCGTTAAAAAATCTCATAAAGCATGTTAAAATCACAAAAAAATAAAATTTAAAAATGTAAAACAAAAATATTTATTTTGAAAAATACACTTGAGTTGATTTTTAGTTTAATAAGCACACTTTTTAGATGCTATCTTGATCCAAAAAAAATGTTGTGGCATGAAGATGTCAAGGAATGAAGAGCACGAAGCTTCAAGATTGCAAGTAATATGATGTGATTTTATATAGAACAATCAACGTACAATGATGCCCAACGGCTAACAGTGGGAATAATGCTAGGATTAACCAATTTGATACAGCTAAAGGAATCGTTGTAGTACATTGATGCCATTTCTTGAATAAAAACAATAGATGGTGAGTAGAATTTTCCATTTTTGAAGTTAAGGATCATTGTTTGGCATACATACCTAAACTTTAGGGGACCTTTATAACGTCTATATTATTGTTGTGGTGTTGTAAACATTTAGTATAGTTTGTTGATTTTGTGATAAAATGTATTGTCTTGGAATATAATTATGAATACAAGATGCTCCACATAATATGATGATCATTATCATACTATAAAAAAGTTTGCACTTAGTGGAAATATCTTGATTTTACACATCATACAAGAGTTCTTCGACATTATTGATGCATCATGCCTTGTAGGATGTTTGAATGCATGGATGGAGAATTTTATCAACTCTAGTAAATGACATATATTATATATGAATGCATTATTCATACCAATGGGATGGTTTCGAGTTTTTCCTTGTAGGTTTTGCAATGTAATTCTTCAAACCAATTCTGTCATTATTAATAAGTCATCGATGGATCATTGTTAATTGAATCTTTTACTTATTTGCTCAATCCTACTAAGTATAGAAGCTTAATTTATAAAAAATATTAAAAAAAATTTGAAAGCAAATTTTCGTAAGTATCAGCAAGTCTCTAAAAGTAATTTTATGTAATTTTTATTTTATTTTAAAACTTGTAAATTTTTTAACAAACATTTTATACAAATAAAATAAATTTTAAAAAATCAACACAAATAGAAGGTGGTTTAGCCAAAAATGAACTCCACGTCCACCCTTAGACAACAAGGCATGAAAAAAATAATCAATATGAATCTTACTCCAAAAGATAGGTTAGTTAAACCTTCATTATATTGAAATGTGAATTATAGCATACAATGACCTTACATGAAAATAAGATTATCAAAAAGAGCAAAGAAAGTGGTGATTAAAATCTGTACTTAATACAAACTAATTTCATATGCTTGACAAAATGCCTAACAAGGCACATGAGCTTAAATTTAATAAATATGAATATGAGAAAACAAGGGCTTAGTTAATCTAAGAAGGAAGGACAAAGTGGAGTTTGATGTTATGATGATGCAATGAATGATAGAGCCAACGAGTATGATCTACCAATAGCATGAAAATTTGGGATTGTTTCTTTAGAGATTATAAATTTTTATACAAAATTCAACAATCAATTATGTTAAAAAATTACTTATTCATAGATATTTTTTAATTACGAAAAGTTTTCACCAAATAGATAGAAGGAGCCATTACATCTTTAATGAAATGGAGGTTGATGTAAGTTTTTTTAAAAAAATAACATGTGAATTTTTAATTAATTGTAACAACTCAAAAATAGCATTTAAAGTAGCCAGTAAGTAGGGAGCCATATGATTGAAAGATTCTTAGACTATTTGAGCACAAATCCAATTCAATTAGATGGCTAGATTTAAGGTGGCACTTTTTAACAAAACATGATTTAATTTAAATCATTAGATCATAATCATCATCAGATGGCTGGAGATTGATCTTAAGTATAGATTAATTTCAAATGTAGTCATGAAATTAGATGATTAGATTGCTAATAAATTATCTTTTTTAAAAGGCTAACTAGATAACGGCTATTCAATCATGCACTTATGTAATTGGCTAATTGAAATCACTCCCACAAATCAAAAATCGTTTGGCAAATAAATGTGGTGAGTTTCATCGCACATGACACATAAAAACTACGAGTATTTGCTTTTAACGCTCTACCTATGCTTCCGGGTTGCCCAACTAAGGGTGTTCATTTTCCAGTGGTTTAGTTTCTTTAAAGTTAGCCAATTACATTCTTGATTACAGCAAACCAGATTCAGTTGTAATGACCTCATCTATATTATAAGATTTATTATTATTTTAGTTAGGGAAATTACAATTAGTTTTTTAAATTTTTATTTTGTTACAAATTAATTATTTATTTATAAAATACATTTTACAAAAACTTATGAAATGAATATTTTCAAACATATGGCCTAGAATAATTGATTCCTTCAATGTTCAAGGTAAGATGAACAATGTCTTTTAATCCAACAATTACATTCACATGGTAATTTAAATAAATATTTATTTTGTTTTCATGCAAGATTGATTTAAATTAAACTAAACACTATAAAAAAATAAAATTAAAAAGCTTAAAATTAAACCCTAAATGAATCTCCTGGTAGTCTCCTATTCCAGCCAAGATAATCATCATAGGATTTGAACTTCGCTGCCCTTCTTCTTTAAGTTATCCCTTGACCGTGAGCAGAAACTGCTAAACTCTAAAAAGTAACTCAAAAAATTTAATAGAAATCCTTATGGCTTGTTATTATCAAAGAAAGAACCATTGCTAGGGGTATGGCACAACACAAATCACCAATAAAAAATTGTTCTTACAATTTTGAATTATATGCATAATATAAGAGGAGGATTCTGTTGCAATTTTTGAATATATGAGTGTTGAATTTAGAATGTTTTTCATAAGAATAATTCTTTCCATCAAATAAATAGCTTCTTCTTCCAACTAACCTCCTTCTTATTGATTTATCAATTAGGTATTAATAATGAGTTTCTTCCACCAATGGAGAGGAGGAAAACCCATATTGATTATGATAAATTTTGTTGTTTGAAAGCTAACCCCAATTGCTTATTCCTTTAGTATGTCGTGGATTCATTTCTTTCTCTTAATGAATTTTCTTTTCTAATGATGATGTGTAAAATTTATATTTTTGAAAGTTTATTAGTAGGTTTTAAATACTAAAAATTGATTTTAAGTCTCTAATGATAAAGATTGTTGCGTCACTTATAAAACCTAAAAGTGATATGATTGGCTTAGATCTAAGTTGGGCATACTGAAAAACCATACATTGATTAATAAGATTGTAAAACTCTCAGCTAAAAACTTTCGTCAATCTTATGAAAAGTAAGGAAAAGATTGGATTAGCTTGCTTGAGGCCATACTTAACATAAAATAACCATTTGTTGGGTTAGTGATGATTTTTGGAATATCAAATGCTTAATTCAAAGTTCATGAAGACCATAACAAAATTTTTGATAAACGTGGGTCTTATGAGATCCTTGTTTTTTTGAAATTCCCATGACTAACAATGGAAAGAACATTTAAGATAAACTTTGATTAAAAAAGGTTTTCTTCTTGCTCTTATTTTTAATGTTATAATCAATTCCTATGTAAGTACAACTTTATCCATTATCTCCTTGTTTTTCACAAATCTAGATGGCTCTAGGACATTAGAAGAGGAAAAATGTTTTTAAGTGTAATAGCCAATAATTGTGAGAGAAAGTTTCTTAATGAAAATATTCAAATTTATTAGCCTAAAATCATTAAAAGCCTTTTGGTTCTAAAAATAATATGAAAATTACATTCCAAGATACAAAAAGGATTTAAGGCAAGATCCTTAGTCATTAAATCTATTATAAAAAATGTTTCAAATAGGATAAAAATATTATAGAAAATAAACCAACCAAATAATGTAAATATGAATATTTAACGAATATAGCTCATTTATGAGTTCCAATGATCTTTGTTTGCCCAGTTGGACGTCGATCGGAATTACTCTAAGTTAACAATATAAATAAGAATCATTAGTAAAAAATTATTATTTTAAAATGAACCAATATATAATAACATCGAAATATAATTGCAACACACAAAATTAAAATTAGAGTTTCTTAGAAATATAACCTAAAAAATTTCAAACTTTAAAAAAACAAAATGAATGATTTCGGAAGGTTGCATTTCAACATGTTAGAAGATCAAGTGTAAAGTTCGTAACATCAAATAAGGAATGAATAAATATATCATAAAACATAAAATAAAGAGATTACTAAAATACATTTAAAAAATAAAAATAATATTTTTGTAGATTAGGGTCCTCGAGATGAGTTATATGAAGTTTTTCTTCTTGACTAGTCCTTGAAAAAAAAATATTATTAATATCCAATGTACATATGAATAAGTAGAAATAAATTATCATATTACTAATAAGATAATAAAAAATTAAAACAAAAGTAAGATAAATTAAATAAATATAATATAATAAAATCAAGGAATTGTAAATGTCACAAGAGAGGTGCCTTTACGTAACATAGCAATATAAAAAAATTAAAAAAAAATTTGAAAAAATGGCAAATTGTAAGAAAATGATGCATTCATAGATATTAAAGAGATCGAGTACAACATCTTCAATCGTCAAATAAAGAATAAATCAAAATTTCACACGAAATATGTAAAAAAATTGAAGGTATGCCATCCAAAAATATGAATATAATTTTCAATTAGATAGAGTTTATTAAGATGATTGTGATCCTTCTTTTTTCTCAATCTAACCTTGATTAGACTTACTACGAATTATGGAAGAAAATATGAATAAATAGTAAAATATTATTATTTTGACATCATTGAATATATGTTAAAGCTAAAAAAAGATAAATTGATGCCACATAATAGAAATAAATAAAGGTTATGCAAAAGTTATATAATAAGAGAACTACAACTTCATAGATATACAACCAAACTAAACAAAAACATTTTAAAATATGAGATAAATTACCTTAGTAAGTTGCATTCTAAGATACTAGGGAGATTGAGAAAAATATCTTTGACAATTGAATAAGGAATGAATCAAAATTTCTCATAATGCATGACAAAACATTAGAAAATAAATTATTTAAAAGTAAAAAAATGAATAATTATCTAGATAAAGCCTTAAAAAGTTGATTCTAGTTTCATTTGTTTTGTCTCGATATGAACACAATTAGATTTTTTACAAATTCAAAAATTTAATAGGCATAAATTATAATAAATTTTTTTTTCAATGTTAACTTTAAATATTTTAAAACTGAAACAAGATCAATTGAAGTAAAATGACATAAGAAAATCAAAAAAATGTAAGTGTTACAACAGAAGAGATTTAGATTCACATAGTAATATAATTAAACAAAAGCTAAACATTTGAAGAAATAAGAAATATTAAACATGAAACTTTTATTCTAAAATTCTAAGTAGATCAAGTGTATCATACTCAACTATCACACGAGATATGAATCTCAATTTCTTGTAAAGCATGCAAAAACCTCGAAAATAAAAATATATGAAAATATAAAATTTTTTTTAATACGATAGAGTTCAGTTGTTTCGTCTCCATCGAACAACTCTTTGAATGACTATTTATTACAAACGAAAATCAAGTCAAATAATAATAATTTGTTATTTGAATTTTAGGCAAATATATAATAGCTATTAATGAGAAAAATTGAGATAATAAAATGTTTCAAAGTAATGGTAAAAAAAGAAGAGCTTCAGAGCTTCACACTAATATTACAAAAAAAATTGTTTAAAAAAACAGATAAGTTATATTAGAAAGTTTCGTTCCATGATGTTAACCACATCAAGAGTAACATTCTCTATAAGCAAATCAAGAATGAAAGAAAATGCCATAAAACATGTGCCAAAACAATAGAAAATAAATTACTTAAAAATACAAAAAATAATATTTAATTGAATAAAAAGCTCATAAAAATAATTCTAACAATATTTATTTTTTTTCAAATACACCTTGGTTAAAATTAATGAGAAGTAACAAATTAAAAAGTATAAATAAAAATAATTTATTATTTAAACTAATAAAATATACATGTTAAAGTTTAGATAAGATAAGTTAAAGAAACATAATATAACAAAATCAAATGATGTAAAGGTCACATGAGAGCAGAGTTAGAGTTTCATAAAAATACTAACAAGATCATGTACAACATTTTTGATAATTAAATTAGGTACAAATTAAAATGTCTCCTAAAACTTAGCAAAATCCTAGTGAATACAATCACATAAAATATGCAAATGGATATATAATTGCATTTTGCTTGTCAAGATGAGTCCAAGTTCACTTGCTTTATCTTTATCTAGTGAAGTTTTTAATTACTATGAATTACTAAATAAATAATAAAAATAATAACAAATGATTCCTTCAATATTATGTAAATTTATGTTAAGGAGGAAATGAGATAAATTCAAGTAATGCAATATTACTAAAACAAAGTGATATAAAGCTCACACAAGCTGAGAATTAGAATTTCATTGAAATATAAAACAATCAAAGTGATGCTTTTCTCAAAATGAGCTCAATTGAAGATGATAGTTTCATTCCAATATGCATTATGAAAATCAAGTCTAACATCCTTGATTATGTAGTTAAGTAGATACCAAAATAACTTGTAAAGAGAGCCAAAATCACACAAAAAAATTTTAGAAACTATAATAATGAAAATATAATTTCGCAGATCTTGTTGAGTGGAGTCCAGCAACACTTACTGTCTCGATCAAACTTCATATGAAATTTCTATAAACTATTAAAATACTTAATAATAAATAATACTAAGTTATTTTTTTGTTAATAAGTTATATTAAAGTTCAAATGAAATAAATTGATGCATATTAGATAACAAACCGAAGGAAATTTTTTTTGGCATGTTAGATAAATTTTAAGAGAAAGATGCTATCAAAGATACTCCATCATAATATCATTGATTTTCACTCTATCTATGAATAAAAATGTCACATAAAAAATTCCAAAATTCTTAAAAAATAAAATATTTTAAAATATTAAAATAAATATTTTATTAGATAGATCTAGTCGAGATTAATCTAATATAACTTATTTTCTCTTGATTTGAACTCATTTTCAATTCTTATGAATTAACAAAATTTAAATAAGTAAGAAATAAAAATGATTTATTATTTTAATATTAAGTTAATATATATCAAAACTAAAAAGAGATAAATTATAGGAATACAATTTTATTAAATTAAAGCAATTTGAAAGTCAAATGAGTGAAGAATTAGAGTTTCATAGTAATACATTGAAATAAAACAAAAAAACTAAAAACTTGAGATAAATTGCATTTGAATGTATATTCTTAGATACTTTGTATGTGGAGTTTAAAGTCCTCGATTATCAAATCAGGAACATATTAAAATTTCTAACAAATTATGAAAAAAATAATATTTAAAATATAATATTGAATTTCTAATTTGAAAGATCTCATTGAGACTAGTCCAATAGAACTTGCTTCATATCAATCTAAACTCAATTAGAATTACAAAAAATTAAAAAATTAAACAAGCCTAAATAATAATGCATTATCACTCTGACATTAATGTATATATACATATATATATTCAAATTCAAGTTATAAAAAAAATTACATGAGAGAAGTTCTAGAGTTACATACTAACATATCTAAGTCAAAATAAAAAATTTAAAGATATCAAATAAATTCTATAAAAATGTTTTAATCTAAAACATTAAAGATATCAAGTGTAACATCATCAATCTTTAAATTATGTAAGAAATCAATATTAAAAAAATTTAAATTATGTGAAGTTACTTAAAAATTAAGTATTGAAAAATAATAAATCTTTTATTACATTGAGAAGATGAAGACAAGTTGAACGACTTTAGTTTTGTCATGACTAGACCTGATTTAGAATTAATGTGAATTAAAAAATTAAAGAAGCACAAAAGTTATGAATAGTTATTTTTTATTTTTATGTAAATATTAACTAAACCTAAAATGACATAAATTTATGAAATCTAATGCAGCTAACCAAGGCCATGTAATGTTCAAATGACTATAGAATTGTAGTTACATAATGATAAAACTCAATCAAAGTAAAACATTTAAAAAATAAGATATATTTTTTTTAAAAGTTCCATTCTAATATACTAATGAGATTTTTATTATCAAATCATATGTGAATCAAATTATTTCATGAATTATCAAAAAATAATAGAAAATTAAATATTTAAAAAAATAGAAACAAAAAATATGCAATTCCATGGACTTCATTTTGGCAAGTCCTATTATGTTGATAGCATCTTGACAACTCGATATTTTGAATGTCATTGAATTACATAAAGAAATGAGCATGAGAATAATAAATTATTATTTCAGTATTAACTGATGATAAATTAAAATAGCAATAACCCAAACTATAGAACAATAACATATCCAAATGAAAGTGATATAAAGGTCACACAAAATAAGATTAAGAGTAACATAGCAATATAACCAAATCATGAAAAACACTATGAAGAAATGATGTAAATTGTATGTGTATGTAACATTCCAAGATACCAACAAGGTCGAGTGTAGCATCCTCAATTTTTTGATATTCTATGAATCACAATGTCTTATAAAGTATATTAAACTCAATAAAATAAAAGAGTTAAAAGGATGTAAAAATTAATTTTAAATTTAAAAAACTTATAAAGATGTGCTCAATGACACTTGTTTTGTCTTGATTAGTAATTCTTTAAAATTACTATAAAATAAAAAATTGAATAAACACAAACATTAAAAATGATATTAAGTATATATATATATATATATATATATATATATATATATATATATATAAATGAAACTAATTAAAGTAAAGTAATACAAATAAGTAAATGCATTGTAAATGTCACATGAGATGACATTTAGAGCTTCATAGTAAATAACAAAATAAATGTAAAATATTTGAAGAAAAAGGATAATTTAGTAGAAAAAATTATTTTAAGATATTTAAGAGATCGAGTGTAATTTTCTTAATCATCAAATAAGGTAAGAATTTGAATTTCTCATAAAGTATTCAAATGCTAATGAAAATTATATATTTTAAAATATAAATATTAATATATAGTTGGATAATGCTCTTTTTGTTAGCTCCAACTATGTTTGTTCTATTTTAATTTGACAACAATTTAAACTATTGTAAACAAAAAAATAAATAATCATAACTAAAAAGCAATTATTATACTATAATTAGATATATATTGAAACATAAATGAGATACATTTAAGCAATATAATAAAACAAAATCAAAGTGATATAATAAACACACTATCAGATATTAACTCTTATAAAGTAATATTACCAAATCATAAAGAGTTGTTTGAAAAGATTTGACAAATTATTTTTGAAAATATTTTTCCAAGATAATAAGGAGATAAAATAGAACATCCTAGATAAAAAAATTAAATATTATCGAAATGTAATATAAAAGATGCCAAAATAAAGAAAATAAAATACCTTAAAATATAAAAGTTATTATTAAGAATTAATGCGAATTATCAAATTAAATAAGAAGACATAATAACAAAATTTTATTTTAATATTTAGTAGATGGGTATTAATTTTGAAATAAGTTAAATTGAAATAATATAATATTTCCAAATAAATGATATGTAATGGTCACATGAGAGGAGGGCCAAAGCAATATAGTAATATGACAAAATTAACGCAAAACTTTTAAAGTAAAAAGATAAACAATATAGCTAAGTCGCTCATTAAGATATTTAAGAGATTAGCTGTACCACCCTCAATAAATTCTCTTTCAATTAGATTAAACCGAATTTGTAATATCCAGAAAAAAAAAGGGGTTCGGTTAACGCCGAACCGGAACCACGTCGAACCGGAATCAAGCCGAACCGGAATCCCTAATCCTTAAAACGCACGGGTGTCGAACACGAGGCGATCCGCGTGTCGCCGCGTGTCGCTGCGTGCGCTCGTACGCCCCGACCCCGAGAGAAAAAAAAGAAAAGGGTTAAGGATCCTTCGTGCCGAACTGTGCGAAGCAGCGGAGGAAAAAAAAAAGGGGATCGAGGGTTTTCCCGCAGCAGTTTCCATCCCGTTCCCGCAGCAGCAGTCCGTCCCGACGAAAAATCGGAAGAAGTCCATCCCGACGAAAAAATCGGAGGTCCGGCGGCGGCGATTCAGGTTCCGAGCTCAGCGAGAAGGGAACCAGGTAAGTCCCGAGCGGTTTCTCTCTCTTCCCGAGCGGTTTCTCTCTCCTCGAACCGTAGAAGGGAAAGTTTTTTTTTTGATTTTTGGAATTTTTGCGGTGCAGCCCTTTCTCGTTTTCCGTGCCGAGAAAGGAGGGTTGCATAAGAGTGTCGGCTTGATCCGAGGGGAATTTCTGAACCGTGCAGTGGTCAGCGGCAGCCTCCGGTGAGTTTCTTTTATTGTTCTTAAGCCGACGGTAAGAGGTTTTCTATTTATTTTATCCCCTTGAATTATTTGTGCTTGAGCAGTGTTAAAAGGGGGGGGAAAAATTGAAAAGAAGTGTTGAGTGGCGAAGGCTGCATAAGTGTGAAGAAAACAAACTCTGACAGGTAATTTACTGTTCATTCTGCAGAGATCAATTACCTGTATGTTGCAGCATTTAAAACAAAATTTGATAAAAAATATATTGATTTGCGATTTCAGCACCCTGTAATTGAAATAAATGAGAAGAAGAGGAAGGGGAAGAGGAAGAGGCCAAAGAATGGCAGGACCCTCAGGAACTCAGGTAGGTGAATTTATTTAAATAGTAATGTAAGTAGTGATTGTTATTTTATTATAAAAGTATGGCTATGGCATTATATGAAAATGAAATGAGAATTTGCAATATGATACTATGGTATAGTAAAATATAAAGCATGCCAAAGAAAATGTGTAGAAGTATCGATTATGCCTCTTAAAGGGTTAAATTCCCTAAAAAGAAAAGAGAATAAAAGAAAAAGAAAAGAATTGACCCTAGATCGCATCCCAGTAGTCCCCGGACATATTAGCACCAACACAGGATGCTGGGCATGATGAGATGGCATAGAGACCTCCCCCGCATTGCTAGTACTTTGTGCAGGGCTGAGTGCGGAGGGATATGATGAGATCGAGACATCTCGTATATGGCTAGCACTTTGTGCAGGGCTGAGATACGGAGATGGTCCGACGTGATAGAGATCGAGACATCTCGTATATGGCTAGCACTTTGTGCAGGGCTGAGATACGGAGATGGTCCGACGTGATAGGCTTGGCCAGCCACGATATGCCTACGGGCAATGGTCTCTAGATGAGATAGATGCCATAGAGATGTGATATGATATGATAGGGATGGGGGATGTGGATCATGGGGAAAGTCTGGGACCCAGCAAGAAAAGAAAAGAAAAAAAAAATGAATAAGGAAAAAAAGAATTGAAAAGAAGGAGAAATGAATTGCATACTTTGCTTGATTCATTGCATGCTGATTTCAAATTTATCTTTGCCATATTTACATTGGAGTTATAACATGTTGTTAGATATTCATCATGTTATATCCTTGTAGCCATAGCATTCACCTACTGGGCTTTATAAGCTCATTTCTCCTACTTACATTACAGGACATGCCACTGATTCACAGAGAGAGGGTGCTTAGGATGGTATGGGACTTTGTACAAACGTATCTGTTATTTCGGTTTTTGTAATTTTTGTACAGGATTTCCCAAGTGACAGGTATGCATATATTGAAGTTGCTGTTGATTATAAAGGTAACAGTTTTATTTTGTTTGCGTCACCCTCGCCTAGTTTTACAGTTGTGTCCTCAATTATATGCTGCTATGCTCTGATTAGCTGATTTTATCAGTAGATTATAGTGATAGTTTAGGCGGAGAGTGATAGAATTTGTAATTACAAAAATTTGCCAATGGAATTGAGCATTTATAGTGAACTTTTTTATGAATTGTTATGAAGTTCAATATTGAAGCTATAAAGAGATAATTTTAAGCAATGAATTATAACAAAATCAAAGAAATATGTACAACTAATGAGATGAGGTTAGAGTTCTATAGTAATATACTCAAAATAAAGAAAACAAATTTTAGAAAAAAGAGATATGCTTTAAAGGAAAGTTGCATTCATTAATGTTAAGGAGAACAAATTTAATATCCTAAATCATCAAATAAGGTACAAATCAATATCTCATGCAGTTTGCAAATACATTAGAAAATGAAATGTTTAAAATAAAAAGAATTATTTAATAGGATAAAGCTCGTCTATGCAAGTCCAATGATACCTGCTTTATCTACATCTAACCACAATTTGAATTACTATGAAAAATAAAGCAAAATAGCCATAAATAATAATAATTAATTATTTTAGCATTCAAAAAATGTATAATGAAGATAAAATATGACAAAATTATGAAATGTAATATAATCAAGTCGTAGCAGTACAAAGGTCGCACGGGTCAAGAATTAGAGTTACTTATTGATTGAGCAATTGAAAGTGAAGAGTTTAAAGAAATGAGATAAATTGTATAAGAAATTTCAATTGCAAAATATTTCAAAGATTGATGGTAAAATGCTCAATCTTCAAATAAAGAACAATTCAAAATTCCTTTTGTCGCATGTTGAAACCATAGAAAATAATAGCTTAAAATATAAAAATGAAGATTTTATTTAATAGAGCTCATCAAGAGAAGTGTAAAGACTCTTCTTTCATCTTAATTAGACCACAATTGGAGTTAAAATCGATTTCCCAATTAAAAAAGGTAAAATAATAGTAAATTATTTCTTTATTTAACATATATTTCTAAATATATATATATATATATATATATATATATATATATATATATATATATATATATATTAAAGCTAAAGAAGGTAAGTTCAAAAAATGTAATATAACCAAGTCATGTTGATTTAAATTTCACACTATAGAAGAGTTTGAGTTAAAAAAAGTGGCATAACTAAATTAAAGCAAAAACTTTGATAATTAAGATAAATTACTTGGGAACATTTCTTTCGAAAATACTATAGAGATAAAATGTAAGATTCTCAATATTCACGTTACATACAAATTCAAATATCTCATAAAATATAAAAAATAAAAAAAATAATTTTTTTTATAAATGTCTGGTTAAATAGATAATCAAATTGAGGCCATAGACATGAGATGCATGACAATTGTTTAGTATTAATCTCACATCATTTTGAATTACTCTAAATTTGAAAGAACAGAAGCATAAATAATAATAACTTATTTTTTTATATTAACAACATTTAGAGTTTTATTGTATTAAAACCAATCAAAGTAAAACTTTAATAAAATGAGATAAGTTGTACACAAAGTTTACATTCCCATATCCTAAAGGGATCCAATATAATATCCTTGATTATCGAATGAGGAATGTATCATAATAACTCAAATAACAAGTAAGATCCCTCAATAACAAAATATTTTAAAAAGTTAAACATAGAAAAGAAAGACGTATTATTTTAATATTAAATCACTATATATTATTTATTCTAAGTAGAAAATTTTACCAATGACATATATGAAAATCATGGTATTCTAATGGTCAATTAATTGATAATTAGAGTATAAAGTACTGAGACCAAATCAATGGAAAAAATTTTGAAAAGGTGATATAAATTTTATCACAAAGTTTTGTACAAAGATGAAAAGAGTGAACGAGTGTAACATCAACAATCATCTTATTGCGTAAGAATAAAAATATCTGTAAACATATAAAAACTAGAAAAAAATAAAAGATTAAAAAATAAAAAAATAAATATAAAATATGATAGTGTTAATCAAAATTTGTCCAATGACATTTGCTTCATTTCTATCAAACCTCAATTGGAATTATTTCAACCTACAAAAGTATGTATGCATAAATAATAATAAACTATTTTTCTAAATTAGGAAAGTATGTAATAAACTTGAATTGGGATAAAATTAAGCAATTGAGTTTAACAAAATCAAAATGATGCAATGGTCATACCATATGAGAATTATAGCCCATTATTAATTTGAAAAAAAGGAATGTAACATGCTTGAAAAATTAGATAAATTATATAGATAGTAGCATTCCACGATAATAATGAGACCAAGTCTAACATCATCTTTTTCGAAATATGGTACAAATAAACAAATCCCATAGAGAATACAAAAAATAATAAAACAAATATTTAAAAAAAACAAAAATATACCTTTATTTTGATGGAGCTTGTCCAACACTAGTCTAATATTATTTGTTTCATCTCGATCAGACATCATTTTCAATTAATGTGACTTATGAAAGTAAACAAACAAAGATAAATAATAAATTATTTTTTTATTATTAAATAAGTATATATTAAAACTAAAAATGTGACAAATTAAAGAAACAAAAGTGATATAAATATTACATGCAAAGAGGTTTAGAGTTAAATAATAACATAACAAAATTAAAGAAAATAATTTGAGGAAATGTTATAAATTGTAAGGGGAAGTTGTATTCTAACATAATAAAAATATCATATGCATCATCTTTGATCATCAAATTAGTTTTGAATCAAAACTTCTCATACAACGTGCTAAGATCATTTTAAATTAAAATATTTAAAAATATAATAATCAATATTTGAATTGATAGAGCTCGTAAAGATGAATATGATGACATGTATTTCATCTTTGCATGATCTCTAGCAAAATTAATATAAAATAGTAAAATAAATAACAATAATTAATACTAAATTATGATTTTTATGATTTTGATATTAAATAAATATATATATTAAAATTAAATTGAGAAAACTTATGAACTATAAAAACGTTCAATGAAAGTAATGTAGGGTGAAACAAGAGGAGATGTAGAGTTACATAGTAATATAACAAAACAAAAGTGAAGAATTTGAACAAAGAAGATAAAATCCTTTATAAACTTATAAAATTAAGATGTCTTATAAAGCAAACACAAACCTGATAAAATAAAATATTTGAAAATAGAATAATGAATATTTATATGGATAGAGCTCATTGTGATGAATCCGACCACATTTCTTTGACACTATTGTACCTTATTTGTAGTTACTTCAAATTACCATTGTAAATATGCTTTAATAATAACATATTATTATTTAAATACTTAGTAAATATTTATATTGAAGTCATAATTGGATAACTTGAAATAATGTAGCACAACCATATCAAGACAATGTATAGGTCGACAAGAGCTTTAGAGTCATATTATATAAACTAATTAAGAGAAAAAATTTGGAGATTTAAGATAAATTATTTGAGAAGGTAGCATTCTAAGATATTAAAAAATATTAAGCATACCAAACTTGAAGATCAACTTATATGCAAATCATAATGTCTTGTAACATATAAAAACGTTCTATATAATAAAATAATTAAAAAAATTAAAAAATCGAATATTTGATTAGTTGTAGCTCGTCGAGATGAGTCTAAACATATTTCTTTATTTCTTATTAGACTTTATTTGGAATTTCTATAAATTAATGTAGAAGATAAAAGTAAATAATAATATATTGTTATTTTACTTTAAAGCAAATATATATTAAAATAAAACTTGATAAATCAAAGAAATGTAGTGCAATCAAATAGAAGTAATATAAAGGTCACATGACAGTTGTTATAGTTTGATAATAATATATTCGAACAAAAATAAATCATTTAATGAAATAAGATAAATTGCATAAGAAAGTTGTATTTGAAGGTATTAAGTAGATTGAGCACAACATCCTCGATCATCAAATTATGCATGAATCAAATTTTTTTTCGAAATGTTATAAAAGTTAAAAAATGAAATAAGTTTATATAGGAATAGTCTGAATGAATCCAATAATATTTTTTCACCTATATCAAACATCATTTGGAATTAAGAATTACTAATAAAAATAATCATAAATAGTAATATAATTTTATTTTAATCTTAAAAGGATATATAATGAAGCTAATGTTAGATATATATATCAAACCAATGTGGTGGTCACATCAGAAGAGTTAGACTTCCATAACAATATCACAAAATTAAATTGAAAAACAGAAAAAAATGACATAAATTATTTGCAAAGGATGCATTCCAAGATATTATGAAGATGAAGTCTAACATCAGTGACAACCAGATTGTGTTAATTAAAATGTCTTACAAAACAACGAAAATACTAGAAAGTAAAATATTTTAAAAAAATATAAATTAATATTTAACTTCATAAAAATTGTCATGGTGAGTCCAAAGGTTTTTATTGACTGTTGACCTAACCAAGTTTCAAATTACTATGTATTAATAATCTAAGTAACAATAAATAATAATAAATTATTATTATAATAATTATCGAAGTTGAAATGAGATAATTTGAAACAACTTAATATTACAAAATCAGTATAATGTAAAAGTCAAATTAAAGGAGACTTATAATTAAATAGAAATATAACAAGTTAAGAGTAAAAACATTTAAGATATGAGATAAATTATACAAGAAAATTACTTTACAAGATATAACAGAGAACAAGTGTAACATATCAAATGTTAAATTAGCCGCAAATCAACATGCCCCAAAAAGCATCCCAAAACCCTTGAAACTAAAATATTATAAAATATAAAAATTAATATTTCAATGAATACAACTCATGCGGATCAACTATTGTCGTTTATTTAGTCTCCAAAGAACAATGATTTGAATTACTATGAATTACTAAAATAAGTAAAAAAAAAGTATCTAAATAAAAATAATGATAAATTATCATTTCAATATTAGGAGAAACAAACTATAAACGATATGTGACAAAGAAAAAAAATTAATTATAACCAAATATAAATGATGTAAAGGTAACATGAAAGTGCAATTAGAGTTTCATAAAAATATAAGCAAATCTAAATAAAATTTTCAAGGGATGATATAAATTACGCAAAAAAGCTGATGTACGAAATACTAAGGTGATTGAATGTTACATCCTCAATCATTAAATAGGGTTTGAACTGAAATGTCTTTTAAAGATTGTTCAGACCATTAAACATCTACAACATAAAAAATATTTAAAAATAAATATTTAATTGAATTAAGATTATGAAACTAAGTCTAATCATGATTGTTTCATATATAATAGATCACATTTTTAATTTCTACAAATTAGCATAACAAATTAACTTAAAAAATATTTAATTATTATTTTAATATTAAGTAAATATATTTTAAAATTAAAATGCGATAAATTAAAGCAAAATAAAATAACCAAATCATAAAGATATATAGTTTAAATAAGAGGAGGCTTGAAATTACATTATAATGTAACCACAATAAAAGGAATCATTTTAAGAAATTAGATGAATTGTATGGTAAAACTGTATCAAAAACGTTAAGATGCTCAGGTCAACGATCTGGATGTTCAAATTTGGTGTGAATTAGAACTTCTCTTAAGACTTGCGCAAGCCCATAAAAAAATAAAAATAAATATTCAATTGGATAGAGCACAATGACACAATCCTATGATACTTTTTTTGTGACTATTAAAACTATTTTGGACTTATTATGATTAAGAAAAGTAAATAATCATAAGTATTAAAAAGTTATTGTTGTAATGTTAAGTAAATTTATATTGAAAGTAAATTAATATAAATTGAATAATTATAATATAAATAAATAAAAAAGATTTAAATGTCACATAATAGGAGATTTATAGATATGTATGAATATAATCAAATAAAAATAGAAAATTTGATGAAATGTGGTAAGTTATATAGAAATGTTGCATTCTAAGAATTTAAAGGGATTGAGGGCAACATCCTCGACTATTAAATCTAGTTGATATACAAATTTTTCATAGAAAAATTCAAAAACAAAAAAATTATGATTATAAAGATGAATATTTAGTTAGATAAAACATTGAAGATGAGCCCAACAATTTTTGCTTCATTTCTAAGAGATTTGCTATATAATTTCTATGATTAAAAAAAATGAAACAATCATAAATGACAATAAATTATTATTTAGTATTAAGTAAATTTACATTAAATCTAAAATGTTATAAATTTATCCAATTTGGCATAAGCAATCAATGCAATGTAAGTGTCACAGGAGAGGAGATAGGCGATTTAAAATTACATACAAGTATAATAAAATCAAAGTGACAAAATTGGAGAATTGAGATAAATTGTAAAAGTAATTTGCTTTCCAAGATGCTAAGGAGATATATTATAAAATTCTTAATCATCAAATTGTGCATGAATAAAACTTTTAAGTAAATCATCTTAAAACGTAATAAAATGAAATATTTAAAAATAAAATAGTGAATATTTATTTGGATAGAGCTTATTGAGAACAGTAAATAGCATTTTTCATATCCATCAAATCTCATTTTAAAATATTGTGAATTACAAAAATAATAAATAGATAATAAATAAAAATTCCTTTAATATTATAAATAAATAAATTGTAATGTAAATGAAGTATATTAGAGACAGCAATATGATATAAGAAAATAAAAAAATATAAATATCATAAAATATTAAATTTAGAGTTTCATAGCAACATAAGAAAATCATAGAAAATTTTGAAGAAATGAGACAAATTATGTAGAAAACTTACAACCTCATGTATTAAGGGGATATATTGAAAATCAAGTGTGACATTCTCGATTGCCAAATGAGAATGAATCAAAATATCTTATGAAGCATGGAAAAACCCTAAATAGTAAGATTACTAAAACTAAAATCATGCAAAAATTGAGAAAATAAAATTTTCTCATTGGTTTTGACTTAATTAGACCTCATTTCAATATTTAATGAATTACAAAAGAAACTTACTCGAATAATAATAAGTTTTTATTTTATTAGTATTTAAATATATATTATAATTGAAATGAGACAAATTGAAGCTATTTAATATATCGAAATAAAAAAGATGTAATGGTCACAAGGGAAGAGATAAAGCGGTACTTTATAGTATAACTAAATAAAAATAAAAAGGTTTGAGTAGATATAATAAATTATTTAGTAAAGTTGCACACGAAGAAAATTCGAACATCAAGAGAAATATCCTCATTCACCAAATAATGTAAGAATAAAATTTCTTAAAAGGTCATGTAAAATGTTCAAAAATAAAAATTAAAAAATGTTAAAAAATAATAAAAATAATTTAATTAGATAGAACTGAATTACACTCATTAAATCACCTTTGTTCATCTTTATTGAATGTAATTTGGAAGTATTATGAATTAAAACTTTAATAAACATAAATAATCTTAAATTGTTATTTCAAAATCAAATAGAAAAAATTAAATAGAAATAAGATAAATTAAAGTTATGTAATACAACCAAGTTGAAGCAATGTAAAGCACATATTATAAGAGAATTAGAGCTTCATGATAATATGTCAATATCAAAGAAAATGAGTCGAAGAAATTATAGAAATTATGTAGAAAAGTCGTATTCTGAGATACTAAGAAGATCGATTGCAATCTCATCATTAATTAAATAAGGTAGAAATTAAAATAACTCACATATTGTTCCATAAACTTGATGAATAAAATTTTCAAAAATATTGAAATAGATATCTTATTGGATGGAGGCCATTGAGAAGAGTCTAACAATATTTTTTTTCATCTTTTTTAGATAATATTTCTAATTATAGTGAATTAGCAAGTTTAATAAATTAAATGATATTATAATATTATTTTAATGTTAAGGAAACATATACTAAAGTTTAACTTTGATAAGTTGAAGCTATGTAATTTAACCAAATTAACGTGATGTTATGGTCACATGAGAGCAAATTTTGTGTCACACAGTAATATAACTAAATGAAAGCAAAATATTTGAAAAAATAAGATAACTTACAGCTCAAAGTCATATACCATGTTATTAAAGAGATTGAGTGCAATAACTTTAATCTTTAACAAAGATAAATATTTAAATATCTCATAAATTAAGTTAAGATGATTGAAAACAAGATATTAAAGAAATATAAAAAAATTATTTCGATATAGCTTGTTTAGGCATGTGCAGCAAACTTAGTTTCATCACAGTCAAACCCCGTTTGGAAATGGAATAAGGTAAAAAAGAAAAGAAACAACATTAAAATTTTTTTTAACATTAACATGATATATATTAATGCTAAGATAAGAAAAATTAAAGCGATGTATTATAACAAAATAAAAGTGATGTAGTGGACACATAAGAGGAGAATCAGAGTTTCATTTTAATATAACGAAGTCAAGGTGAAGGATTTGAAGAGAAGAGGTAAGTCTTATGGGAAAACTACATTGCTTGGTACAAGGATGAACAAGTGTAGCATCACTAATAATGGAATGATATATGAATTCAATATACCTCAAAATGAATACCAAAACCATAAAAAAGATTACATTTAAAATATAGATATTAAAATTTTATAATATAACACATGATTTTCTCTTATGTGATGCTTACATGTCATTTATTTGGTTACATTATATTGCGTCAATTTATTTGGAGTTTTGATATTTTCTTACAAGCATTTCATTTCATACTTGATTTTATTATCATTGTTGCTAGACTTGATCTCCTTAGTATATTTGTATGCAACATTTGTGCTTGATTTATTTATTTATTTCAATTATTTTTATTTTTTGTGTTATATTACCATAAAAGTTTATTCTTCTCTCATATGACCTTTAAATAACTTTGATTTTGTTACATTACATTACTTTAGTTTTTCTCATTTTAAATTTAATATATGTTGCTTAATAATGAAATAAAACAAGGTTATTACATATTTTTTAAAATTAGTAATTGGTAGTAAATGCAAGCAGCTTTTGATCGATATGTAACAAATATTATTCAACTCGACACTACTGGCTCTATCAAATTAAATATAAATTTATATATATTTAAGGTATTTTATTCTCATAGTTCCAGATTTAATGATTAAGGATGTTATGCTTGATCTCCTTAATATCCTTGAGAGAAACTTTTCTTTACATTTTATCTCATTTTTAAATAGTTTTATTTCATTTGATTATTGTATTATAAGACTCTAATTCTTCTCCCTTGTCACTAAGATATAAATTTAATTTTGTAATATTATATTACATAAATTTATTTCATTTTAACTTTTTAATATTTCTTAAAAATTTTAAAAATAATTATAATTATTTATGAACATTTAATTAGATAATTTGTAGTACTTTGAAATGATGTCTCACAAAGACAGAAAATATCGTTAGACTCATCTTTGTGATCTTTGCCTAACTAAATAATCAACTGTATGTATTAAAAGTTAATTTTTCTAAGAATTTCATATGATTTACATAATATACTAATTTGTACCTAATTTAGTTTTTGAGGAAGTCACACTTGATCTCCTTAGTGAATTTAAGTTCAACTTTCACATATAATATACTTATTTTTTAAAATTTTGCATTTTGATTTTGTTATATTACTTTGCTTGTCTAAACCTCCTATTATTTGGCTTTAGCATGGATTTCATTTTAATATTTTACATTCTTTTAATTTGTCTCATTTCAAATTTCAAATATATTTAAATATTATTAAACCTACTGTTATTATTATTTTCTTATTTATTTTGGTAATTCACAAAAAATTTGGAATGTGGTTTCATAGAGATGAAAAATCATCATTTTATTAATCCCAATGAGGTCTACAAATCAAAGTATTCTTCGAATTATTTTTAAACATTCAGTTTTATATGATATGTTCATGTTCAACATGACATTTTCATTCATACCTTGTCTAATAAATAAGGATGTTTTCTTCAATCTTCTTAGCATATTGGTATTTAACTTCCTTGCAAAATTTACCTCATGTTTTCAAAGGTTTTTTTTTTCAATTTTGTCATATTACTGGGAAACTCAAATACTTTGATCACTTAACCTTCATATTAATTAGATTTGGTTAGATTAAATTGCTTAAATTCATATCATTTCATTTTTAATATATATTAAAATAATATTAAGATAATAATTTATTGCATTTAAGCTTATTTATTTTTGTAATTAATTGTAATTCTTGATGAGGTCAAATCGAAAGAAAATAATGATCGTTAGACACATCTTGACAAACTCAATCCAATCAATTATTCATTTATATATTTTAAAAGCTTTTATTTTGAATGATTTTTGTAAATTTCATGAGACCATTTGATTCATAGACCTTAATGATCATTGAAGTTACATTTGATCTTCATAATATCTTGAATTGCAAAATTCATACACGTTTGTTTCATTTTCTTAAAGTTTTTACTTAGTTTTTGGTATTTTACTAAATCAGCAAAAATCACCTATTGTGTGACCTATAATTTTCTTTATTTTGATTACATTACATTGTTTTGGTTTAGTAAATTAAACCTTTAACTTTTTTATTTAATGGTAAAATAATTACTTGCATATTTATCCTAAATTACTTTGGTAATTTATAATAATTCCTAACCAGTAGTTATCGAGAAACTACAATAATCATAACACTAGTCTAGATGACCTTTATAATAATAATTTATATATTTTGGATTATTTTTTAAACTTTTACAATTAGCACATTTTATGTGATGTTTTGATTTGTTCCGTATATAATGATTGAGAATATTACACTTGATAATCGTAATATCATGGAGTAACATATTTTAATATAATTTATTTAAATATGTAAATTTTTAACATCGATTTCATTATAGGGCTACAAAAGGCTGATTATTCCCTTACTTGACTTTTATGTTATCTTGACTTAATTGTAATACTTTACTTCAATTTATCTCAGTTTATATTTATTTTACTTTTACTAAATATTAAATTAATAATTTATTTATTTTACTCTTATCTTATTTTGTCATTTTAAGTAGTTGCAAATGATTTCCCATCAAGAAGAAACAAGTAACATAAGGCTATTCTAAAGAAGCTTTATTCAAATAAAACATTATTGTTATATTTTCAAATATATTATTTTCTTTGATTTTGGCATAATTTATAGGACTTTGTTTTTCATACCTAATTTGATGATCGAGAATGTTGCATTTGATCTCATTAATAATTGGATGCATCTTTCTTGTAAAATTTATGTGAGTTTTTCTAATTTTTAATTTCATTTTATTATATTGCTATTTAACTCTAAATCACCTTTTATGTGGCATTCACATCAATTTTATTTTATTATTTTATATTGATTTGATTTATCTCATTTGAAATTTAAATTTATTTATTTAATATTAAAAGATAATTAAATTTTATTTATTCTTTTAAATTGGTAATTTATGGTAATATCAAATGCAATATGACTATAATGAAGCAAACATCAATAGACGCCTCTTAATGTGCATAATCAAATAAGATATTTATCTTTATTTTTAGTAAATGTTTTATTTTCTATTCTTTTATTCTCCTTATGTGTCATTTTGACTATACTTAATTTTATGATTAGGATATTACACTTGAGCCCCTCAGCATCTTGGAATATAACTTTACAATATTATTTATGTTGTTCTTTCAAATCTTTCATTTTTATTTTGATATATATGTAATTGACACTAAATCTATAGAGTTATGATCTTCATATAGTTTCATTTTTTCTATGCTACATTTTTAATTTATCTTATTTTAGGTACAATATATATATAAAAAAATTTTAAAAAATTTTATCAATTTTTATAAATTTTAATTTGATGATTCATAGTAACTCCAAATGATGATTAATCAAGTTGAAACAATTGTCATTGGACATTTCTCTATGAGCTTTATCAAAGAAAAATATTAACTTCTAAATTTCTAAATATTTTAATTTTTATGGCAGTCTTTATAAAACATTTTAAATTATACATGATTTGTTGATTGAGAATGTTACACTCGATCACATTAATGCCTTGGAATGTCACTTTCCCATTCAATTTAATTCATCTTTTTAAACTTTTTTTTTTCATTTTATTATGTCATATTAATCTCTAAATCTCTTATTGGGTGAAATTTACATTGCTTTGATTTTGTTTTATTCTATTAGTTCACATTATCACATCCTTATATTCAAATATATTTTCTAAAAATTCGATAAATATTTAATACTATTTATAATTATTTAGTCTTATTTACATCTATAATTTTAAGTAACTGCTGATAAAGTTTAAATGAGACTAAACAAATCTCACTAACACCATCTTAATGTGTAATATTATATTAAAAATTTATTTCTATATTTTCAAGTATTTTATTTACTATGGTTTTATTGCATATTTTATGAGTATTCCAATCAGCATTTGATTTGATGATCGAGGAGGTTACACTCAATTTCTGTAGAATTTAAAATGCAGCTTTTTTCATATAATTTATTTTATTTCATCAAATTTTTCATTTTTATTTTGTTATGTAAATAGTAGCTCTAAATCTCCTCTTGTATGAACTTTATTTCAATGAGCTATGCTACCTTAAAAATTCATTTCTATGATTTTTAATATTTTATTTTTCTATGGATTTCACATGTTTTATGATGCATTGTGATTCTTACTTATTTGACAATTGATGTTATAGTTGATTTCCTTCGGAAGTTGGATTGAAACTATCGAGTATAATTTATCACGTTTAACAAAATGTTTGGCTTTTTATTATACTACAAAAGTCTAATTCTCCACTTAAGTTACATTTGCACCTGTTTGATTTTTTTATCTTACAATACTATAAAATTAATCTAATTTCATCATTAACATATATTACATTTTTTAAAAATAATAATTAATTATTAATAAATTTATCTTTTTCATAATAATACTAAGTGTGGCTTGATGAACACGAAGAAAAGTTGTTGGACCCGTATGATGCCCTATATAAAATTTAATATTCTAGGGATTTACAATACTTTAGAAGACATTATGATTCATGCTTGATTTCATGATCAAGCATGTCACAATCTATCTCCATGGTGTATTCGAATATAACTTTTTTATATAATATACCTAATTTCAACAAATCTTTTCCTTTGATAAGTTATATTGCTGTGTAACTCTAACCCTCTCATAATGTGATGTTTATCTTATTTTGATTTTGTTAAATTATAATAATTTATTTTACCTTATTTAAGCTTATATATATATATATATATATATATATATATATATATATATATATATATATATTAATATAACATTAGAATAATACCTTAATATTAATATATATATATATATATATATATTAAGGTATTATTCTAATGTTATATTAATATATATATATTAATGTAACATTAGAATAATACCTTAATATTATTTATTTTGATTTATTTTGCTAATTTTCAAAAATTCTAAACAATGACTAAGTAGAAATAAAAATTGTTGTTTTGCATTGAAGAGCTATATCTAATTAAATATTTAATTTTTTAGGAAATTTTATTATCTAATGTTTTTTTCTTGTTTTGTGAAACATTTTTTGTGCCTCATTTAATAATTAAGGATGTTAATCTTGTTCTATGAAAAAATCTTGGAATAAAGATGACATAATATATCTTATTTCTTCAAAATTTAAATTTTAATATTTCACTATGAAACTCTACATCTTCTTTCTTGTGAGCTTTACATCCAATTGATATTGTTGTATTTCATTACTTTAATTTATTTTATTTTGACTTTAATTTAATCACCTCAAGTTAAAAATGATAATTTTTTTTATAATTTTTATTATTTTCTTCGGAAGTTACCAACAATTTGAAATGAATATTCCATTTATTATAAACTTTCCCTCACAATTTATCTAATTTCTTCAATTTGTTTTCTTCGGTTTTGTTATATTAACATTAAAGAATTAATATTCCATGAAATAAAGCTCATGAAGGGGAAACTAATGACATTGTTACAATTTTATAAACTCTTGTTCAAAAATAAATCGAAATACTAAAAGCTTAAGCACAACTAATAATAACCAATTATTACCAAATTAGGTAAATAAAAAATAAAATGAAAATGACAAAAATTTAGGGAACCAATAAGGAGTGCCACTTTAACATTCAAGGTCATCAAATCAAATGTGAAGCAAAGTATCTCACATTGTTTGCCAATAATTTATTCAAATAAAATATTTATAAATATAAAAATAAAAATTTAGTTTGATAGAACTCATGTGACGAGCCTTATCACATTAGTTTTATCAAACCTCATTTAGTATTATTGTGAATTATAAAAGTAAATAAGCATATATAAAATTAAACTTTCATCATGATATAAAAGAAAATATAAATTAAATATAAAATAATATAAATTAAATCACAATAATATAAATTAAATCACAATAACATATAAAAATTAAACTAATATAGTGGCTATATTAGGTGGTTTTTAGAGTTAAATATTAATATATCCTAATCAAAGAAAGTTTTAGAAAATTGTCTAGGAAAGCTGCATTCAAAGATACAAAAAAATTTAGTATAATATCCTTAGTCACAAAATCAAGTAAAAATTAAAATGTGCTTTAGCATTGGCACAAACTTTAGTGAATAAAATTTTTAGAAATATACAAAAATATATTTAATTTGATAAAGCTTTTTGAGAATAATCAAAAGATGTTTGTTTCAACTTGATTAGTGAATATTTGGTATAATTCTTATTATAATTTCAAATAAGAATAAAAATACTAAGTGATATTTTAATATTAAGTAAGAAAATATTAAAGCTAAAATGGCTTAAATTAGAAGTTGTGTAATATTTAAAAAACAAGGTATTGTAAGAGTTGCAATATCAGAGGTTTAGATTTACATAGTAAAATGAACAAATTGAATCAAAATATTTTTAAAAATGAGATAAATTTTATGGGACAACTGAACTCCAAGATACTATAGGGGACAATAATAAAGAATTAATCATCAAATCAAGTAAAAAAACAAATTGTAAAAAAAAGTATTTACTTAAATAAAGAACATTGAGATGAGGTCAACCTTTATTTTATCTTGGCCAGACCTTATTTTGAATAAATCATAACACAATAACATCAAAGAAAAGTTTTTTTGTGAAGGAATCAATCGTATGGGAAAGTTACCTTCCAACATATTAGGTTAATCAAGTGTAATATCCATGATCATTAAATTAGATTGCAATAAAATGCCTCATAAAGAATAAAAAAATGTAAGAATAAAATACTTTAAAACATTTAAAATATATACTTAGTATCATACCTTAATTACAATTACTCTGAATATCAAACTTAAAAAGCATAAATTATTATTCAAATATTAAGTAAATATATATTAAATCTAAAATTAGATAAATGGAAGAAATAAAATATATTCAAGTAAAAGTAATGAAAAGGTCACACAAGAGAGAATTAAAGATTTTTAAAATATAAGAAAATAAAAAAGATAATTTGAATAGAATATATAAATTATATGGAAGGCTATACTCCATCTTGCTAAGGAGTTCGAGTGTAACATTGTTGAATGTTAAATAAGGTACAAATCCATATGTCTCGTAAATCAAGAAAAAACATAAGAAAATGTAATACCTAAAAAATATAAAAGTTAAAGTTTAGTTAAATAGAGATTTTTGAGTAAAACTCAATAATGTTAGTTTCATTTTTGTTTTATATTATTTGTAATTACTAGAAATTATGAAAGATTATATGCATAAATAATAACATGTTAACACATTAACATTAAAAAAAATTAATTAAAATTGAAATCAAATAAATTAAAGAAATATAATATCACAATTTCAATGCTATGTAAAGGTCAAAATAAGAGAAGACTTTCATATACATTATAATGAATTCCAAGATGTCTAGAAGATTGAATGTAACATCCATTATTATCAAATCAGGTATGAGTTGAAATAACTCTTAAATCATACTAAGATCTTAGAAAATAAAACACTTAAAAATAAAAAAAAATTACATAACATTTTAGCACTAATGAGACTAATCCAATTATGTTTATTTTACCTTGAACAGGCCTCATTCAAAATTAAGAAAAATTATCAGAAAAAATGAACATAAATAATGATAAATTATTACTTAAATATTGAGTAAATTTTAGTTGAAATTATGTAAATCAAAGAAATATGAAATAACCAAATCAAAATAATTTAAAAGTCACATTAGACGAGATTTTTAATAATCTTATAATGTAACAAAATCAGAAAGAACAATTTGAAGAAATGAGATAAATTATATAGATAATTACTTTTAAAGATACTAAAGTGGTAAGCTTTAGAATACTTATTCATCAAATTCTACAAATGAAAATGTCTCATAAAATTTCCTAATATCATATAAAGTTTTAAAAATATATATAAAAAATGATTATATAATTAGATAGGACATATCAAGGTGAGTCCAACTATGTCTATTTTGTCTTATTTAGGCCTCTTTTGAATTATTACAATAACAAAATTAAAAATAATAATTTATTATTATAATAATAAGTAAATATATAGATGAAAGATTTAATGAGTAATATAATATAATGAAATCCAAGCACTGCTAAAGCCAATTGAGTGGAGAATTATAGTTACAAATAAAATAACCATATGAAAGGAATCAATTTCAAAAAGAAAAGATAAGTAATGTGGTAACATTATATTCCGTGACTGTAAGGTGAAAAAGTGTAGTATGCTTGACCATCGAATCACTTATATTTTAAAATCCCTCATAAAGCATAGAAAAATAGTAATAAAATATTTAAAAATAAAACACTTAATTTAATATAATGTAGCTCATCGAGAAAAGTCTATTGTTATTTTTTGTCTTAAGTTGAACTTATTTGTAGTTTATGTGAATATAAAAATTTTAAAACATACAAATAATAATAAAAAAGTTTTTTAATATTATATATATATTAAAGGTACAATGAGAAACATTGAAATAACCAATTCAAGGAAATGTGAAGGGCACATCGTAATAAAACATTTGGTGTTTTTATCATCAAATACTGTAAGAATCAAAATGACACTAAAACTATTAAAAAAAACCCTAGAAAACACAAATATTTTAAGAAAATACATATTTAATTTGATAGATCATTTCGGTTGTGCCCAACTACTCTTGTTTTTTTATTGATTGGACATCATTTTGATTTCTTGTGAATAACAAAAATAAATAAGTAAACGTAATAATTAATTATAAATTCTGTACATAATTTATTTTCAAAGAAAAATTAGGTAAATTGGTACAATGTAATATAGGTAAATGAGGGCCATGTTATGGTCACGTGAGATGAGATTTAGAGTTACATGGTAACTTAACCAAATTAATGCAAAACAAATCGAAGGAATAAGGAAAATATTATAAGAAAGTTGCATTCTAAGATACTCAAGATCGAGAGTAACATTCTGGATCGTTAAGTCATCTATGGGTCAAGATATCTAATAGAGCATTTTAAAACAATTGAAAATAAAAATATTTAAAATATAGACAAAAAATATTTAATATGATAAACATCATGAAGGAAACTCTATTAAAATTTTTTTCACCCCAATTAATTCTTTTTTGGTATTTTTGCAATTTATAAAATTTAGTAAATTTGAATAATAATGAATTATTATTATTTGAAAGGTAGGTAAATATATATTAAAGATAAATATGAAATTATTTATAGTGATGTGGTGTAACAAAATAAATGTAATGTGATGATCGCAAGTGAGGAGATTTAGAGTTACGTAATAATATGACCAAATGAAAGAGAAGCATTTCAAGAAATGATTCATGTTGTGCAATAATGTTGCATTCTAAGGTACTAATGAAATCAAGTCTAAAATCATCGATTGTTAAATAAGAGTTTAATTAAAATAACTTTTAATATTATCCAAAAACATAAAAAAAATATTAAATATAGAAATTAACATTTTATTGGATAGAGCCCATTGAAGTGAGTCAAATGACATTTGCATCATTTGGATCATATTTTGTTTGGAATTACAATAAAGTATGGAAGTAAACAAGAATAAATAATAATGAAGTTTTTCTAATTTTTAGTAAATATATAATAAAATAAATGTGAGATAAACCACGGAAATATAATATACCAAATAATTGTAGTGGTATGTGGGAAGAGAATTGGTGTTTTATAACACTATAACCATTTCAAAGCAACAAATTTCAACAAATTAAATAAATTCTTTGGGAAATGAGTATTAAGTATACTAACTTGAGCTATTATGATGTCTTGAATCTATAAATAATGAAAAAAATAAAAAATTATCATAAAACATGTCAAAAAAATAATATTTAACAATAAAAATTATTATATAATTTGATAGAATGGCAAAAAGTGTCAACAACGTCTCCATCCTAACAAGTCCTCGTCCAGAAGTACTACAAAATTTTTTATAAAAAACAAGAACAAAAAAATATTATTCCGATCTAAAAATAATATATTAAATTAGAAATCAAATAGCTTCTATGATGTGTTTAAGAAAATGAAAGATATCCAAAGGTCATAGAAAAGGAGAGATTGTGTTATAAAATAATATAGACAAATAAAAAAATTTGTAGAAATGATACAAATTATGCTGTAAAATGCATTAAAAGATGCAATTGAGATATGAGGTAACAGTTTTTATCATCAGATTATGTATGAATTGAAATATCACTCAAACTATATGAAAAAACAACAAAATAAAATATTTAAAATTTAAAAAATACATATTTAATTTGATAGAACATGTGTGAGGAGCACAATGATGCTTGCTTCATATCCATTGCATATCGTTTGGAATCACTATGAATCAGAAAATTAAACAAGCATAAAAAATAACAAATTATTATGTAAATTTTTAAGTTAATTTATATTTAAACAAAAATTAGATAAATCAATGCAATGCAATATAGGAAAATAAAGGCAAAGTAGTTGTCACACGAGATGAAATTTTGAGTTAAATAGTAACATAACAAAATTAAATCAAAATATTTAAAGAAATAAGAAAATATTATCACAAAGTTGCATCCTAAGATGCAAAAGAGATGATGTAATACGCCTGATGGCCGAATCACGTACGAGTCAAAATGTCTCGTAAAGCAAATTAAAACCGTAGAAACTTACAATATTTAAAAGATAAAAATAAAAATTTAATTTGATTGACCCTATGAAGGCAAGTGTGATGATGTTTTTTTCATCTCGATCAAACCACCTTTGAAATTTGCACAAATTACAAAATTAAAATAGAATAAAAAATAATAACTTTTTCCTTGATTGTTTATGTATATATATATAAGAACAAAAAAATAAATTAGAGTAATGTGATATAGCAAGATTAAAGTGATGAAATGACCATAGGAGAGAAGATTTGATGTTACATAGTAATAAAACAAAATAAAAGAGAAACATTTGAAGAATTGATCTAAATTATGTATGAAAGTTGCACTCTAAAATACAAAGGACATGTGAAACATCATCAATAATCAAATAATGTCTAAATTGAAATATCTTTGGAAATATGCCAAAACGTTAAAAAAATATAAAAATAGAAAAAAAACAATAAATATTTATATAGATAGAGCTCCTCAAAGGGAGTCCAATGGCATTTGTTTGATTTCAGTCAAATATTATTTAAAATTATTATGAATTATAAAAGCAAACAATCATAAATAATTAAAAAATTATTTTTTAGTATTTAGTAAATATATAGTAGAGCTAAAATGAAACAAACAAACATAATGTAATATAAACAAATAAATATGATATAGTGGTGTGCAAGAGGAGAATTTCATTGTACTATAACTATTTTATAGCAAAACATTTAAGAAAATGAGACAACTTTTTTTAATAAGTTGCATTTGAGGTTACTAATGAGAGCTATTGTGACATCCTCGATCGACAAATCTAGTTTGGATAAGTCATTCTAATATATTATGTCACAAATCATGAAAAAATTTTAAAAATGATCTGCATGTTATTGAATAGAGCTCATAAAAAATTGTCCAATGATACTTCTACCATTTGAATAAGACTTCATTTAGAAAGACTATAAGACTTTGAAAAAGGTAACCACAAATAGAAATAAGCTATTTTTTTAAAGTTAATTAAAAATATATTGTAACTATAATTAAAAAGTTGAAGTGATGTATTATAAAAAAGCAAAAGATATGTAAGGTTCACATAATAATAGAATTAGAGTTACACAGCAGTATAGTGAAATTAAAAAAAAAAACATTTGTAGAAATCTATGAAATAAAATGTCACATAAACTTTTCAAAATACTTAAAAAATAAAATATTGAAAATAAAATTGTATATTTAATTTGTTAGAGCACGTTGGTAGGGCCCAATGACACTTGTTTCATATCTATTTGATGTTGTTTGGATTTACTATAAGTTACGAAAGAAATTAAGCCTAAAGATAAAAATTATTATTTAAATTTAGATCATTTTATGTTAAAACTAAAATTAAATAAATTGATTCAACAAAATATAAGCAAGTAAAGAAAAAGTAAAGGTTAGGCTCTATGAGAATTGGAGTAACACAGTAACATAACAAAATTAAAGTAAAAAATTTGAAGAAATAGGAAAAATATTTTCGAAAAGTTGCATCCATGATAGAAAAGAGATTAAATGTAACATTCTTGATCACCGAATTACTTATGAGTCAAAATTTCTCATAAAGCATGTTAAAAGAATAAGTAATAAAATATTTAACATATAAAATAAACATTTAATTTAGTAGAGGTTATGAAGATAAATATAAGTAATGTAATATAAGAAAATCAAAGTTTACCAATGATCACATAAGTGAAGAATTAGTGTTACAAAGTTACTAAGCCAAATCAAAGAAAAACATTGAAGAAATAAGGTATATTTTTTTGGGAAATATGCATTCCAAGATGCAAAAGAGATTTATTGCAACATCTTCAATAATTAATTCAATTATGAAACAAAATATGTTTTCAACCATTCTAGATTAAAAGAACATAAATATTTAAAAATTTCAAAAAAATAATTATTAATTTTATAGAGCTCATTCAAATGAGTCTAGTAACATTTTTCTTGGCTCGATTAGAGAACTTTTGGAGTTACTATGAACAAACAATATAGAGAAGTTTGAATTGTAAATAATGTTTTCTAACAATAAGTAAATATATATTAAAGCTTAAATGAGATTATGTAAAACAACATAGTATAACAAAATAAAAAAAGTCTCATAATAAAAGAGAGGTATTTTTTCTTAGAAATATGAACAAAAAAAAAAAAAAAAAAAAAAAAAAAAAAAAAAAAGAACTAAAACATTGAACAATTAAGGTAAAGTGTACATGAAAGTTTCTTTCCATATACAATGGAAATTGACTTTTAGATTCTTTATCATTAAAAATATGTGCAAAACATTTAGTCAAATAGAATACTTAAAAAATAAGAATGAATATTTAATTTTGTGGTGCTCGTTTGGAAGAGTCCTACGGTGTTTCTCTCATTATAATCAAAACTTATTTAGAATTAATATGATTTGAAAAAGCAAATGAGCATAAATAAAACTAAATTATTATTTTAATATTAAGAAACTAGTATTATTTGAAAAATAAGATAAATTAAATAAAAGTTATATATCAAAATTTAACAATATAAAAGTCGCATTAAAGGTTGTTTAAATTTACATAGTAATACGTTTCAATCAAAATATAAATAATTTAAATAATGACAGAAATAAAATGAGAAAATTGTGTTCATAAGTACTATAGAAATTGAATGTCATTGTCATGATCATCAAATCAAATATAAACCAAAATCATATATAAAGTTAGAAAATAAATAGAAAATATGATTTTAAAATAATAAAAAATATATTTAAATGGATAGAGCTCATCAAGATAAATCTAATGAAATTTTTTTCAACTCAATTTTTTCTCACTTGTAATTACTACAAATTTTGAAAATTAAAAAGCACAAATAATAATAAATTATAGTTTTAATATAATGCAAACATATACTACAACTAGAGTGAGATAAATTTAAGCAATGCAGTATTTTAAAATTATAGTTATATATAAGTGAAATGAGTGATGATTTAAAGTTACAGAGTAATGTTAATAAATTGACAGAAATTTTAAAAAAAGAGATGAATTTTTTGGGAAATTCTGTGCAAAGCTTTGATCATCAAATTAGGTAAAATTAAAAATTTCTCAAAATATTCACCAAAATATTTGAAACAAGTATAGGTAAAAAAATCAAATATCTAATATGATAGAGCTCATCAAGATGAGTACAATGACATTTGTTGCATATCGATCCAAATTTTTTTTAAATTACTACAAATTATTAAAATAAAAATGCTTGAATAATTAAAATAAATGTTATTTTAATGTCAAGTAAATATTTATCAAAACATAGATAAAAAACTTCAAGAAATGTAATATCACTAAAAAAAATAATGTAAAAGTCAAATGAGAGGTGATTTAGAGTTATATAATAGTATAATAAAATACAAGAAAAAAATTTGAATAAAAGAAATAAATTATAAAAGAAAGTTGGATTCTAGAATATTAAGTAGATGAAGTTTAATATTAGGGATAATACAACAAAGTAGGAATCAAAATGATTCATAAAGCTCTCTAGAAAGAAATAAAATAAAATATTTAAAAATTTTAAAAAATGAATATTTAGTTTGATAGGGCTTCTCGAGCTGACTATAGGGCAATTTTTTTACTTCATCTCGATTATACCTCATTTGGAATTACTACCAATTACAAAAGTGAATAGAAATAAATGATAATAAATTATCATTGCATTGTTAACTAAATATACATTAAATATGAAATAAGATTGACAAAAGTAATGAAATATAACTAAATGAATGTCATGTAAAAGTAGCATGACATCGAACTATAGTTGCTTACAAATCGAACAAAAGAAGAACTAAAATCTTGAGCAAAATAGAAATTATATGGAAATGTTGCGCTACAAGATACTAAAGAGTTCATATGTGACATCATTCATTATCAAACATGGTACAAATCAACATGTCTCATAGAACAAGCAAAAAATACTATAAAGTTAAATACGTAAATAATATAAAATTAAATATTTAATTAGATAAATCTTATCAAGATGACTCCAATGAGATTTGTTTCATCTAAATCAAACATCATTTCGATTTACTACGAATGACATTAGTAAATATGTATAAATAATGATATGTTATTGTTTTAGTATTAAATAAAATTATATTAGAGCTAAAATGTGATAAATTAAAGTAATACAATATATCCAAATCAATGAAATATAAATTTCACACAAAAAGATATTTTGAGTTACATAGTATTATAACCAAATCAAAGTAGCAAATTTGGAGAAATGATATATATTTTCGAGGAAAGTTTCATTCAAAGATATTAAGGAGATTCATTGTAAGATCATTAATTATCAAATCAAGCATAAATCAAAATAATTCTTGAACTATTCCAAAACCCTATAAATAAAACTTTTCAAAATTTAAAGGTAAGAATTTAATAGGGTAATTGTTATTTAAATGAGTCCAAAAGTTGTTGTATCATCTCTATCACACCTTATTTAGAATTATAATGAATTATGAAAACAATAAGTATAAATAAAAGCAAGGTATTATTTTAATATTAAGTTAACATATATTAAAGCTAAAATTATATAAATTGAAGAAATTTAATATAACCAAAGCAAAATAAAGATGGCATGAAATGTCATTTTGAGTTACATTGCAAGATAACCAAGCAAAAATGAAAAAGTAGAAGAAATGATAAAAATTTTCATGAAAAGATGCATTATGAGATACTAAATGATTGAATGTAACATCATTGAAAAGTAAATTAAATTCAAAATAAAATTCTTTGTAAAACAATCAAATATCAGATGAAATAAAATATTTAAAAATGATATAAATAATTAGTTAAAAAGATAAAGCAGATTGAAATCAATCTAATGATGTTTGTTTTGTATAAATAATAAAAACTTTTTACTTTAATGATAAGTAAATATATATTAAATATATTTAAATTGGAGCAATGTAATATATCCAAATCAATGTGATGTAAAGGCAATTGAACAAAAGATTTAGTGTCACATAATAACAAAACAAAGTGAAAGCAAAACATTTAAAATATGAGATATAATGTCGTGAAGCTTTGTTACAAGATTCTGGAGAGATGAGCATAATGTTCTCAATCATCAACATAATAACAAATCAAAATTCCCCTCAAAGCATGCTAGAACAATAAAAAAATATTTAATAGTTAAAAATAAATATTTATATTGATAAATCTATATGAGATGAACCCAATAACAATTTTTTTGCCTTGTTCAATCTCATTTGTGCTTAGTGCGAATTATTAAAGAAAAAAAGTATAACTAACAATAAATTGTTTTTAAATATTATGTTATTGCATATATTAGAGAAAAAAAGAGATAAAGTTTACCAAAGTAATTTAACCAAATGATGGACAACTAAATGTTATATGAGAGGAGATTTAGTGTTAATAGTAAAATAACTAAATCAAAACAAAATATTTGTCAAATGCGATAAATTGTATTGGTATGATGCACTCGAACAAACTAAAGCGTCGTACTGTAAAATTTTTTATCATCAAATTATGCATTAATCAAATTGTCTATAAGAGTCTACCAAAAGCCTAGAAAATAAAACCTTTGAAGTGTAATAATAAATTTTAAATTGGATAGAGCATTTCAAAAGGAGTCCATTGATGCTTTTTTCATTTTTGTTAAATGTCTTTTTGATTTATTGTGAATCACAAAGTTAATATTAATAAATACCAAAAAGATATTATTTCAGCATTATGTCATTATATACTAAAAGTAAAGTTTGATAAATTAATGCAATATGAAATTAGTATATCAAACCAAAGAAATGGTCAAACAAGAATAGATTTGGAGTTACCTAGTAACATAATAAAATCAAAGCAAAACCTTGGACACAAGAGAAAAATTGCATAGCATAGTTTCCATCCAATATACTAAGGACAACAAGTGTAACATCCTCGATTTTTAGACCATATATGAGTCAAATTGCCTTCTAACATATGCTAAAACCATAGAGAACAAATTATTTATAAATATTAAAAAATAATATTTAATTAGATAGAGATTGTTATGATTAGTCCAATGACTTTTATTTTATCACGATAAACCTTAAATGCAATTTGTTCAAATTACCAAGAAAAACAAGAGTAAATAATCATAAAATATTATTTTGATTATATGTAAATGTGATGTAAAGGTTATAGTAAAGGTTATAATACCAATTATAAACAAAAATAAATTGGGAACAATGAGAGAAGTTATGTTGTAAATCTTGCTCTAAGGTTATAAAGAATGAAAATGTAATTTATGAATTAAAATCTATCATAAAGGGCTATATAATAATAGAAAAAATATTTAAAGATAAAATTTACATATTTATATTGAAAAAGCTTATCATGATGAATTTGACAACATTTTTTCTCAATTGTACCACATTTTTAATTAATACAAACTATCAAAATTAATATACATCACTAATAATAAATTATTTTTATTAATATTAGGTTGATATATGTTAAAGCACAAATAACATAAATTGAAGCAAAGTAATATATCCAAATAAAGGTGATGTTCACATGTTAGGAGATTAAGGGATACAATATAACAAAATAAAAAATGTAACAAATACAATAAGTTGTTTTAAAAAGATGCATCCCAAGATACTAAGGAAAAGCAGTATAACTTTTTCTAATCAAATTATTTATAAATTATATTGCTTCTTAAAGTGTTCCCAAAACCTAGATGACAAAACATTTAAATTTATAATAATGGATATTCAATTGGAAGGACATGCCAACGAGAGTCCAATAATGCTTGCTTTGTATTGATCAAATGCCATTTGGATTTACTGCAAATCATTGAACTAAATAAAAATTACTAAAAATAAATTATTATTTTAATATTAAGTGATTATATATTAAAACAAAAATTAGACGAATTGTTGAAATGTAATATAAGCAAGTGAAAGTGAATGTCACACTTGTGGAGATTTGGCATAACATAGTAATATAACAAAATTAAAGTGAAAAATTTAAATAAATTAGAAAAGTTGTATGGAAAAGTTTCACTTTAACGTACTAAAGAGATAAAGTATAACATCCCTGACATCAAATCACGTAAGAGTCTGAATCTCTAGCAAAGCATATTTAAACCATCGAAAATAAATTATTTAAAATTTTAACAAAAGTTAATTAAATAGAGCTCATGAAGCACAATTAATATGATTTGTTTCATCTAAAGATGACCTCATTTTTTAATTTCTAAAAATTAATAAGTTTGATAAGATTAAACAACAATAAATTACTTCTTAAATAGTAATTAAATCCATACAAAATGTAAAATGACATAAATTGAAACATTGTAATATAACGAAATGAAAGTGATGTAAAAGTCACTAGAGAAGAGATTTAGATTTACAATGTAATATAACCAAATGAAAGCAAAACATTTTACCAAATGAGATAAATATCATAGAGAAGTTATATTCATTTATTTTGAGACTATCTGTAAAATCACAGATCATTAAATTATGTATGAATCCAAACCACCCCTAAATTTAGTTAAAAAAATTAAAAAATACTTAAATAGAAAAAAATAAATATTTAACAATATGCAGCTACAGATGAGTCAAATTACATTTATTTACTCTACTACCACTTGTTCAAGTTTAATGTGAATTACAAAAGGAATGAAGATTAAATAATAATAAATTAATTTTTTAATATGTATAAGATATATATTAAAGCACTTTGTATAGTGGTAATTATTTTGAAATTATCCTAAAATCTTAGTAAATAAAAAATTTTGAAATATAAAAATTAATATTAAATTTGTTAGAGATCAACAAGTCATCCCTAACATTATGTGGTACATCTGGATCAGAGCATGTTTGGAATTACTACTACATGCAAATATAAATTGGCAAAGTAATAATAAATTATTTTTTTTAATATTAAGTAAATTTATAATAAATCTTAAATTGAAGTAACTTTATATAACAAAATCAAAGCAAAAAAATTAAAGAAATATGATAAATAACGCAAGAAAAGTTATATTCCTTAATACTTGTGATATGAGTGTAAAATCCTTTATCACAAGATTAGGCATAAAGCAAATATCTTGCAAAGCATGCCAATTCCCAAAAAAATTGAAAAATAGAAAAATGATATTTTAATCACTTTGTGCTTATTAAGATGCATTTGAAGACATTTCTTTTGGCTCTATCAAATTTGATTTTTAATTAGCATTAACTACAAAAAAAATAACAAAAAATAATAGTAAAATATATTTCTAATATTATGGATATAAATGTATATATATTGAAGCTAAAATAAGATAAATTAGGGAAATATAACACAACAAAATGAAATTGATCTAATTATTAGAAAAACGATTTAGTGTTATATATTGATATAATAAAGAAGAAGAAAAAAATGAAAAAGTTGAGATAAATTATATAGAAAAGTACCATTCCTAGATACAAAAGAGATCTAGTGCACATTATAAATCTTCAATGAGATAAACGAAATGGGTTAAATATAAACAAATTAAAGCAAAGTTGAACATACATGAAAGGAGAATTAGAGTTTCATAGTATTATAACAAAATCAAGTTATGCAACTTAATAAAATAAGAAATTGTATTGAAAAGTTGAGTTCAAAGTTGCTAAGGAGGTTTAGGATAACATTCTCATACATATAGTCAAGTACGATTCAAATGCCCTGTAAAATATGCAAAAAAGAAAAAAATTAGAAAAATATATAATAATTTCATTTAATAGTGCTCATAACATCTAGTTTAATGACATTAGCTTCATCTTAATCAAACTTCATATAAAATTATTATGAACTAACAAAGTAACTCAGCATATTAATATTATGTAAAGATATATTAAAACTAAAATACAATAGATTTAAGTAAGCTAATATAGCCAAATCAAGTCAATGTAAAGGTGAGACAAGTAGAGCCTCAAAGTTATATATTAATTTAAAGAAATCAAACTAAAAAGTTTGAAGAAGTTAAATAAATTACATAAAAAAGTTCGATTCCAAGATACTAAGGAGTTCGAGAGTAATATTTTCTATCATCAAATTAGGTACAAATTAAAATATCATAAAAAATTTACCAAGGGCCAAGAAAAGGTATTTTAAAAATATAAAAATATTTATTTAATTTGAAATATCTTAACAAGATGAGTCCAATGAAGATTGTTATTTCCTTATCACATCTCTATTTGATTTACTCTAAATTATCTAATAATAAGAAAATATAATATTAAATTATTATTTTTAGCATTAAGTAAATATTTATATTAAAGAAGAAATAAGATTAATTAAAGTAATGTAATTTAACCAAATAGATCACTATAAAGGTCCCACAAGAGGATTCTACGAGTTATATAATAATTAACCAAACAATAGAAATTCGAATAAATGACAAATATTGTTTGAGAAATTTTTATTGGAAGATGATAAACTGATAAAGTGTAGAATTCTTCTGCTAACACATGATAAAAAAACATCTCCTATAAAATATGTAGAACTCTTAGAATATAAATTTTTTAAAAATAAAAAAATAATAATTAGTAGAATGTAGCTTCTCAATGAAAGCTCAAAGACGTTTAATTTTCTTGATGAAACACATTGAGAATCACTATGAATAAAAAAAATGAATAGGAATTAATAATAACAAATTATTGTTCTAATATAAAGTAAATATATGTTAAAGCTAAAATAATTTTTGTTAAAGGTAATACAACAAAATTAATGGGAAACTTTTCAAGAATGTAGATAAATTGTACAAGAAAGTTGTATTCTGAGACATTTAGAAGATCCTATAAAGCTTGCCAAATCCTTAAACAAATTTTAAAATAGAGAAATGAATACTTTAATTAATCAAGCTCCTTAAGATGATTTGAAATATGATTGCTACTTCTTAATGAGACATCTTTTTAAACTATTGTGACTTATCAAATCCAAATTACATTTTAAAACAAAAATTATCATTTTTAATTTTTGTAAACATTTATTAATTAGAAAATATTATATATAGATATAATATAATATAAATAAATGAAATTAATTTACATTTGACATGACAGATGATTAAGAACTATATATAAATTTATTCAAATCAAAACGTTTGTCGAGATGAGTTCAATGACATTTATTTTGTCTTATTAGACCTCATTTAAAATTATTAAGAATTACTGTTGTAAAAAATAAACTTAATAATACTTTTTTAAAATTAATGAAATATATATTAGTGCAAAAATGAGATGAAATAAAGTTGTATTTAGAAACTAAATCAAACCAAATATGTTAAATAACTAAGATAAGTTTTAAGAAAGTTTCAACCTAACATACCCTAAGCATAAAGTATAAAATATGCCAAAGCCAAGTAAACAAATATTTTAAAATATAAAAACCAATAATTAATTTAATATTTTAGGTCATGATAACTTTTACAATTTTTGTTTTGTATTGGTAGGACTATGTTTTGAATAAATACATATTCTAGAATTAAATAATAAAAATACTAACAAAATATTATTCTAGAACTAAGTTAAATTATAATAAATCTATAATACAATTAATGTAGGAATTGTGACATAACAAAAGGAAAGCATATAATTTGAAAAATAAGATAAATTGTACAAAAAAATTTTACTCAAAGATTCTATCGAGATGGAATGTAACATTCTCAATCATACAGTTAAATAGAGACAAAAATGTCTTACAAGGTATCTTAAAACATTGTAAATTAAATAAATAGAAAAAATATTTTTTTCATTTAACTCATTGAGACTTTTTTAAAAATATTTATTTCATTTCCACTACAACTCATTTAGAATTTCTGCTCAATGCCAAATTAATAATCCACACAAATAATAAAAAAAATTTTAAATATTAAGCACACATACATGAATGTAGAAATGAAAAATTAAAGCAATGTAAGATAACTAAAGCAATGTAATAGAAAGGTCAAACAAAAGGATAATTAAAGTTTCATAAGAATATTGTCAAAACAAAGTGAAACATTTGAATAAAATAGATAAATTATATGGGAATGTTTAACATACTAAAGAGAATTAAGTGTAGGATTCTCAATCACCAAATTATTTAATAAAAAAAATTTCTTTAAGAACACCAAAAAACTTAGAAAATAAAATATCAAGAATATAAAAAATAAATCCATAATTGAATGAAACTCTTTGATATTGATTAGATAAAAAAATTGCCTTGCTTTGATTGATCCCTAATTTGAATTACTACAAATTAACAAGCTCAACAAGTATAAATAATAATATATTATAATTTTAACACAAAGTAAATATATATTTAACTAGAAATAAGATCAATTAAAGCAATAAGACATACAAAAAAAAGGAACATAAATGTCACATGAGAATGAATTTTCGTTATGTCATTATATAACCAAATTGAAGCAAAGCATTTGAAAAATTAAACAAATTTTATGAGACATTTATATTCCAAGAAGCTAAAGAGAATGGGTGTAACATTGTCGACATTAAATCATGTACAAAAATTCATCATAAATTGTGATAAAATCCTAGAAATAAATTTTTCAGAATACAAAAATTAAATTTTTTACTCAATATAGCTCATCTCAACAAGCAATGCAAATATTTTTATATAGTTAAGTAAATAAATATTATATCTTAGATAAGAAAAGTTAGAGCAATATGAATAACTAAATAAAAATAATAAGAAGACCACAAAATTAGAGAATTAGAGTTTCATAGAGATATAACCAAATCTATGTGAAATCTTTAAAGAAAAGATATAAATTGTATAACAAAGATGCATTCCAAGGTATTAAAAATATTTAGTGCAACATCTAAGATGACCTACTTAGATATTAATTTATATAATTTAAAACATCTGTCTAAAAAATAAATATTCTAAAAAAATAAATACTTAATTAGAAAGTGCTTATCTAGATGAGTCTTATATTGTTTGTTTAGTCTTGATCAGACCACATTTGTAATTACTCCAACTAAGTAAAATAATGAAGCATAAACAAAAAGACAATATTATTTTAATATTAATTAAAGATCTATTTAATTTAAAATAATAAATTAAGCAACATAATATATCCAAATCTAAGCAAAATAATTATGTAGCAATGAGATAAATTGTGCATATAAGATGCATTTCAAGATTCTAATGAGTGTAACATCATGAATCATGAAATAAGGTGATAATAAAAATGTATCTTAAACATTATGAAAAATCTAGAAAATAAAATATTTAACACTATAAAAACGAACTTTTTATAAGGCTAGTTATCATAATTCGAAAGACATCTTTGTTGTCTCTATCTAACTTTGTTTGGAGTTACTATAAATTAATAAATTAAATATTTGAAAAGTAGTAATAATTTTTTAGAAAAAATATCTAAATTAATATTGAAGTTCAAATGAGATAATTGAAGAAATAATGTAGAAGAAAATAAAAGTGATATAAAGGACGTAAGAGATATTATTTATAGTTGAAAAGTCAATGAAAAAATTAAAGCCAAAAAATTCACGAAATTTGTTAAATTATATAACAAATTTTTATACTAAGATACTAAGCATATCAAGTGTCAAATCCTCAACCGACAAATCAAGTACAAAAAAATATCTTATAAAGTATGCAAAATTCAAATATATAAAAAATTCTAAAATATCCAAATAATTATTTAATTAGAAAGAGATTATCGAGTGAGCAAATTAATGATTATTTCATATTGATTAGACCAAGTTTATAACTATTATGAATTGATAAAGTAATTATGCATAAATAAAAATAAATTAATATTTACTAATATGTAAATAAAGAGTAAAGCTAAATGAAAAATTGAAGTATTTTGATAAAACAAAACTAAACCGATCTAAAGGTCGTTTGATAAGATAGTCAGACTTTTATCGTGATATAGCCAAATCAAAGCAAAAAAAGGTAACACCAAAAAAGAATTTGGATTTTTTATTAATATAACAAAAAGTTAGAAAAATTTTAAATAAATGAGATAAATTATACAGAAAAGGTGCACTTCAAGATATTAAAAAGATTGAGAGTTAGATACTTGATCTTAAAATCATGCACAAAAAAATGCCAAAAAGAGATTTAATGATTGAGACAATTCCAATAGTGTTTGTTTCATTTTAATTAGGCTTCATTCAGGATTACAGTGAATTAAAAAAATTAAATAAACAAAAAAAATAAAATAAATTATGTCAATAAATTTAATGAATATGATATATCAAAAATACGTAATGGTAACAAAAGAGGACAATTATAATTTCGTAATAGAATGTCATTATCATCGAGGAAAATTTGTTGAAAAATGTAATAAATATTATTAGAAATTTGCATTCTTTGATATTGCCTCGTTTGAGCATAACATCCTTGAATGTTAAGTAATATAAAATTGAAATGACTCATAAAAATTATAAACATCTTAGAGAATAGAATTCTCAAAAATATAAAAATGAAAATTTAATTCAAAATATGTCATCAAGAATAGTCCACATCATTTGTCATGTCTCAATTAAACCTTATTTGGAAATATAGTAAATTACAAAAAGAAGTAATCCTAAATAATATTGAATTATTTTTTTAATTTGAAATGTGATAAAATGATTAATTATAAATACATCAAATCAATTAAGAAAGATACCCAGACATTACGAGATTTAGAGATACATATTAGAATAGCAAAATAAAAGCAATAATTAAAAAGAAATGAGATAAATTAAATAAGAAAGATTCATCACAAGATAGTATTAACATAGAGTGTTATGTTTTAATTCATCAAATCATGTGTGAATCAAAATATCACATGAGTCATAAAAACAAATAATTTAAAATAAAATAATTAGAACTTTAAAAATTAATGCCAAATTTTAAGAAGCTTTTCAAGGAAATGAGATAAATGTTAGCAATGCAACATAGAATAATTAAAGAAAAATGTTTAACAAATGAGAAAAAATATTTGAGAAAGTTACATTTTAAGATACTGAGGAGGTAGAATGAAAAATTTTGTATCACTAAATAATCTATGAATCAATATACCCCATAAGTCTTAACAAAACGTTTAAAAAGAAAATCCTTAAAAAATTGAGTATTTAAAATTTTAAAGCGCATCATAATAAGTCCCACAATGTTTTTTTGTCTCAATTAGACCTAAATAACAAAATGCTATAAATTACTTAATTAAATAAGCAAGACAAATAATAAATTAATTTTTTTAATATTAGGAAAATATAAAATAAATCTGTAATGAGGTGAATGTAAGCAATGCAATAAAAACAAATCAAAATAATGTTAAGCTCACATAATAAAAGAATTAAAGTTTCATAAAAATATAAAATAACGAATAAAAAAACATTTATTTAATAAGATAAATTATTTTAGAACTTTACATTTGGAGAAACGAAGGAGATCATGTGTGTCATTTTGTAAGTTATAATTAAGTACGATTTGAATGCCGCATAAAATTTACTAGAATTATTTAAATATTTTAAAATTTTAAAAATAAATATTTAATCGTATTTGTTAAAAGGTTTGAGAGCAGCAACATTTGCTTTATCACAATAAGAAGTTCTTCAAAATAAATGTGAATAATTAAAAAATGTTCTATAAACAAAAAAAATTATTATTTTAATATTAAAGTGTGATATATGACAGTGAAAATAAGATAAATTTATGTTACATAAGAGCATATTGTGTGTTCCATATTAATACAACAAAGTCATATCACAATATTTGAAAACACTGAGAGAACTTGTTGGAAAAATTTTAATTCCATGTTGCTAAGAAGATTATGTGTTCTCTTTTTAATAATCAAGGTTGAAATGAAAAATATTTTGTCATGTATTAAAGCAAAATGCTTAAAATTAAAATATCTAAAAATTAAAAAAAAATGTTATTTAATTATATAAAGTTAACGATGATGTGCCCAATAACATTTTTGTTTACTTAATGAGTTCATATTTCAAGAAACTACCAAAGAAAATAAAAAACAAAATAATTATAAAATCCTTTAAAATTAATCAAATATATATATTAAATTGAAATAACATAATTTGATTCAATGTAATACTTCTCAATCAAAGTGATTTAAATGTCACACGAAAAGAGAATAGAGATACATTGAAAGATAACTAAGTAGAAGAAAAAAATTTAAAGAAATGTGTAAAATTGCTTGAAAAACTTCAATTCCAAATTACTATTTAAAAAGAGTGAAATACGCTTAATCATTGGATCAGGATCAAATTCAAAAGTCTCATAAATGATGTAAAAAAATAAAATACCTAAAAATAAAAAATTTATATCTAATGTGATATAGATTGTTTTGATGATCCCAATGACCATTTTTTTAATCTCCATTGGGCCTTGTTAGGCATTACTAGAAATTAAGTAAAATGATATAAATAACAATTATATTTATAGCATCAACTAAAATAGAAAAATTAAGCCATTCATGGCACTGGAAAGATATATTGTAACATTCTCGATAGTCGAACATTATGTAAAACAGATAATTTAACTTGACAAAGCTCATTTTAACTAGTCTGATAATGTTTAAATCAACTTGATCATATCTAGTTTTGAGCTACTATGAATTACAAAATTAAATAAGATAATTAACAATAAATTACTATTTTAATAACAAAGAAATAAATAATAAATCTAAAATGAGATAACTGTATGTGTTGTAATATAAAGAAATGAAACAATGTTAAGATTATGTAAGAGGACAAATGGAGTCTAAAAAAAAGGAAATAAAATACACAAGGAAGTTGCATTCCAAGTTACTAAGGTGAGGGACTAAAACATTCCCTAAGAACCATATATGAATCAAATGCCTTCTAAAACATGATAAAACACTAAACATTTCAGAACATAACAACCAATACTTAACTAGATAGGGAACATTTAGTTGAGTCTAATAAGGTTTCTTTCATCCTGATTGAACCTCATTTTGAATTGTTACAAATTATCAAAGTAAATAAGCATATTAATATTTTGCAAAGACATAGTAAAGCTTATAAGAGATTAATGAATGTAATGGAATATACTTAAATCCAATAAACATAAACATCACACAAGTGGAGATTTAGAGTTAAAAATTAATCTAACAAAATAAAATAAATATTTTGGAAAAATGAGACAAATGCATAGAATGTTTTCAATATAAGGTAATGAGGAGATCGAGTGCCACAACATAGTTTGTCAAATAGAGCATGAATTGAAATGTCTAGTAAATCAAGAAAAAATCATAGAAAAAGTTTTGAATAATACAATAATAAATATTTAAATTGAAAGAGCCATAGGATGAGTCCAACAAATTAGATTACTCCAAAATCAAAATAGGTTTGAAATTATTTTGAATTATTAAAATAAATAAAAATAATAATTATAATTTTTTAATATTAATTAAAATTATAGCAAAGTTTTGATGAGATAACTCAAAGCAATGTAACAAAACAAAATATTGCATTGCAAAGGTCACATGAGAACTGGTTAGAAATTATATAGTAAAAAAATACATATTAAGTAAATTTTAAAAAAATGAGATAAATTTTGCATGAATATTTCATTCCAAGATACTAAGAAATTAGAGTACAATAATCTTGGACATCGACATAGGTATAAATAAAAATGTCTAGTGATAAATCCCAAATTCATAAAGTATAAAATGTTTAAAAATATATAAATAAAAATTTAATTAGATAGTGCTTATCTAGGTGAGTCCAAAGCATCTATATCCTTTTGATTTAATGTCATTTAGAATTATTACAAATTAAATAAAAAAATAAAGATAAATAATAATAAATTGCTCTTATAATATTTAACATGTATAATTAAGAAAAAAAATGAGAAAAATTGAAACTATTTAATACAACAAATCCAAGCAAACATATTCAAAAAATAAGATAAATTATGTAAGAAAGTTCTATTCAATGATACTTAGGAGGTAAAGCATATTATATCAAATTATTTAATCAAGTATGAATTAAGTAGCTTCTGAAGCATGTAAAGACCTAAGAAAATTTCAAATTTTAAAAAAATATTTAATATAATATAGCTTGTTTGTTGTAGCTCAAAGACATTTTTTTATTCCCGATCAAAGCTCAATTGAAATTACAATGAATTACCAATATAAAACATCTTAGGTAATAACAAATTTTTAATTTAATATGAAGAAAAATATATTAAAGCATTAATGAGATAAATTTATGTTATATAACATAACCAAATTAACTCAATGGAATTATCACAGAAGAGAAGATATAGAGTTCCCTATTGAAATAAAATAATCATAGAAAGTTTTTGAAAACATTAAATAAATTATACCAAAATGTTTAGTTTATAGATTCTAAGGTGATCAAGTGCAATAACTGTGATCATTTAATTTGGCATGAATCAATATATCTCTTAAAATAAGCCAAAATAAAAAAATTATAAAATTTAAAAAAAATAAAAAAAATTATACTTTATTAGTTAGAATTAGAATGTTAGAGTCCATAAATTTTTATTTCAATTCATTAGGAAGTTATTTGAAATTTTTAAGAATTACAATACAGAATATGCAACAAAATAATAAAATAATTTTTAAAGATTATGCTAGTATATTAAAAAAATTAGATAAATTTAAGCAATGCTGTAAAAGCCAATCAAAGTGATGTAAATGTCATATAAGAGGAGATTTAGGATTATTTCAAAATATAACCAAATGAATGCAAAAAAAAGTTCAAGAAATGTGTTAAAATTTATGGAAAATTTCATTCCAGTGTACTAATTAAAAAGAGTGTAATATCATTTATTGCTAAATCTTTGTATGAATTGAAAAGCTTGATAAATTATGCCAAAATCTTTGAAAATTAAATATATAAAAATATAAAAAATATATTTAATTTCATATAACTCATTGTGACGAGTCTAACTAAATTTTTTTAATGTCAATCAAAGCTCGTTATGAGGAACTATGATTTACGAAAGTAAAAAACACAAATTATAAATTATTATTTTAATATTAAGTAAATATATATATTGAAGTTGAAAGATAAATTGAAGCAATATAATATAAGCAAATCAAAGAAAATTGCTGAATAAATGACATATATTATAGTGGAAAGTTCAAGCCCATGATACTAAAAATATATATTGTTAGAATCTTGATAGCAAAATCAGGTAAAAATAAACAATCTTAAAAAAACTTGCAAAAGCCTTAGAAAAACTAGTTGAAGGTATAAAAATGACAATTTAGTTTAAAAGAGCTCAACATAATGAGTCCGATGATGTTTGGTTCATCTAGATTTGACCAAGTTTTGAATTACTATGCGAACAAAAATAAGATAAGGTAATCAATAGCAAATTATTATTTTAATAAGAAGTGCATACATAATTATGCTAAAATGAGTTAAATGTAAGTAATAGAATGTACATAATAAACACTATGTTATGATTGTATTACATGTTGCTAAGGATAGGAACCTTTACATTCTTGATCATATAAATATGTATAAATCAAATGTCTCACAAAATGTGACAAAAAAATAAAAGAAATAACATTATAATTTGAATATTTAATTAGATAGATCTTATCAAGTTGAGTCTAATGAGTTTTATTTCATCTCTATCAAACCTCATTTTGACTCATTCCGAATCGAAAAAATGAAAAAATGTATTAATATTATGGAAAGATATATTAAAGAAAAAACGAGATTAATTAATATACAGTGATATATCTAAATAAAATCAATGTGAAGGTCACATGAGTGGAGACTTAATGGCGCAAAGTTTTTTAACCAAATGAAAGTTAGGAGTTTTGAAAAATGAGATAAATTATAAGAAAAAGTTTCATTCTAAGGTACTAAGGCGTATGATTACTACCTTTGAGTTTATCAAATCAATTATGAATTGAAATATATTGCAAAGCATGAAAAAACCTTAGAGTGTCATGGAGATGGGTCCAACAAAGTTAGTTAAATCTTTATCAAACCTCCTTTAAGATTACTATGAATTATCAAAAACAAAGTGGCATAAATAATTATAAATTAGGTTTTTAATGTTAAATAAATTTATAAAATTGTAGAAATTAGATAAATTCGAGCAATGTAATGTAACAAAATAATGTATTATAAAAGCAACATGAGAGGAGATTTTGAATTATACAATAATCTAAAAAATTCGACAAAATCCATTTTAGTAAATGAGTTAAATTCTATAAGAATGTTTCATTCGAAGATAACAAAGAGATAGAATACAACATTCATGATTGTCTATATAGGTATAAATCAAAATGTCTCACAATAAATCCTAAGATATTAGAAAATAAAACATTTAAAAAATGTAGAAATAAAAAGATAATTAGATAGAGTTGATTGAGACGAATCTAAGGCATCAATATCATTTTTATCTAACCTCATTCAAAATCAATATAAATTATATAATGAATAAGAGTAAATTATAAGAAACTATTATTGTAACATTAAGTTATATCATAAATAGAATGAGCTAAATTGAAGTTATGTAATGTAGAAAAAAATCAAGGTAATGATATTTAAAAAATGAAATAAATTGTATTGGAAAGTTAAATTACATACTTTCTTGGGTCATTAAAGAAGGTGCAAATTGAATATGTTATAGAACATGTCAAAATTTGAAAAAATTAGAAGTATAAAAAGGAATATTTAATTTTACATAGCCTTTTGGGGTGAGAGAAATTTCTTTCTTTATTTTGCATCATACTTCATTTCAAAATTATGAAATAGTATTGCTAAAAAACATAAATAATAATAAATTATTTTTTATTAAATGAATAAGTATTATAATTGAATGGAGATTAATAGTATGAGAAAGTTGAATTAAAATTTTCTTAGAAGGTGGAGTGTAACATTCTCAATTGTTAGATATGTTTGAAAGGAAATGCCTCTAAAACTACTCCAAAAACATAGAAAAGAATATTTGAAATTATAAAAATAAATATTTAATTTTGTATAGTTCATCGAGATGAATTCAACTATGTTTGTTTTGTCATAATCAAATATATTTTCGAATTATTATGAATTTCAAAATTAAATAAGTGTAATTACTAGTAAAGTTATGTTTTAAAAACTAGTAAACATATAATAAACATTGAATGAGGTAAACATATGTAATGCAATATCAACAAATCAAGGTGTAAATAAGGATACATGAGAGAACAATTAATATTTAATAGTATTTTAAGCAAATAAAATTAAAAATTTCAAAGAATGGGATAAATTATAAGTGCATGTTGCATTCCATTATACTAAGTTGATCGAGTGTAACATTCTTGATTATAAAATTAATTGGGAATTTAATGACTTGTAGAAATTAATAAAACTCTAAAAAGCTTTAAAAAAATCAAACTGAAGGTTGAATTGGATAGAGCTCATTGAGTCATGTCCAAAAATGCTTATTTCATCTTGATCGGGCCTTGTTTAGAATACTATGAATTACTTTAAAAGATTAGAAAACCTACCTTCTTTCAAAGTGATATTAAAGATGAAAAAGTTAAATTCATGTAACTTAAAAAAGCAAAACTAAAGGCACTAAGGTCGTATGAGTGGAGTTTAGGAGAAACGTGTTAATGTAATCAAATCAAAACATGACATTCTTGGAAATCAAAAAAAATTGTATTAAAACGTTCAATTCCGAGATTTTAGTGATATTTTGTGCAACTATTTTGAATGTTTAATAAAGTATAAACAAAAATGCCTTGCAAAGCAAGTAAGAATTGGAAAACAATAATATTTATGTATAAAGTATAATAATAAATGCTTAACTTGATTGAGCTTGTCAATTGTTAATACAGATAGTAAAAGAATTAGAGGGTAAAACTCTTGATTGCCAATATTGATAAAAAAATTCCCTTATAAATAAACCCAAATCTAAGAAAAACTTATTATTAAAAGAAAAACATGAAAAAAAAATATTAAAATATTATTTATTATGAAATAATTAAATAATAATGTTAAAATGGCATAAATTTAACAAAGTTAACATTCATAATTCAAAGTAATTATTTCAAAGAAATGAGTTAAATTAAGGGGGGAAGTTGCATTCTAATATACTAGAAGATAAAGTGTGTTGTCCTTGAAGCTCAAATGAATACTAATTGAATGACTTTTAAAGAAATACTAAAATCTTCAAAAATTAAGAAAAAAATGAGTACTTAATTTGATGAAGTTCATCGAGTTGTGTCTAATGACATATCTTTAATCTCAATCAGTCCTCATTTGAAATCACTAAAAATTACAAAAAGAAATAATAATTAACAATAGTAAATTGTTTTGGTTATTTTGTGTAAAAATATATTTTAAACAAAATGATCATAACAAATTAAAATTGATAAAAATTTCACAGAGGAGGTGATTAAGAGTTTTATATTGTTATAATTAAATGAAAGAAATAACTTGATTAAATGAGATAAAGTGTTAGGGATAGTTGTATTGAATAATATTTTAGAGAAAAGGTTTAATAATATTAATTATGAAATTAGACATGAATGAAATTCTAAAAAGTCTTACAAAAAATCCTTAGAAAATTAAATATTTGAAAATATTAAAGTGACTAATTAAGTATACTTAGATGATCCTAATGACATTGTTTTATCTATATCGGAGAAAATTTGTAATTATTTAGAATTATCGAAGTAAATAATCAAAGAAAATATTAATGGACTATACTATGAAATAAAAAAATTATTAAGGTTTAAATGAGATAAATTTATGCAATATAACATAACCAAGTCATAATAAAAAAATTTAAAGAGACATGATAAATATTATCAAAAAGTTGCATTAAAAAAAACTTAGGAGATAGAGTGTAACATTCCTAATCATCAAATCATATGGGAAGTAAAACACCTTATAAAACATGCCAAAATCTTAGAAAACAAATTATTTTAAAAATATGATATAATAATATAAAATTTGATGGAGTATGTCATGATATGTTCAGTGACATTTGTTTCACTTTGATCAAAAATAGTTAGGAATTACTTTTACTTACGAAATTAAATAAGCAAAAAAAAACAAACAATTTATTATTTCAATAGAAAGTTAAATATGTAATAAATTTAGAATGAAGGGAATGCAAGCAATGTTAATGTTATAATAGTGAATAATTAATATTTCATAGTAACATCATTAGGCAGAAGTGATAAATTTTACAAAATTTGATAGTATGGTAATATTACACTCTAAACTACTAAAGAGATTGAGTGCAACACTCTTTATTACATAATTAGGTAATATCAGAAATGTGTTGAATGGCATGTCAAAACATTAGAAATAAAAATATTTAAGCAAAAAAATATAGAATTTTTCTTAATTGGATAAATGTTATCAGGATAATGCAAATGACATTTTTTCATGTCCATTGGACCTCATCTAAAAATGTGAATTAGAAAACTAAATAAGCCTAAATAATAATAATAAACAATTACACTAATATTATGTAATTATATGTTATAGAAGAAAAGTGATAAATTGAAGCAATGAAAAGAAAAAACCAAAATGATGAAAAGGTCACATAAGGCTAGAACTAGAGCTTCATAAAAATATAAAAAAAATAAAAGTAAAAACTAGAAGAAATTAGATAAAATTTGTGAAAAAGAGTCATTTTATGATTTTGACCCCTAAAATGTATTTAGACCCTAAAAAAATTTTAAAATATGAAAATGAATTCTTAATTTTATAATGTTTGTTAAATAAGTCCAACATTTTTTGCTTCAATCAAACCTTGTTTTGAGCTACTCCAAAAAAAGTAAATAAATAAAAATTATAGAAAATATTATTTTTAAAATTAAGAAATATAACAAAATTAAAGAAATGAAAAGTTTTTATGTAATGATAGTTAGATTTTCATAGTTATATAACCAAATCTAAGCAAAATGTTTAAAGAAATGAGATAAATTATATGGGTAGGTTGCATTTTGAGATACTAATGAGATTGATTATAACATATTCACTTATCAAATCAGATTTGAATGGATATGTTTTACAAGACAAGCAAAAACCATCGAATATAAAAAATAGATTACATATGAAAGTGAACATTTATTTAGAAATATATAGTTAAGAAGATTCTAAAGATGTTTGTTTTGTGTCTGTAAGACCTTGTTAAGAATTTCTAAGAAATGCTCAAATAAATAAGAATAAATAATAATAAGTTATTATTTTAAATTCTACCAAATATATGTTAGAGTTGAGAAGTCATAATTTAGGTAAGGTAATAGAACTATAAGAAAGTTGTCATGGTAACATGAGACAACTTATATAAGCGGGTAGCCTTCAAAGATGTTAATGAGATCGAACATGGTATCCTCGATCATTAATTTGGTATGAATTGAAATAACTCAAAGCATGCCAAAATTGTAGAAAATAAATTTTTTAAGAAGTATGAAAATTAATATTTAATTTGAAAGAGCTTGTTAAGACAAAGTTAATGATGCTTGTTTCACTATCATCAAACCTTATTAAGAATTACTAATAATTACTAAAATTAATAACAATAAATGTAAAACTAATAACTAGTTTACTAATAGTGAATATATATTACAGTTAAAATGAGAAAAATTACTGTAACATTATATGATCAATCAAAAGGGATGTAATAGAAAATAAAGAGAGTTAAAGTTCTAAAGGAATATAACCAAATATAGGTAAAACTTTTTTTTGGAATTAGACAACTTTTAATAAAAAAAATTAATCCTAAAATACTAAATTGATAGAGTGTAACATCTCGATTATTAAATTTTTTGTAATAAAGATATTTAAAAAAGTATGCCAAGGCTCTGAATAATAAAATTTTAAAAATATAAAATATTAATATTTAATTGAATATTGTCATGGTGATGACTCAAATGATGCCTATTACATCTCCATTACTCCGTTTTGGGATTACAAAGATTGAAAAAAAATAAATAATCTTATGTAGTTAAAATCTTTCTAATAAAAGTAAATATAAATTTAATATTAAAATTAGATAAATTTAAAAAATGTAATAAATTAAAATAAAAATGATGTCAAGGAGTGTTGTAAAGGTAAAAATGGATGTGACTCCGTCTTATGTAGTAATATAATAAAATTAATAAAAAAAAACTTTTAAAACATTATATAAGTTGTGTAAAAAATTTTCATTCCAAGGTACTAATCCGATTGAGTGTGAAATGTTCTATCATAAAATTATGTACAACTCAATTTGTATCATAAATGATGAAAAAACTCTAATGATAAAATATTTCAAAATGTTTAAACAAATAATCAATAAGATTGAGCTTTTTAATAAGTGTTTCTTGATGTTTGTTTTACCTCTATCAAAACAGCAATGAAATTACATTGAATTAATAAATTAAATATGAATAAATAATAAAAGTTTTTTAATGTAAATAATTGTCAAAGCTAAAATGTGATAAGTTAAAGCATTGTAACATTATAAATCAGAGCAATCTAAAGGTAAAATGATAAGACAATTAGAGATTGATAGAGATATAATTAAATGTGAAAGAAAAATTTGAAAATAAAGGATGTAAAGTATCTAGGAAAGTTGTATTTCATGATACAAAATAGATCTAGTGTAATATCATATGTGATAAAATCTCATACAAATTGAAATATCTCATAAAACATAGCAACATTTTAGCAAAAAAATTATATATATATATATATATATATATAATTTGAAAGAGCTTATTAAGATGTGTTCAACAACGTTTTTTTATCAAGATAAAAAAGTTGTGTGGAATTATAATGAATTACTAAAATAAACAAGCATAAAAAAAAATAAAGCATTATTTATTATTATTTAAACAAATATCAAAGAAAAAATGATGTAAACTAAAATTATATAATATAACCATAAGAAAGAAATATAGAGGTCACAAGGTAGGAGAGTTATAGCTTATAATAACATAACTAAATCTAACACAATATTATGAGGAATTTTGATAAATTGTTTGAGGAAATTTCATTCTATGGTAATAACATTTGAAAGCATTACCAATTTTATATGAAATATTTTAATTCAAACATACAACGCAAATCGAGGGTAAGATCATCGATCGTCAAATAATAGTTGAGTATAAATCTCTTAATAAGTGTGCCAAACTCTAGTAAATAAAATATTTTTAAAAATTAAAATTAATTTTTAATTTGGTAGACCCAGTCATGATGACTCCCACAGTGTTGGTTTAGTAACCACAAGATTAAGTTTAGAATTATTACAAATTTCCAAAATAAATATGCTTAAATAAAAAAAATTAAAAGATGAACTTTAAAGCTTAATTAAGGTAATTTGACGTAACATTATATAACAAAATCTAAATTATGTGAGAGTTGCTCGATAAGACAATTAAAGACAAGTTATAGAACAACATTACATTCAAAGATAGAAAAATTTTTAACTTTAGCATATTTAATTACTAATTATGTGTGAATCAAGATTCCTTAAAAAACATACAAAAATTATAAAAAAACTATTTTGACATATAAAATTTAATTTTTATTTCAATAGAGCAAGTAGAGTAATTTTTATGGCTACTTTTATTCTATTTCACCGTGTTTAGAATTAATATTAAAATAACCATAAATAATAATATCATTTTATTTTATTATTAGAAAAACATATGTCAAAAGTGATATGAGACAAAAGAAAGATTACAAAATTATTGTGCTCTAAAGGTCACATGATTTGGCAACTGGAGTTACATAGTGATATAACAAGGTAAAAGAAAGAAATTTAAAATGATAAGATAAATTGTATTGAAAATTTGTATTATAAAATAATAATTACATCTAGTGTAATATCATCAATTGTTAAATAATGTATGAATCAAAATTCCTTATAAAGTTAGTGAAAATCTTAAAAAATTAAATATTTAAAAAATGTAAAAATAAATATTTAATTAAATAGTGACTATTTCAGATCAACAAAACGTCATCTAGCAATATTAGGAGCTATGAAAATAACTAAGAAAAAATAACAACAATATACTATTTTATTATTAAGTAAATATGTCTTAGAAATAAAATACAATAAATTAAAGTAATTCAAAATGAGTAATTAAATATGTGTGAATGTCACATGAGAGAAAATTTAGAATTACATAATCATAAAATTAATAAAAACATAAAAAATTTGAAAAAAATAAGATTACTTATTTAGTAAAGTTGCACTCCAATAAACTATGGAGAATGATCATTACAATCTTTGTTCGTCAAACCAAGTTAAAATTTAATGTAATGTAAAGCATATAAAAACATTTAAAAAAATCTAAATATATAACAATATATTTTTAATTGCATGGAGCTCATCAACAAATTATAGTAGTGTTTATTTCATCTCGATGAGATCTTGTTTCGAATTTCTAAAAATTATCAAAAACATCAAGAATAAATAATCATAGATTATATTTTACATGTTGAGTAAATATTCATTAAAGCAAAATTAAAGTAAATTTAAGCAATGTAATTTAACATATTAAACATAATGGTCATGTGAGCGTTGATTTGTAATTTCTTAATAATATCATAAAATTAAAACTAAAAATTTCGAAAAAAGGGACAAATTGCACAAGAATGTTTAATTCAAAGATATTTAGGAGACCATGTGCAACATCCTTGTCCATAAAATTTGTTATTAATTAAAATCTCTCATAAAGCATGAAACAATTGTAAACATTGCATAAAAATATTGAATTATTATGAACTTTCAAACTAAATAAACATAAATATTTGTCAAACCATTAATGTGATAAATGTAATATAACCAATTCAAAGTTACATAAATGTCATGTGAGAAGAGATTTACAGTTATAATGTAATATAACTAAATAGAGTGAAGAATTTGAAGAAATGAAGTGAATGATACATGATAATTATATTGTGAGATGTTAAAGAAATTGAGCATAATATTCTAAGTTGTTGAATTGAGTACAAATAGAATGCCTCATAAAACATGCAAAAACCTAAAAAAATTAAATATTTAAAAATATTAAAATTAATATTCCAATGTGTGGAGGCCACTTAGATAAGTTCAATGATGTTTTGCTCGTCCCAAAGAAGCTTCATTTTGAATTCCATCAATTATAAAAGGAAATAAGTAAAAATAATGATAAATTATTTTTTTCGTATTAAGGAAAAATATATGAAAGAAAAAAAAAATAAATATTGAATGAATTTAACATAACTAAATCCAAATGATGTAAATATCATAGAATATAAAAATAAGAGTTTCATGGTAAAAAACACTTTTAATTAAAAGATATAAGATGAAATATGATAATGTTTATGGGAAAAAATACATTCCAAGGTAGTAGGGAGATCATATGCAAAATATTTGATCATGCAAATAGGCATGAATAAAAAATTATCAAAAAGATTATTTTTAAAGTCCTTAAAAATACCTAAAAAAGAAAACATTAATATCAAATTGAAAAGTGGTTGTTGAGACGTTGCCAATGATGTTTGCTTGGTTTCGATAAGTTCTTATTTTAAAGTACTATGAATTACCAAGATAAATAAGCATAAATAATACTGAATTATTATTTTAATATTAAGTTATTATATAAAAATTTTGAATTGAGATAAATTTAATCCTCATGTTGTAACAAAATAAAATCAATTTAAATGTTACAGTAGAGAACTAGAGTTTCACCATAACATAACATAGCCAACTTTAAGAAAAATTTAAAATGAGAAATATTATGTATGAAAATTGCATTCAAAGGTATTAAGGGGACAAAGTGTAACATTATCATTCATCAAACAGGGCTATAAATCAAAATAACTAAAAACTTGATAAAAATAAAAACAAATAAAACATTTCAGAACATAAAAGTGAAGAACTAAAAGGATAAAACTCATTGAGATAAATCTAATAGTATTTGTTTGTTTGAATTGGAGCTCATTCTTTGTTTATATGAATTACCAAATTAAAGAGTAAAATAGTGTAATAAATTATTATTTTAATAGTGGGTGCATATATATATAAAATATAAACTAAGAATAATTATATTAGCATAATATAACATAATCAAAGCAACAAATTTGAGAAAAAATATCAATTTTAAACGAAATTTGTGTTAAAAGAGAATAGGAAATTCAAGCATAACAATCTTTATAATCAAATCATATACAAATCAAACTATCTCATAAAAATGTAAAAATGATTTAAAATTAAAAATAAAATTATAAAAATAAATGTTTCATTAGATAGAGCTTAATATAAAATTAATTGCTATTATTTACAAAAAAATAAAATAAATAGAAAAAAACTAAAATTATGTAAATATATATTTTTAAGATAGAATGAGATAATTTAAAGAAATGTAATATAAAAAATTATAGCATTGTAAGTCTCACAGGAGATGTGATTTAGAATTAAATAGTAATAAAACAAACTCAAAGAAAAAGTCGAAATATTTCACAAATATTACTCAAATATTGTATAAATTTTTAATGATCTATATTCCAATACATTAAGGAGAATAAGTGTAACATCTTGATTATGAAATATTGCACAATTTAAAAAATCTAAAAAATTTTACAATTGACATAAACAAGGACATTTATTTAATCATGGTTAGTCCTTATTTTGAATTAAAGTGAATTATCAGATTAAATAAGAGAAAAGAATAATAAATTACTATTTCAACATTAATTAAATATATATTCAAGGGTAAAAGACTTAAATTAAAAATATATAATTAAAGAAAATCAAAGACAATTATAAGTCACATAACAGATTATTTAGAGTTAAATAGTAATACAAAAAATTCAAAGTGAAAAATTTGAAGAAATGAGAATCATTTTAGAAGAAATTTGTATTTTAATATCTTATTGAGTTTTGACCAACATCCTTAATTGCCAAATAAGATTTTATACTAAATGTCTCATAAAGCGGTCCAAAACCTTAGAAAATGTTGTTAAAAAAAGATTATTGTTTAATTTGATAAAACTTGTAAAGATGAGTTCATTAATGTTTGTCCCAACTTTAAAAGAAAATGTTTAGAGTTACTAAAAATTATCAAATTAATTAAACATTCATAATAAAAATTTATTATTCTAATACTACTTAAATTTTTTTAAAAATCAAAACTCATAAATTAAGTAATTAAATAAAATAAATTAAACAAATTAATGGTCACAGAAGAGGAGAATTAGAGTTTCATAGAAGTATATCTAAATTAAGGTGAAACATTCAAAGAAGTTAGATAAATCTTGCAATAAAGTTGTAGTACACATTACAAAGAAGATCTAGTACATCATCCCCTATCATCAAATAAGGCACAATTCATATTTTCTAGTAAATAACGCCAAAATCTTAGAAAAATAATATTTAGAAATATTAAAATTAAAATTTAATAGGATAGAGTTTAGAAGGAGAAAAGTTAGAGTTTCATAGTAATATAACAAAATGAAAGGAATATGAAGGTTGCTTAAGTGATGCATTTTAGTTTCATGATAACCTAACCAAATAAAAGCTACATATTTGTAGAAAATGAGATAAAAGGTATATGAAAGTAGTATTTAAAGACACTATGGAGATTGAATCTAACTTTTTTGACCATTAAACAAATATGTATGATACTCTCTCATAAATTGTGTTATGACATTTCAAAAATAATATAAAATATAAAATCAATTTTTATTGAGATAAATCTTTTCGAAATGAGTTCAACAATTTTTTGTTCATCTCGATGAGACATCCTTTGGGATAACTATGATTTAATAAAATAAAGCATGAGTAATATGAAATTATTTCTTTAGAATTTAGGAAAACATATTAATGTTGAAATTGATAAATTAAAACAATGTATTATGGCCAAATTCAAGTCATGGAAAGGTTTCATATGTGGAGAACTAGAGTTACATTGTAATGTCATCAACTTAAAAAAAATTGAAGAAACTAGAGAAAATATTTAGAAAATTTTTATTCAAAAAAATAGTGGAGGTCAAGTGTAACATCATTGATAATCAAATCAACTATGAACAAATGGTTTTATAAAATAAGCAAAACAATATAAAAAACATTATGAAAAATTATTAAAAAATATTAATTAGATAGAGCTCATCAAGATGAGTCAAACAATATTTGCTTTGTCTTGATCAGACATCACTTGGAATTACTATTAGTTACAAAGTAAATAAAATAATATAATAAAAAATTATTGTGATGTTAATATGCCTTTTATTTGTATATATTAGATTGAATATTTTTATCTAACCTCAACTTGAATATATATTTTACTTAGCATTGAAATCATAATTTTTTATTTGTGCTTTCTTTAGTATTTCATAGTAATTCTAAATGAAATATGATAGAGATGAAAAAACTATTGTTGGACTCATCTCGTTGACCTTTTTCCAATTAAATATTTTTTCTTTTATATTTTTAAAATATATTAATTTATAGTATTATAGCATAATTTATGATGCATTTTAAATTATACTTAATTTGACAATCATTTGTATCACACTTGATCTCTTATACATCTTTGAAAGCATCTTCCTCATATAATTTATGTTATTTTTTTTTGAAATTTTTTATTTCATTTGTTTATAACACTATGAAACTTGATTTTTTTTATCTCACATACATTTACGATGCTTAAAAATTTTTATATTACATTAAATTCGTTTATCTCCTTTCATTGTTAACATATTATATTTAAATACAAATTAGTCATTTTTTGTGCTTACATATTTTGTTAATTCAAGGTAATTCTAATTGGGGTTTGAGTAAGACAAAAAACATAACTTATCTTATCTCAGTGTGCTCTATTGAACTGAATAGTTAAATTTAAATTTTAGAATTTTTTTTTCTTGTCCTTGTCTAAGCTTGATTAGGAATTTTTATTTGCACTTGAGCTAATGATCAAGAAAGTTACCTTTGATCTCTTTAGAACCTTCGAATGCAATGTTTTTGAACAATTTGTCTTATTTCTTTAAGTTTAATTTGTTATGAGTTGGTTATATCCATATATAACATTTCACATCTTATGTTATATTTACATTGCCTTGATTTTCTTATATGACATTGCTTTAATTTGTGTTATGTCAACTCAATTTATTTTTTTTAATACCAAAATAGCTATTTGTTATTATTTATTCCTAATTACATTGGTAATTCTTGATAATTCCAAAAGAGATTTGATCAAGATAAAACAAATATAGTTTGAAGCATCTCAAAAATCTCTATGACATTAACTATTAATTTTTATATTTTCTAAATATTTTATTTTCCATGGTTTTAGAATTTTTCATGAGAAATTTTAATTTCTACTTGAATTGATGATTAAAGATGTTATCCTTAATCTCTTTAGTTCTTGTAATTCATCTTTTCTAAACATTTTATCTCATTCATTCCAATTTATCAATTTGATTTTTTCATATTTCTATAACACTCTAATTCTCCCCTCATGTGCCCATTATATTTCCTTAGTTTGGTTATATTACAAATATTTAGCTTTTCTCATTTGATATTTAATATATGTTCCCTTCCTATGAAAATAATAAGTTACTATTGTTTATGCTTATTTAATTATGTAAATTGTAGTAATTCAACTCAAGACCAAATCAAGATGAAATAAAAATTATGGGACTTTTCATGTTCATTTCCATTGAATTAAATATTCATTTCCATACCTTTCAATATTTTACCTTCTATTGTTTATGTTTATTTTAGGAGATATTTTGATTCGAATATTATTTGACGATTTGGATGTTATAGTCGTTTAGTATCTTGGAATGTAACTTCTATTAATAATTTATATTATTTCTTCAAATATTGCACTTTGCTTGAATTTATTACACTTTGGCTCTAAATCAATTCTCATATGATTTTTTCTTTAGTACATATTTTTTAATAATATTATATAGCATTTTTTTATTTTATTTGTTTACTTTTGTAATTAATAGTCGTTCCAAATGCACATGTTTAATGAGACAGTTTTATTCAAACCTAATTTGTTGATCGACAATGTTACACTCAATCTTGAAGTATCTTAGAATGTAGCATTTGCGCACAATTTATCTAATTTCTCAAATGTTTGCTTTCCATTGCTTATTTTTCCTAGGATCCCTAATTCTTCTTTTGTGTAACGCATCACAATTTATATTTTGTTATATTATATTACATCAATTTACCTCATTTTATCTTTAATATATATTTAGCTAATTTAAAAAAATATATATTATTATTTATGTTCATTTATTTTTTTATTTATAAGCAAATATTATTGCTCGTGTATGATAAACTTGATCACTTTAAATATTTATTTTTTATTTTTTAAATTATTCTATTTTTTATGATTTTGGCAAGCTTTAAGAGATATTTTAATTTATGGCTGATTTGATACTTAATTAAATTACATTTGATGTGGTTGGCATCTTAGAATCTAACGTTGTAACATAATTTATCAAACTTCTTAAAAAGTATTGCTTGACTTTGTTATGCTACAGTTTAACTCGAAATCCCCTAGTATATGACCAATATATTGCATTGCTTTTGTGACATTATAGTGCTTCAAATTTTCTCATTTAAACTTTAACAAACATTTACTTAACATTATAATAATGGTTTACTATTCTTTAAATTTGTGAGCTTTTGTGACTTGTAGTAATTATAAACTATGTTCAATCGACATGAAACAAAAGTTGTTGGTCTAATCACAATGAGTTTTATCAAACTAAAAATTGATTTTTATATTAAATTTTTATTTTGAAGAGTTTTGACATGTTATATGAGATATTTTGATTCATACAAAATTTGACAACTAATTGTACTATACTTGTTCTTTTTAGTATCTTGTAATGCAACTTTATCATAAAATTTTCCATATTTGTATGAATGCCTTTTCTTCCATTAAGTTAATTTGTATGAAAACCTAATTCTCTTCTCATGTAGCCTTTGCAATGCTACGATTTCGTTATATTACATTGCTTCCATTGATCTCATTTCAACATAACTGTATAGATGGAATGATTGATACAAAACAAATACAATGGGACTCATCTCAATGAGCTCTAATTAATTAAATATTTATTTTCATATATTTTTTGAATACTTTTTTTTTATTATTTTAGGATGTTTTAAAAGGTATTTTTATTTATACATAATTTAAATATTATAAAAGTTGTATTAAAACTCTTTTATATCTTAGAATGCAAGTTTCTTTTGCAGTTTATTACTTTTGATTAGATCTTTAGCTTTGATATTATTATGTTACAATGCAACTTTAACTCTCTCATCATGTGATCTTTACATTGCTTTCACTTGCACATAAACTTTTGCTTCAATTTTTTTTATTTTTATCTTTAATATATATTTTTTTTCATAACATTAAAATAATAGTTTTTATTATTTTTGCTTATTTACATATGTAATTGAAAGTAATTCCATAGGAGGTCTGATCAAGATAAAATAAACATGTTGAGAATTGCCCCACACAATAACATATAGTTAAATATTTTATTTGTTAGGATTTTAGAATACTTCATCACACATTTAATTCATGCTAGATTTGACCATCATGACTGTTACACTCGATCTTTTTGGTGTCTCTAAATAAATTTTTTTCATACAAATTATGACAATTCTTCAAATGTTTCACTATAAGTAAGTTAAACTGTTGCATAACATTTAATCTTCTCTCATATGCCATTGATGTTGTATTGATTTGTTTGTAATATATTATCTTAATTTGTATCCTTTTTATTTAAAATAGAATAATCAATATTAAAATAACAACATATTATTATTTATGTCTATTTAATTGGGTTGTTTATAATAGTTTTGAATTAGATATGATTAAGATGAATCCAAAATCAGTGAACTCACCCTCATGAGCTTAATCAAATTAACCAATCAGATTATTTTTTATTTTAAATTTTTTTAATTTTTTCAAATATCTTATTTTCAGTGGTTTTCTCATGCTTTCCATTTCCTTCAGCCTCATGACATCAAATGTTTATTTTTATTTGGTTATATGACTATGAAATTCTTATTCTCCTCTTGACTTTTACATCACTTCATTATCTTTATATAACATGTTCTTAATTTACCAAATTTTAGCTTTAATATATATTTACTTTTTCTTAAAATAATGATTTAATATAATATATGGTTATATACTTTGTTAAATCAAAGTATTTCTAATGGAGCTCAGGTAGCGATGAAACAAATATCATTAAGTTCTTATTGATGAGTTCTATCCAATTAAATTTTCATTTTATTATTTTATAAATAATTTATTTTCTAAGATTTTAACATATGAGAAATTTTGATTCATATGTAATTTGACAATTAAGGATGCTCTACTAGATCTACTTAATATCCTTAAATGCAACTTTTCCATAGAATTTACCTTACTTCAACAAATTGTTTTCTTTTATTTCGTTATTGTGCATCGTAATTGTAGATCCTCTCATGTGACAATTACATCAAATGTAATTGGTTATATTACATTACTTTAATTTATCTTTATAAAATTTTAAAACATTTAAATAATAATAAAATAACAATCTTTATTATTTTTGTTTATTAGAATTTCATAGTAATACCAAATGATTTGTTATCGATATTGAGCAAAAGTCATTGCACTTTCCTTGACTAGCTTTATCAAATTATATATTCTTTTTTTGGATATTTAAATATTTTATTCTATAACGATTTAGTATGTTTTAAGAGAATTGGATTTGTACTACATTTAATAATCTAGGTTGGTACACTTGATCCCCTTATTACCTTGGTATGCAAATTTCTTATATAATTTATCTTATTTCTTTAAAAATATTTTTTGATTTGATTATGTTATAAATAAAATATAATTCTTTTTTGATGTGTGCCTTATGTTCGTTTTATAAGATTATATTTAATTGATTAAATTTCTCTCATTGTAGTTTTGCATATATTTATCAAATTAATATTAAAATAATTTTTTATTATTTAAGTTTATTTAAAATTTTAATTCATAGTAAAAGAAGCATGGCCTAACAATGATGAATAAATTGTCATTGCACGCATCTTGAAGCATAATATCTAATTAAATGTTTTTTTCCATATTTTTAAATAATTGGTTTTCTAGGACTTTGGAATTCTTTGTGAAACATTTTGATTTATTTTAGATTTGATGAACTAGCATATCACACTCAATCTTCTTTGGTATCATTGAGTACAATTGCTCATTCATTTTGTTTTATCTTTTCAAATGTTCCGCTTCGATTTGGTCCACTATTTTCTGACTACAAATCTCATCTCCTGTGACGTTTATATTGCATTAATTTGGTTATATTATATTTCTTTAATCATCATTATTTTAACTTTAATATATAGTTTCTTTAAATAATAATATTAATAATTTTTTTTCTTTGTTTTATTAATTCACTATACTTACAAACCTGGTGCAGACCTAAAATAAATATCTTTAGACTAGTCTAGTTGACCCATATCCAATTTAATATTCATTATCACTAGAATTTTCTTATGTTTTAAAAGACATTTCAATTTGAAACTTATTTAACAAACAAGGTTGTTGCACTTTAATTTATAATGCCTTAAAATGCAACCTTTTTATATAATTAATGTAATTTCTAAAAATATTTTTCTTTGATTTTGTTATAATTTTCTGAAACTCTTATTCTGCTTTCATGTGACCTTCATCATTTAATGATTTGGTTAGATGACATTCTTCCATTTATCTCATTTTAGATTCCTTATATATTTACTAAAAAGTATAATATTTTAATATTATTTATGTTAATTTTCTTTTTTACTTCTTAATATTCCAACGGATGATTAATAGATACGAAATAGACATTGCCTGATTAACGTTGATGTGCTTTAATAAAATAAATGTTCATTTTTACATATTTTAAATAGTATTTTTGTTCGTTTTTTGCATTTTTATGAGTTATTTTGGTTCCTAAAAAATTAAAGATCTAAAACATTACATTTGATTTGCTTTGGACCATGGAATGTAGATTTTTCGCATAATTTATCACATTTTCTCAAATCTTTTCCTTTGATTTGATTATAGTACTATGTAACTCATAATCTCATATGACGTGACTTTTATTTCATTTAATTTTATTGTGTTACATTACTTCTATTTATCAACATCTACCTTAAATAATATATTATTATTATTCATGTTTTTTTCTTTAAAGTTCTACAATAAGTTTAAACAAATTCTAATCAATATAAAACAAACTCAATTCAACTTGATTTGATGAGGTCTAACCAATTAATCTTTAACTTTTACATTTTTTTACAAATTTTATTTTGAATTATTTTTAAAAGCTTTACATTGTTTCGTGCGTGAATTGATGATCAAGGATGTTACAATGGTTCCCTTTAGTACTTTGTATTGTAATCTTTAACTTTTACATGTTTTTTTCATTCTTAGGAAACTATAATTCTTCTCTAAAGTGACATTCATATGTTTTTGGATTTTATGTTATGTTTCTTTAATTTATCTTACATAATATTAACACAAAGAATTATTATTATTAATGTTACTAAATTTCTTTGTCAGTATGAGTTTAAATAAGATCTAATATAAACGAAACAAATGTTATTAAAAAAATCTAAGCAATCTCTATATAATTAAATATTAATTTTTGTATGTTTTTAAATATTTTATTTCCTAACATTTTTGCATGTTTTATGAAGGAACTTAATTCGCATGTAATTTGTCGATTGAGATTGTTGCACTTGGTCTTCTTAATATATTGTTATACAACTTTCACATAAAATTTAATTCAATTCCTAAATTTTGTCTTATTCATTTGATTATGATGCATAGTAACTCAAAATTTCTTCTCTTATTACATTTTAATCAATTTTACTTGGCTATATTAAATTACTTCAATTTATCTCATTTCAAGTTAAATATTATATATTTGATATTAACGTATAAAAGACTTGATTATATTTATTTTTTTTAATCAATAATATTTCTAAATTGGGTCTAATGTAGTTGAAAAAAATATATTGTACTCATATTAATATGTTATACCTAAGTATATGTTCATAATCATATTTTTGTAGATATTTTATTTTTAATGATGTTTTAATAACTTATGAAACATTTTGATTGGAGCTTATCTGATGATCATGGTTGTTACCCATGATCTTTATAGTATCTTGGAATTTAATGTTTTGGTGCAATTTATCTCATAATTTCACATTTTTTGCTTTCATTCATTTTCATTTCCAAATAACTTTAATTTTCTTATATTTGACTTTTACATTTCTTTAATTTTTTTATTACATTTTAAAATTTTTCCTTATGAAAATTTAATATATTTTTAGTTATTAATATTATTATTATTATTTATACTTATCTCCTTTGTTAAATTACATAGCTCCAAGCTAACTCGAATAGATAGGGTATAAACATCATTGCACTCGTGTCGAGGTGTTCTATCATATAAAATTATTTTTGTATATTTAAGTATAATACTTCCTAAGGTTTTTGTATATTTTATAAGATATTTTGAGTCATACCTAATTTAATTATAGATAATATCACAATCAGTCTATTAGGTACCTTAGAGTGCAACTTTCCCACAAAAAACATCTTATTTGCTAATTTCTTTTTTATTTGGATATATTATTGTGTAACGCTAAATCTACTCTCATGTGGTCTTCGTATTGTTTTGATTGTGTTACATTATATTATTTCAATTTATATCATTATATCTTTCACATATATATATATATATATATATACTTGATATAGATAATACAGTTTATTATTATTTATGCTTAAATATTTTATTAAACAATAATAATTCTAGATGAGTTCCATTAGAAATGTTACACTTGATCTCCTTAATATTTTATAATGAAAAGCTCACATATAGTTTATCGCATATTTCATAAATCTTTTTGCTTTGATTTATATATATATTACAATGGAAGTCAAAACCTTTTATGGTGTGTCCTATAAATCTTCCTTTATTTGGTTATTTCACTTATTTAAATTTATCTCATTTTAGGTTTAACACATTTTTTCATGATATTAAAAATACTAATTTATTTATTTTTGTATTTATTTTATTAACTAATAAAAATTCCAAACGATGTAAGATAGATGAAAAATGAATATTACTTGATCTCTCAATGAGCTTCATTAAATTAAATAGTCATTCTTATATATTTTAAAAAATATATCCATGATTTTTGTATGGTTTACAAGAGGAAAAATCAATATTACTTGATCTCCTTAAAACATTTTTTCATAATTTTTGCATGGTCCAAGCATGGCTTGTCAATCAAGGATGTTACCCTCGATCTCCATAATATCTTGGAATGCAATATTCTTTCATACTTTATCATTTCTTCAATTATTTCACTTTAATTATTTTATATTTTCAGGCAACTCAAAATCACCTCTCATTATACTTTAGCATTACCTTTGATTTATTTATATTACATTGTTTCAATTTAACAAATTTTTTATTTAATATATATTTACTTATTATTAAATAATAATTTGTTGTTTTTAAGCTTATTTATTTTGGTAAATAAGAGTAATTCTAAATAATGTTTGATAGAGATGAAATCTTTTTTAATGGACTTGATTTTCTAAGCTCCCCTTTAATAAATATATGTTTTGATATTTTTAAATAGTTTCTTTTTATAGGTTTTTGGCATTCTAGAAAAGAAATTTTATTCGTCCATGATTTGATGATTACGGATTTTAATCTCGATCTTAGTAATATCATGGATTGTAATTTTCATATATAATTTATCTAATTTCTTCAAATATTTTTTTGTTATAATAATTTATAATTATAAATCTCCTATTGCATGACCATTATATCACTTCGACTTGGTTATATTAAATTTGTTTAAGTTATCTTATTTTAATTTTAATATGTATGTCTAGTTGACATTTAAATATTAATTTTTTCATTATTTATCAAGATGAGGTCTAATTAATACAAACAACATGTCATTTGACTCATTTTAATAAGTTCAATATAATTAAATATTCATTTTTATATCCATAAATATTTTACTTTACAATGTTTGTCAATCTTTGTAAGAAAATTCAATTCATACTTCAACTAATGATGGATGGTGTTACCCTCGACCTTAAATATATCATGGAATGCAACTTTCTCGTATAATTTATCTCATTTATTGAAAATGTTTTTCTTTGATGTTTTTATATTACTAAGAAATTTTAATTCCCCTTTCATGTGACCATTACAACTAATTTATTTGATTGTCTTCCACCACTAAAACTTATCTCATTTTGGGTTTATTATATATTTCATTGCTTGCATAGTTCATAATATTTGTAATTGAAGTCTAATAGAAATGAAATAAATATTTTTAAACAAACGAATTAATCGAATAAAATTAAATATTAATTTTAACATGTTTTAATATTTTAATTTCCATTTTTTAGCATTATATTTACATTCTTTCCTCACATGATGGTGTATGATTTCACACTCAATATCTTGAGTTTCTTGGAATGCAATTTTATCATATGTATCATCTTATTTCATCCAATATATTACTTTGATTTAATTATATTACAATGTAACTCTAATTATCATCTTATGTGTCATTTGTTTGTCTTTAATTTGGTTTTAAAATAGTGCCTAATCATTCTTCATTTCAATAATAAAATAGGTTGACTAAATATGAACATAAAAATTTAATAGTATTCATGCTTTTTTATTTTATTAATTTATAATAATTCTAAATGAGGTATATTTAGACATAATAATATTGTTGGACTCACCTTGACATGCTTTATCCAATTAAATATAGTTTTAAAATTTTTTAGATGTCTTTTAGTTTTAGCATGCTTTATGAAATGTTTTGAATTATATTTTATTATTGATAGATGATGTTATGCTCTATCTTCTTAGTTCATTTGAATTTTTATACTAATTTTTTCTATTTTTTCAATTTATTTTTCTTTGATTTCCTTATATTACTATGAAACACTACCTCTACACCTCTATGACCTTTAATCACTTTGGTTTGCTCATATTATATTGCTTCAATTTAATTCTATTTAGATTTTATACATATTTACATAACTCTAAAATAATTACGTAATAATATTTTTTGTAGATGTACCATTTATTTCATGAAAACTGCAAATAAGATTCAATGGGATGAAAATAATGTCATTGAACTCATCTTAATTCTAGTGTTCTTAAATGTTTATTTTTAAAATATTTTTTGGCTGTTTTTTCAAAATATACAAGATATTTTGATTTGTATTTGATTTGATGGTTCACGATAATATCATGATTTGTTAAGAATTTTACAATGCAATTTTTTGTATAATTTATCATAATTTTACAAATTTTTCAATTTCATTTTTGTAATATTGCGTTCAAACTCTATTTCTCACCTAAAGTTATCATTACAACTTTTTTATTTTGTTATATTACATTACTTTAGTTTATGTCATTTCATAGATTTATAAAATATTTAAATACAATTAAAACGATAATTTTTTTATTAATTTTGCTAATTTAATTTAAAAATTTGTTTAAATTCCAAATGAAGTTTGCAAAAGATGAATCAAATGTCATTGATCTCGTCTAAACAAGCTCCATCCAACTAAATATTTATTTTAACTTTTTAAATATTTGATTTTTGAGTATTTTTTCTTACTTTACAAGGTATTTGATTATGTATCTTACTAAACAACCAGGAATGTTAAACTCATTTGCCTTTATATTTTGGAATGCAACTTTCCAATGTAATTTATCTCGTTTTTCTAATTCTTTTCCTTTTAATTGGTAATATTGCTATGTTACTCTTAATCTTCTCTCATGACACCATTAAGTAATTTTGATTTGGTTATATTACAATACTTCACTGTAGATTAGTAGTTTATTAATTAATATTTTCTTGACATTGAAAAGTAATTTATTTATTTTTTAAAATTTTGTTATTTTTATAATAATTCAAAATTATGTTTGATTAGAATGGAACAAAATATTACATTGCTTCCATTTATCTTGTTTCAACTTTATTATACATTTATTAAATATGAAAATATTAATTTATTATTATTTTCTAATAATTTTAAATTAGTAATTCACATTAAATCTAAATGATGTTTGACTAAGAAAAGAGAAATGTAATTAGTAACATCTTAATGTGCTCTTTCTAATTAAATAAATATTTTGTAAGCATCTGATTTTTGTGGGTTCTGTCATGCATTAGAAGTTATTTTTATCCACACCCAATGTGGTGGTAGAGAATGTTATGCTTCATTTTCTTACTATCTTGGAATTCATCTTTTTCATACAATTTATCTCATTTCCACAAATTTTTAATTTTTCGTATGTTGAATTATTTTCTAAATCTAATTCTCCTCTTACATTACCTTTGCATGTCATTAATTTTGTTGTATCACCATGTTTAAATTTATCTTACTTTTACTTTGTTGAAATTATTTGTAAAATGGTTTTATTTATGCATATTTACTTTTATATTGAACTATAACTCCAAACAAGATTTGATCAATATGAAAGTAATGTCATTAGACTTATTATATTAATCTGTATCATATTAATATTAATTTTTTAAAATTTTTTCAAATGTTTTACTTTTTAGGATCTTTTCATCTTTTATGAAATATTTCAATTTTTGCAAATTTTGATGATCAAGGGTGTCATACTTGATCTCGTTACTGTATTGGAAAGTAACCTCCACATAAAATTTACATAATTAATCTAAATTTGTTTCTTTGACATTGTCAAACTAAAATGGATCTATAATTGCTCTCTCATGCAAACTTCACATTGCTATGAGTATTTATATTATTTTTCTCAGAATAAGTTTTTTAGTTGTAATATATACTTATTTTATGTTATTTACGATTACTTAAATTCATAATTCATAGTAATTCCAAATAAGGATCAATCAAGATTTAGAAATTTTAATGAAATATGTCATAAAAGTTTTAGAAGTTTTGGAAGGTTTAGAAATTTCATGTGAGATTTGATTTTAATGAAACACATGTCATTAGACTAGCTTTCATGAGTTTTACCTAATTAAATATTTATTTTATTATTGTTAAATATTTTATTTTTGAGATGTTTTGCATGTTTTATAAAACTCTTTTTCTACGTAATTAATTTGATAATTTAGGATTTTACTCTCCAACACCTTCATGTCATGGAATGCAACTTTTTCAAACATATTATTTCTTTTAAAATATTTCGTTTTTATTGATTTTATCATGTTATAATTAAATTTTATTTATTCTATCATGTTACGCTTACACTACAATTCTTTAGTTAATTATATTTCTTTAAATTGTATATTTATTTAGTGTTCGATTAGAATTTTTAATTATTTATGTTTAATTAACCTAATAATTGGTGATAATTCCAAATGAGGTCTAAAATATTTTGACTCATGTTTATAATTCTATTTAATTAAACATTCATTTAATACAACTTTGTCATATAATTATCTTATTTGTTTAAATTTTTTGCTTTAAATGTCTTATATTATTATATAACTCTAAATGACTTTTCTTGTGACTTTTACGTCACATTTAATTGATTTTAATAAAATAGTTAATCTAATTTCAACCTTGATGTATTTTTTATAAATATTAAAATAATAATTTACAACTCTTTATGCCTTTTTTTTCGTAATTCATAGTATTCCAAATGAGGTCTAAAAGAGACATGCAAATATCGTTGTGCTAATCTCGATGTACTCTATCTACTCAAATTTCAATTTCTGTATTACATAAATATTTTTTTGTTGAAAGAATTTGCACACTTTACAAAAAATGTTGATGTATGCATTATTTGATAATCAACATTGTTTCTCTTGATTTGCTTACCATATTAGAATATAGCTTTCATGAGCTGTTTATCTTAATTTTTGAACTTTTGTTTACTTAGTTATATTACCAAGAATTATAATTCTCATCTCATAGGACCTTTATATCACTATGATTTTCATGTATTATATTACTTTAAATTATCTCATTTCAACTTTAATATACATTGCCTTTATATTAAAATATTATTTTATATTTATTTATGTTAAGTTAGTTTTATCATTTGTAGCAATTCTAAATGCAAACCAATGGAGATGAAATAAATGTCATTGGACTAGAATTTGCAAGCTTAATCTAATTAAATATTTATTTATATAGATATTTTTAATATTTTAGTTTCTAATACGTTGGTAAGCTTTACAAGAAATTCTATTTCATCTTTAGCCTTATGATTGAAGATATTATGACCGATTTCCTCAGTATCTTATAGTGCAACTTTCACATACTATTTATTTTATTTCTCTAAAAGTTTTTCTTTTGTATGATCATGTTACTAGGAATAATTATTCTCCACCTTTATGATCTTTACAATGCTTTTAGTTAGTTGCACATTTTTTCAATTTAAATCATTTTTCTTTAAAAACTTAAAAAAATATATATTACTAAAATTATCACATTTAGACAAGTCGAATGAGCTTTTTTTGTGTGAGTTGGATCTCGTTTAGAAACTTTTATTTTATTATAAATAAAATATATATTAAAAATCAAATGAGATAAGTAAAAAAATAAAGTTCATCCAAATCAAAGCATAGTAAATATTAAAGAAGAGGAGATTTATAATTATTTTGTTTTATATAGAAATTAAAATAAAAATTTGTAGAAATGAGAAAAATTGGATGAGATGGATCCATTCTTAGATATTATAAAGATTGAGTATGACATCCTTGACTATCAAATCAGGTGTGAGATGAAACATTTTTTAACTAATGCAAAAAAAAGAAAAACAATTAAAAAATTAAAAAAAAATGTTTGTCTAAACTAAATAGGCATAAAAGATAAATAGTTGTTATTTTTATTTGATGTAATATATATATATATATATATATATATATATATATATATATATATATATATATATATATATATATATATATATATATATATCAAAGCTAAAATAAGATAAATTAAGAAATATAATATAACTAAATCAAGGTAATTTATTTGTCTCTTAAGAGGAGGCTAGGAGTACCATTGTATATAACCAAATAATTGTGAAATTTTTGAATAAATGAGATAACTTTTATAGGATAGTTGTTTTCTAAGATACAATGGAGATTGATAATAAAATTCTCAATTATAAAATTAAAAACAAGTAGAACTGATTCATAAATTTGGCTAAAATAATAAAAATAATATATATATATGAATTTTCAATTTAATAAAGGTCATTGATGCAAGTATAGTTGCATTTTTTCATCTCAATAAAAAAGGATTGAAACTACGAAGAATTACTAAAGTAAATAGCAATAAGTAATAATAAATTATTATTTTAATGATAAGAAAAAATATATCAAAGGTGCAATGAGATAAATATGCAAAATATGATATAAAAGAAATCAAACCAACCTAATGGTAACATGAAAGCAGATTTTGTATATTAAAGTTGCATTCGAAGGTAGCATGGAGATATTCGATAACATCTTTATTTATTAAATAAGGTATCTATTGAAGTGTTTTATAAATGTTTCAAAAATCTTATAAAATCAAACATTTGAAATTTAAAAAATGGATATTTCTCTAGATAGATTTGATTGAGATAATTCCAAAGAGGTTTGTTTCTTCTTAATCAGGCCACGTTTAGAATTATTATGAATTACCAAATTAAATAAGCAAAAATAATAATAATTTTCATTTTTATTATATAGGGTATATATGTTAATGATGAAATGAGATATACATTAAAAATATAATATATCTAAATCCAAATGTTTAAAATCACATGAGAGGAGACTTAAGGTTAATTACTTTATAAACAATTGATAGAAAAAAAATTCAAAAAATAAAAACAATGTTTGAGAATGTTTCATTTAAAGATATCAAAGTGATCAAGTGTGATGCCCTTCAACATCAAATCACATAAAAGATGAAATATTTCTTAAAGCATGACAAAACACTAAAAAAATTTTAAATAAAATAAAAAATAAAAAAAAATTTTAAGCTCATCTTGATGAATTGAACATTGTTTATTTCATCACCATTAACCCTTATTTGGAATTATTATGAATTATCAAATTAAATATGCAAAACTAAAACATAACAATTATTTGAATATTAAGTTATTATGTATCAAAAAGAAAATAAGAAAAATATAGTAATATAACATAATTATTTCGAAGAGATTTAGTTGTTATTTTAGAGGAGAATTATAGTTTTTGATAATATAATTGATTCAAACCAAAAAAATTTCATAAATAAGGTATTTTTAAGGCACAATTGCATTCCAACATATTAAAGATATTGATTGTAACATCTTTGACAAACAATTCAGCTATGAATTGAAATATTTTGTAATGAATTCAATATTTGGGAAAATAAATGAATAATAAGTTAGATTGAGATTGTCTAAATGAGTTTAACAACATTTGTGTCATCTGATCAAACATTGTTAGAAATGAATAAGACTAACTAATATAAATACGTCTAAATAAAAATAAAATACTTTTTTAGTATTCTATAAAAATATATTAAACCTAAAAAGAGGTAAATTAAAATAGTATAATGTAAAGATACCTAGGAGATGTAAAGATGACACAAGAAAATAGTAATAACACAAAATCAAAAAACAATTTCAAGAAATGGAATAAATCTTACAAAAATATTACCTTCAACGATACTAAGCAGATTGAGTATAGTGTCCTCAATCCACGAATCAGGTAGATGTCAAAATAAATCCTTTAAGAGTGCAAAAACTAAACAAATAATTTTTGAAAATAAAAATAAATATTTAATTTGAAAGAGAACATTGACAGGAGTTTAGCAGCATTTGTTTAGCCTTGATTGATCACATTTATGATTAGTACAAAATATAAAGATAAGTAAGCATAATTTGAAAGAAATTAATAGTTTAATATTTAACAAACATGTATTGAAACTAAAATGATATAAACTAAAGAAATAAAACATTACCAAATCAAAGTGATGTATGGGTCACATTAGCATAGAATTAGAGTTTCATTATGATATTCGAAATAAGTGCAAAATATTTGAAAAATTAAGATAAATTATATAAGTATGCTGCATTCGAAGATATAAGGAGATCGAGTGTAACATCCTTGATTTTGAAAATAGGTAGAAATCAAAATGTTTCACAAGTGTAAAAATCATAAAATATAAAATATTAAAAAAAGAATATAAAATTTTCATTTGAGAGAGTTTGTTGAGAGTTGTCAAACTACATTTGCTTCATTTGGTTGCATAATGTTTAGAAATTCTATGAATTATTGAATAAAAAAATCATAAATAATAATTACTATTTTCATACTAGGTAAATTTATATGAAAACTAAATTGGGGTAAATTAAGCTAATATATTATAACAAAATAAAGGTGAAATAAGGAAAATTGGAGAGGAGATTTAGAACTTCATAGATGTATAATAAAATGAATGCAAAACATTTTAAAAAGTTGGCAAATTATATAAGAAAGATGTATTCAAAGATGCTAAAGAAAAACTTTGAAAAAATGAGTGAAGTTATACTAAAAATATGCACTCCAAGAAACTAAAGAGTTCAAGTGAAAAATACTTTATCTTCATGTTAGGTAGGAATCAAATTAAATCGTAAAAATTGCCAAAATAGAAAATAAAAATAATTAAAAGCAAAAAGGAATACTCAATCTGATAGGAATCATCAAGATAAGTCCAATGATATTTAATTTCTCTCATGAAACCTCCTTTTGAATTACTATAAATTTCCAAAAAAATAAGCATAACAAATTATAAGTTATTATTTTATTATAAAATAAATATATATTAAAACTAAAATAAGATAAATTGAAAATTTTAACATAATTAAATTGTAATGCTATATGGCTCACATGAGTAAATAATTAAAGTTTCGTTGTAATATAAAAATTTAAAAGTGTAACCTTTAAAAATTTAATATGAATAGTACGAGAAAGTTGAATTCAAATATATTAAAGAGTTCTAATGTAGTATGCCCAATCATCAAAGAAACTACAAATAAAAATATCTTGTAATGAATTGTAAAATTCAGGAAAATAAAATGTTAAAAAAATTCAAAAAGTAATTATTTAATGAAAAATAACACATTAGAATGTAACCAACTATGTTTGCTTCATTCTGTTTAGAACATGTTTGGAATAAATGTAAATTATCAAATTAAATAAACACAAGAATAAGTAAATTTTATTTTAAGATTAAACAAAAGTAAATAAAGGCTAAAATGAGGGAAATTATCAAAATATAATATAACTAAATCAAAACAATTTAAAAAAGACATTAGAAGAGATTTAAAGTTAATAAATATTTTAATTAAATCAATGAAAAACATAATGAAATGAAAAAGAAATTGTGATTAGTATATTTGGTACAAGTAGAAACGTCTTATTATAGTTGCCAACACCTTATGAACTAAAATATTAAAAAACTTAAAAATTAATACTTAATATGAGAGAGCTTATTAAGATGAGTCAAATGATTTATTTTCACGTCCATTAGAGCTTTTTTTGCATTATTACATATTACAAAATTAGTCAAACATAAACAATTATAAATTATCATTTAAACATTAAGAAAATATATATTAAAGCTAAAATAAAGAAATGAATGCCAACTAGTATAAGAAAATCAAAGTGATGGACATGTTGAACAAAAGGAGAATTAGAATTTCAAATAAAACAACCAAATCATAGAGAAAAAGTGAGCCAAAATCAAAATGCTCTATATACTAATGGAAGATACATGCAAATAAAACATTTAGAAAAATAAAAATTGTTATTTAATTTAATGGAGCTAGTCAAAACATGTCCAATCATGTTCGTTTCATCTCGATCAAACATTATTTGATAGTTTAACAAACCCCAAAAGTAATTAAAAACAAAATAAATTGCAATTTTAATATTAAATAATAATATAACATCGTTGAATTTAGATAAAATGAAGCAATTTCATATGCCATAATCAATGCAATTTAAAGGTAAAATAAAAGAAAAATAAGAGTTACATGTAATAAAATCGCTCTAAGAAAAACAACTAAGGAAATGTCATAAATTATATATAAAGGTTTTATTCCAAGATAATGACGAGATCGAGCGTAACATTTTCTGTTGTCAAAATATCTATGAATTGAAATGTTTCATAAAATGTGCAAAAATCTACAAAAATAAAGAATTTAAAAATATCAAAGTGTTTGGAGTTATATTGAAATGTTGCTAAATCAAATAAAAAAAGTTGATGAACTAGCAAATTTTATGACAAAATGACATTCAAAGATTTCAAAGCAAATCTACCATATGTTATCATCAATTGAATTATCAACCAAAATATCTCATAGAATATACAAAAGCCAAAGAACATAAATAATTTTAAAGCTTATAGATTAACGTTTTATTGCACAAAGCTTATACAATTTAGTCCAATAACATTTCTTTTGTCTTAATATGACTTAATTTTGAATAACAAAGGATTACAAAAGAAAATAACAATAAACAAAAATTAAATTTTACTTTAATATAAAAAAATTATATTAAAGGTAAAATGAAATAGATTTAAGAGATAAAATAATACCAAATGAAAAAAAAATTAAAAAATATCATTAAAAAAATATAAAAATTAGCACTATAATTTAATATGTAGATTGAGTTGAAAAACCTCATTGATCAAATCATGTATGATTTAAAATGGCTCATAAAACATACTAGAATTCTAGAAAGCAATATTTTAGAATATGTTAATGAATATATAATTGGTTAGAGCTCATTAAGATGATTGTAATGACATTTTTTTTATCTTTAACCAACATTATTTGGAATTACAATGAATTAAAATAATAAAAAATCATAAATTCTAATAAATTATTTTTTTAATGTTAAATAACTATTTAATAAGGCTTAAAAAAATATATTTCAAAAATGTATCTCACAACATCAAAATGATTTAAAATTTGGACAAGATGATATTTAGAGTTACATAGTAACATAACTTAAAACAATGCGAAAATGTTGAAACATTGTGATATATTTTACAAAAAAATATATTCATAATATAAAATAACATAATATTTTGTTGTTTAGTCAATATATATTAAAACAAAAATAAGGTAAAATAAAATAATTTAATTCACCCAATTAAAGAAATGTATAGTTTACAGAAGTAGAGGTTTAGAATAACATAGTAATATAACTAAAAAATATTGAAAACATTAAGAAAATAAGATCAATATTATATGTTGCATTTCATGATGTAAAGGAGATTTAGTGTAACATTTTCAATGGACCATTAAAAAAATAAAAAATAAAAAATATCTTGTAAATTATATTAATCATCTTTAAAATAAACATTCAAAAATATTGAAATGAATATTCAATAGGATAAAGGACATCGAAATGAGTTCAACGACTTTTGCTTTATGCCAAATAGACTTTGTTTCAAATTACTAAAAATTACAAAAGTTAATAAACATAAATAGTAATAAATTATTATTTTAATATTAAATACATATTTGAACTAAAATGAGATATATTGGAGCAACGTAATGAAATAAAATCTAATTGATGTAAAGGCTACCACGGGAAATTTTGAATTGCATAATAATATAAACTAATACAAGTAAAAACTTTGAAAAAATTAAATAAAGAATATGCGAAAATTATATTCCAAGATACCAAAGAGATCTTGAGAAATATTCTCAATCCTCAAACCATGTGGGAATTAAAATGCCTCTTAAAATGTTAAAAAGATATAGAAAAAAATAATTTAAATTTTTTAAAACTAGTATTTAATTGGTTACAACCTATCTAAAGGAGTCAAACAACAATATTTTCACTTGATTAAAGCTCATTTATAAATTCCATGATTTACATATATAAATAAGAAAAAAATATGATAAAGTATTAGCTTAATATTAAGTAAATGTATATTAAAACTAAACAATATTTATTGAAGTTATCAAATGTAATAAAACCAAACAATTGTAAATATCACACGAGAGGGAATTAGAGTTTTATTGTTATATAATGAAATAAATGCAGAAAATTTGAAGAAAAATTTGACAAGTTATATAAGAAAATTGCATACCGATATACTAAGCAGATTGAGTGTAATACCATTAATTGTCAATTTTGGTGCAAATTTAGATGTTTTATAGGGCATACAAAATCTCTAAGAAATTAAAATATTTAAAACTATGTAAAAAATATTTAATTTCATAGAGCCAATGGAAATGAGTCTAATGATATTTTTTCATCTCAGTTGGAAATCAACTAACGTCATTACAAATTCCAAATATAAATAAGTATAAATAATTGTAAATTATTATTTTAATATCAAGTAAATAGTTTTATGGCTTAAAATGTTTGAAAAGAATATCCTTTTATAAAAAAATAGTTTACATCAATGACAGTAGATTGGCTTATATCAAAATTTAGGAAACTTAGGTTTGAAAGTGAAAAACATTGTGTATAGTTTGTCTACTCTTCAGGTATACCACCATTGAAATTTTTGAAAAGGCACCTATATTTTAAAATATTCAATGGTGGCTCTCTCTTCTCAAGTCTTTTATAGCTTGCTAACCTTCAAGTAAAATATTCAACATTTGAGCCTTTATTGCAAAAACATTATATCATCTAAAAGCAATATATACGAACTTCATATCAAAATTAAAAAAATAACTTTTTAGTACTTTTCTCTAATCTTTTCTTCGGACTAGGAATCCTTTAAAAGAATAATTATTATAAAGATATTTTAAATGAATAAGTTTATTTTTAAACAACTAGTGAAAATTTTTTGCTTTGCATTAAGATTAAAAATGCCTTTTTACAAGTTTCTTCATAATGCTTTTAATAACCTTTAGATGAATCTAAATATTTTAGCCATTTTTTTAAAATATTTTTTTGAAAACCTTTTATGACTAGGTAATCTTATTTCCTACTAATCTCATTGTTAACCTAAAATAAATTATGTTCGAATATAACAATGAGAAACCTTATTTAATTTCATATTATGATTTCCAATATTTAAAAATATATTAGGTATAAATATGTACAATAATATACGTAACATTTGTTACGTCCAAATACCTATATTCTCTTAAGCAGATAATGATAAATGCAATATTTTTAATTTAAAAATTGATAGATAGGTCACATAAGAAGCAATTTAGTGTTATAGAGTAGTATATCTAAATAAAACGAAAATTTTGAAAAAAATGAGATAAATTATATAGGTAAGTCACATTTCATTATATTAAAGAGAGTAGGCATAGTATCCATAATGGAGTGCAAAAATCGTAGAAAATAAAATTTTTAAAAATATACAAAATGAATTTTTAATTATATAGGACTGGTCTAGAGAAGCCTAATGGCATTTGTTTTATTTTAATCTCAGATCATTTTGAATTACTATGAATTACTAAAAAAATAAACATAGGTAAAAACTTATTGTTTTTCTAATATTAGGTAAATATATAACTATGTAATTTTTAGTTTCCTATTGTGTAACTTCCACAATACTTTGATTTTATTATTTTATTGTGTAACTCTAGATCTTTTATTATGGCATTTATTTATCATTTTATTTTGGTTATATTATATTTCTTTAATTTACTTTATTTTATATTTAATTTATATATTTAATTAATATTAAAAAATAATTCTTTCATATTTATGATTATTTAGTTTCTTATTTCATAGTAAATACAAACAATGATTGATTGAGACAAAAGAAGCATCATAAGACTTACCTACATGAGCTCCATCAAATTAGATGTATTTTTTCATATTTTTTTACTATTTTATTTTATAAGGTTTTTCCATTATTTATAGTCCATATCAATAGTATTTTAGAAATAAACTTACATATGCTTTATCTTATTTCTTTTAATGTTTTTGATTGATTTTGTTATATTACTTTGTAATTCAAAATCTCCTCTTGGTTCATGCATACATCACTTTGAATTTGTTGTATTACATTGCTTTAATTTATCTCATTTTATGTTTAATTAATATTTGATTAAAATTAAAATGATGTTTTTATTAATTTTTATTTTCTTTCAATTTGTAATAATTTTGAACGTGGTCTAATTTAAAAAACAGTTATGATTACACTAATGTTTATGAGCCATATTCAAATATTTATTTTTATGATATTTATTTTTTGGGTTTTTGCACATTTTACTAGAAATTTCCATTTTTACTTAATTTAATAGTCTATTTAGGTACAACTTATCTTATTCCTGCAAATGTTTCACATTGATTTTTGTATAATACGATGAAACTCTAATTCTCATATCATATTACTTTGTCACCATTTTTATTTCATTGTAATACGTTTCTCTTATTTAACTCATTTTAACTTTAAATATATATATATATATATATATATATAATATCTTAAAAAATTATTATTAATTATGATTAACTACTTTGGTAGCTTTTTCTAATTCCACAAGAGGTCTGATGGAGTCTGAACAAGCTGTGATGGACTTACGTTAATGAGATCTATGCTATTAAATTTTCAATTTTATTTTTTTTAACAAATTTTTTTCTAAGATTTCTTAATGCTTTAAAAGAAAGTTTAATTCATTCTTGTTTTAACAATCAAAATTGTTGTACTCAACCTCTTACAACTTTTGGAATGCAACTTTCTTTTGTAATTTATCTTATTCCTTCAAGTTTTTTACTTTAAATTTGTTAAAATACTGCATAATTCTAAATCTCCACTCATATAACCTTGACATCACATTAATTTTGTTATATTATACTACTTTTTTGTGTCATTTGAGATTTAGTAAATATTTGCTTAAAAGTATAATAATAACTTGTTATTATTTAGGTTTTTTATATTAGTTATTTGAAGTAATTCCAAACTATGTACCATATAGAAAAAATAAATATCTTTTTGACTTATCGTGGAGAGCATTATCTAATTAAGCATTAATTTTTATAATAATAATTCTAAATAAACTTTATCTTATTAAATATTGATCTTTTTTAAATATTGTTTTAGGGTTTTGGCATTATTTACATCTCTTTCAATTTATACATCATTTTGAACTCAAAAGTATCTTTGAATGCTGCTTTCTTAGTAATTTTTCTCATTTCTTAATTTTTTTCTTTATTTGGTTATGTTACTATAAAACTAAAAATCTTCTTTCATGTGATCGTTACATTAATGTTTTTTATACTATATTTCTTCCATTTATCCCTTTTGAACCTTATTACAAATTTTCTTAATATTCAAATAATAACTTACAATTATTAATACCAAAGATTTTTCTTATTATTTATTAATATTTCAAATTCATAGAAATTCAACTGAAGGCCAAATTGAGGTGAAGGAAATTTTGGACTGATCTCGATGAGCACTTTCAAATAAAGTATTTTTTTAATTAAATAAATATTTCTTGGATTTTAACCAATTTTGTGAGATTTTTTGATATGAACCTCAATTAACAATTGTGGATGCAACACTTTATCTCCTTAGTATCATGGAATAAAACTTTCTCAAATTTCATTTTATTATTAAGGATTTTACACTAAATTTTTATATCTTGGAATGTAATTTTTTTAAGCGATTTGTCTACCTGTTTCAATTTTTTTATTTGATTTTCTTATATTTGCTAAATAGCACTAAATGAACTCTTGTGCAAGCTTTATATCACATTGGTTTCCATATATTGCATTTCCTTAATTTATCTCATTTCAATTTTAAATTATATTTACCTGATATTAAAATAGTAATTTTTTATTATTACTTTATATCTACATTTGTAAGTTGTAATAATTCAAAATATAATCTACTGGCGACAAAAAACTAATGTTAGACTCATCTTGATAGGAACTGTTTAATTAGATATCAACTTTTTATGTTTTTCGAAAATTTTATTTTTTAAGGTTATACTTTTTTCAAGAGACACTTCTTTCCTAGATTGATGATCAATTCAATTACAGTATATCAATATTGCAAAATAAAACAAAAAAGAAAGACTTCAAAAAAATTTAATACTTAATATCAAAACTATTTTTATAACAAATTAACAAAACCTTTTCAATTTTCTAAAAGTGAATATATTTTCAAACGACAAAGAAGACAAATAAAAATATGAATGTAGTTATCAAAATAAATTTTTGATTTATTTAAAAATTTGATTATAGGACATAGATAAAATGACATGAATATTTTAAGTATTTTTGTTTCATTAAAATGAAAATGGCATAAATAAAATAAAAGTTAAGTGTTCAACACTATACACCTTTATTGGTTGAGGACTACTTTAATTATTAATAACTTTAAACAAATACAAAATTTTTAAGCTAAAAAGCAGCTAAACAAATATGCACTCATAATTTCTCAAAACTGATATGCATAAACATATAAAAGGTATTTTCAAGGGAACTTGATCATGAAAATAATATTATTAATTAAAAATAAAAAGGAAAAAAATCACACGATAAAATGTTCATTAGTAGTAATTGGTTAAAAAGTTTTTTTTAGTCAAATTATAAAAATGTATCGGTTCAAAACATGAGAAATTACTATAATTTAAAATTTAATATTTGCAAATTTGTTTTAGCATTTTATCGAAAAAATATCATTATAATGAATTTTAATTTAATGACCAAAAGGAAATAAAAAATAAAAAATTTTGTTAAACACCAAGGAAAGAAAAATTCAAATCTTCATACAAACATAAATGTTAAAAAACAATTAATTCCAAAATATAAACTATTGAAACTTGATGGCACAACTGACCATAATAATTTATAACAAAAAAATTAAATTGTGTTAAAATTCAGTTGAAAGAATTAAAAAATAGCCAGTAAAAAAATAAAAAAAAATAACGCTAATAAATAAATTAGAAAATATTATTAAAAATGAAAATATATTAAGTTAATGACACTTTTCGAAAATTTAATAGAAAATATTTTGCAATTGGATGAAGTGAAAAGAAAAAATAATTATATAACTAATGAAATTATTGTACATCAAAATATTCCAAATATAATTCATATGATTGAAAGAATAATGAATTTTATTTCTTGTTTATTGTATAAAATTACTTTGTGAAATGCATAATCACAATTACTTACGGGATATGGCATATTGCACTAATGGGATCCAAACATACTAGTTTTGAGCTCTCAATAGACTGACATGATACAAATCTGATATCATGCAAATACAAGGATATGTAAACTTCTGTGCTATGACATTACTATGGCGATGTAGTAATTGTTGAAAAGAACACTAATATTAGTATCAATATTTCATAGTCATCGAAGCAAATAAAAAATTATAGCATCATTACATGCCTAAGTCCTTAGATGAATAGTGCTCCATTGTTGTATTGCTCCAACATTGGAGTTGTTGATTGAAGTCCTTTGCTATACTTGAATGCACCTGATGATGTCATATCAATAGGATAAGTAAATTTAATAATACTAACTATTGCATTTCGTAGCGGAGCAAAGTGAATGCCATCCTTGATTAAAGGCAACATTGCATGAATGGTGCACAACATTTTGCATTCTATAAGTATGATAATTGAATAAAACAAACTTGACATATTTTAGATTAGAAAAACTTAAAAACTATATGAGTAATATTCTAGCTATAACACAACACAAACTAAAAAATTCATAAAATTTATAAGTTATGTTTAAAAATCATTGTGAAGTGGCTCTTTTACGATTTGAATGCAAACTTGGTACAAAGTATGTAGACAAGGAATGCTTGAGCCTTTTATTTCACTGGAAGTTTTAAGTTTTTTAAGAAGTTAATGATATTTCCACAATTGTGACTCCTTTTTATTTACGATAAATTTAACAAAGGAACTGATAAGCTTCTTTTGCTTTAGAAATATTGGAGAAGGAGGTCTCCATTTTGTCAATTTTCTTTCCAACAATGATCGCAATGGTGATATAGTGTGCTTTTTTGTTTCTTATTGGAACATTCTTCCCTTATTATAGAAACAAAGCATAAAACCATACAAAGGGCCAATTTATAAACAAGACAATTACATTGTCATTTGAATTTTGATGAAAAATATATCAAGGAGAAGTTAGATCATTAAGTTAAAAAATACTCTTTTATTTGTTACATTTTTTCTATTTTACAAATAATAACGATGAGAGAGAAAAAAATATTATATTAAAAAATGGATCTCTATGAACTTCCTCAAAATCAGTTTCAATAATTTTCAAAGTTATATTATACTTCAAACACAAGTTGATTTATTTTCTAAACCTATAAAAGTTTTCTATTGAAAAGAAATATGGAATAATATTTTAGTGAAGGTGTGATAGTTGTAATCAGATTATCCATCATGATCACCCTTGCATAACTTTGTTAAGTTTTATACAAGCTAAAATGCCAATTTTAACTTGATTTGCTATAGGTGAAATCTAGTGGATTTTATCAAATCATTTCTTGGCTATAGGAATGAAAGATGTTTGCATCACCATTTTAATATTTTATTGCCTGGTCTATAGCATTAGGAAGCACCTAAAAACATTAAGAAATTAAGATTTCATGTTAAATGCGTTGCCTAGGATTGAAGCTTGAACTTTCTCATATGATATTTTTTTTTAAGGGATCCAAGTGCACTAACATATTAAAAGTGGATTGAATTGTAGTACTACATCATAAGCCAGAGAACCAGCTATAGATTTCTCCTTTTTACGAAAAAGAGTAATTATTATTTCTTTCATTTCAATTTTCACCTAAGCAACCGGACATAAATGCTTCTTGTTTCCTAAGTTGGATAGCAAACTGAAAATATTTTTTTTACAACGTCATCATTGGTGTAATTTAGACATTTTGAAGCAAGATCAATGTTTAGTTGTTTAAATTAGCTTGAATAAGGTAAGAATTTAACAAAAATCTAGCATGCTAGCATTCACATTTTCATTGGTGACCTAACAAAATTCCTGTTCCAATTCTTGTTCCGAAATCTTTATTCCTTAAAAAATCCCATGAATCTTTTAGTGTAAATTTTCCACCCGCACATGCTTTCGAGTATGTTTAATAGATAAGAAATGCCTGCGCTTCTATTTTAATGAAAGTTTTAATGTTTTTAAGAAATTAATGAGATTTTCATATATGAAAGTTTTAATTGTTTTAAGAAATTATTGAGATTTTCATAAATATTTTTTTACAATGTCCTCATTGGTGTAATTTAGACATTTGGAAGCAAGATCAAAGTTTAGTTGTTTGAATTAGTTTGAATAAGGTAAGAATTTAACAAAAATCTAGCATGCTAGAATTTGCATTTTCATTGGTGACCTAACCAAATTGCTCTTTCAATTCTTGTTTGAAATCTTTATTCCTTAAAAAATCCCGTGAGACTGTTAGGGTAAATTTTCCACCCACACATGCTTTTTAGTATGTTTAATAGATAAGAAAGGCCTGAGCTTCTAGTTTAATGAAAGTTTTAATGTTTTTAAGAAATTAATAAGATTTTCATATATATGAATCATTTTTATTTATGACAAATTTAACAATGGAATGATCCACCTGGTTATCTTCTCTTACCAATAAATCTAAGGGAAGGATTGAACCACTACATCATTCTGAATTTCATCAATGATATTAGTGATGGCACAACATCCTTTATTATTTTCTATCTGATAAAAAATTCATTAGTACTGAAAGGAATAAAAAAAATTTAAAAAGATCATTAAAAAGTAAGAAAATTACATTGTAAATTACACTTTGATGACAAAATACTTCAATGATAAGTTAGATCAATAAGTTAAAAAAATGCATTTTATTAAGAAGGGAGAAGGCTTGACTCAGTTCCTCTCATGATTGCCCTAGTAAAAGTGCTATTGAATTTATATAAGCAATAATTCCAACTTCAACTTGATTTGGGAAATATAAAATCTAATGTAGCTTATCAAATAATTTCTTAGCAATATCAATAAACAATGGGTGTAATCCCATTTTATCTTCTTTCTTGGTATATAGCATTAGGAAGCACCTAAAATCATTAAGATATTAAGAGTTCAGCATAAAGGTGATACCAAGAATTGAAGATTTAACATTGTTAGATAATCTTTTGTTTCTAGCCACCAAGTGCACAAACACATTAAGAAGGGAATGAATTATAATACCACATGATAAGCTACACAACTAAATGTAGATTTTCATTATTTACCAAAAAGAGTAATGATGTTTGTTTCATTTGAATTTTCACCTTAGGAAATTGAGCATGGAAGTTTCAAGTCTTCCAAGTTAGATAACAATCTAAAAATATGTGATTGATGGTTTCCTCACTAGAACAAAGTGGACATTTTAAATACAAATCAATGTTTAGTTGTCAAAATTAATCTAAAAAAGGTAAAACGTTATTATAAATATAGCAAACAACTATTCACATCCTCATTTGTTATCTTCCATGCCAAATCCTCACCTAGTTCTTATTCTCATATGCTTTTTTCCTTGGAAAGTCTATGCTAATTTTAGGCTAAATTAAACACACACAAATTTTTTTCAATATGTTTTAATTGATACTATTGATCTAAGTGTTTGGCTTGCTATTAAGACTCTAGTCTTTTCTACATGTTTTTGTGTCTAACTTTCTAAGCAAGCATTTGCTATGCTCCAATGTTGATCTCATACATTTGTCTTATAGAGACAGCTTAGATATATATTTTTTTATTTGTTTTCATTAAGTATGTAAATATTGTTTATTAAGATTCTTTATACCATGTCGATTTCCTTCAATTGGATCAGAAAGCTTGTCTAGTTTCCTCAAGTGATAATTATGACTGTCTATATAATCCTAACAAAAGAAAGTATTCATGATCATCTTCGGTTTGTTATTGACTTCTCTAGAGATGTATTGTACTAAAATCATTAGATTGGATCTTGTTTAAAACTCAATTGAACATGAGCAACTTTCATCCTATTGATAAGAGTTTTTTTTCCATAATCTTACTTATTGATGGCATCACTTTAAAGCACAACGAATTGAAAATGTTTGGGAAAAATCAAAAAAAGAAAGACAAAATGATAAAGATGATGACATTGCACAAAGAAGTAGACTTGCCCACCAAGATTCATATCATGGGTGTCAAAAAATACACCATAGTGCAACGGCTGGGCATAGTGCAAGAAGTCATAGACATCAACACGGAAGGGAAAGACATTTTATGCTCCCATGTGCACCATCATAGCCATCGACATCACACGTCTTCCGCCAACTTGTGGCACTCAATGCAATCACATAAGGATGTCTATGCATGCAAACAAAATTTATTTACTAACGTAAAAATTTTCTGACATAATTGTGGTGGCTGCCAAATATTTTTACCATAATCCTGATGGCAATAGTTTGTGTACTAAACCAAAAAATATTATTAATGGATATTTTACTAAAATCCAACTCCCTTCCTATGATAGATCCAATACAAATCAACCAAAAGACAATACAATTAATTACTTCAATTATTAATTTTGTAGTAATCATAAAATAATTGGAAATGAAGATAAGAATTGCATCAAGTTAACATTTTCTATGCATAGGAATTTGCAACATCCTTCAAAGGTAATTGCCACAATTGATTTATCATTTTATTATGATATAATAGATAGAAAGAAATCAAATATCTTATTAGAATAACTAGATAGATATTTCTCTCAATATATCTATTCACATTAAAAAAAAATTTGCATGCCAGATAGAGAAACATGTGTCACGAATTAGTCATTATATTATCTTTATAGAGTTTACCTAAATACTTTTTTAGCTTACTTTGCAAAATAGGATTTAAAAATTGAAATGCAAATCTCTCCATATTATTTTCTTCTTTTTATTCAATTTCTTTATTCATATAATTTTTATAAATTTCTTAAGATATTAATGTTTTTTATTTTAAATATTTTAATATAAAATATCATTAACTATTTACTGAGATAATATTTTCCATCCAATATAACAAAAATAATTTTTAAGATTTTAAATTTCCTTTAGATATATAATTTTTTATTTTCATGGGATTTAATTTCTTTAAAGTTGTCGTGAGTAATAGAATTAGAAAATTTTGTAAACATCATATTCACATATTTTTAAACATTTTTAGCATTGAGTGACAATATTGAAATGTTTTTATGTTAAAATTCATAACAATTTCAATATATTAAATTACGTTTATTTGGCTTAATTTTATGATAAAAGTAGATGCTAATGTATTTTTCAGATATTCAAATCCTTTGTTTAATTAATTTTCTCTACTTTTTAAAATTAAATTATCATGTTTTCTTTGAGTTAATTATTTCTTAAAATAATATAATTTTATTTAAATGTTTAAATCTTTTCTACTTGTAATAATAAAAAACTCTTTTGTTGATGAATAAGTTAGAATATTATCTTCTAAATAAATTAAATAAATAAATGTTTCTTATCTTTTATCTATTTTTACATATTTTATGCAATTCTTTTCAATAATGGTAGATTTTTACTCCACTATTGTTTTGAATGGCATGTTTAATCTAAGTCAATAAAGTTTTGTATTTTTATTCTTAAATTTTTTTTTCTCTTCTTAGTATTTATATCATTTATTTATATCACATAAGATACCTACATCTATTTAACTAATCTATTACTTCATATATTATATAATTTTTAAGTGAACGTTAACCAAACATTTTATTAGTATACCAAGTAAAATTATTTTCAATTTTTTAAAATTTTTTCTCTTCATTTACATAAATATTTTTTCTTTAAAGTAATCTAATTTTTAATTGTTTTTTATTTTCAAATAACATATTTTGTCATTGGAAATTATTTAAGACTTAAGTATTATGAATATTGCTTAGTAAATATATGTACACATCTTTTTATTTTTTAGTTATTTCCTTTTTTTCATTTTTTTCTAAATTTTCACTTTATAAATTTCTTGATTTACAACTTAAGCTTTTTTTTCTAGGATTGTTAGTAGAACTTTTTTATAATACACTATGTAGATATTTTAATGACCTTTAAATTTTTAATATTAATCATATAAATTGTGTGTTTTTTAATATTTCTTTTTTATTTTTTTATTAAAGAAAATCCTTACAAGAAAATGCTATTCACGTGTTGCTTTTGTGTACAATAATGATGAAATTTTGGTGCATAGTTTCTAAAGATTTTGAAATGTTAAATTTCTTAACAATATTTAATTATTTCCTTGCAAAAGATTAACATTTTACAAAAGAAATTTTATATCATTTTACTAATTTTTTTAGTACTTCTGTCATAAATTTTTATTATGCTAATAGTATTTTTTCATTTTTTTTATTTTTTTATTTTTTTTCTATAATAAAGGACTTATTATTCTTATGTTAATAAAAATAAATTTTGATGTCTTGCTTTGACATTCAGTAAGATTTATAAGATTAGTAGTTTTTTAAAACATTATTTTAAGATATATTTTACTTCATTATTATTCAATTTTATTTTTCAAATATTTTATTATTTTCTTAAACATTTGTTTTGTTGTCTCTTTGGTAACATTTTATCTATATAATTCATAAAATTTTCTTTTATTTGTATTACATATATCATGTTTTTTTTACTACATATGATAGTCGTTTCATTTAATGATGATTTTATGTGATTGATATTTTATTTTATATGTTACTTATAACTTATTATTGTTTTATTTTAGTGGGGCTATTTTTTAGTTTAAAATTTTTCTTTTCTTTCCATTTTGAAATTTTATTTTTCAAATAGGATTTCGACATAGCTTTTCTCAACTTGTTTATTTTTCCTTTTCTTTATTAAAAATTATTTTTTCTAAAATATTAATTATTATTTTTTGATATATTAAAAAAGTTATTTTTTTATTGATATAGTGTAGATAGAAAGTGAGTTTTAATAAAATAACAAAACCAAATATAAAATTTAAGTAACCTTTAACATTTATGTTTTTTTATTTTAAAAATTTATGTTGTCATGTAGCCGAAATCCTTACATTGTAAATTGTGTAAGTTAATAATTTCATATTATGTTTTTTACTCCTTCTTATTTACCATCTCTAAAAGTACTTATTATGCTTATGTTAAGAACAAATTCATTCTTATCACATATGATTCTTTTATTAAATATTTTAAATATTTTATTATTCCTTATTTTTTTAATTTTAATTTTTTTAATATTTTAGTTTTGTGATTTAGTTCTCATTAATTGCTTAGGTAGATATATTTTATTAGTTTCAAAATTAGTAAAACTTTATTTAAATTTTATTTTTCATAGTTGTTTATGTTTATAAGTAACATTAAACATGGCATGCCAATATTTTTTAGGAAACAATTTTCTTGACTGTGTTGCATATTTGAATATTTTAATTTCCAGTACTTTTGTGCTTCTATCTTTTACTACAATTCAGATATTAATTTATTTATTGGTTAAACATTGAATATAATGATATGTTTTTAGTTCAAATGCTAAGCTAATTTGTCATCTATTAAATATTTAATTGTAATAGCAATTTTATCTCATTTCATGTTCAAAATGTTTTATTTTTTCACTAAAATATTTTTAGTCATTATAGTCAAGGTAAATGTTTGGCAAAAGTAAGTTGTTATTTGAATATTTTTATTTTGTAATAAAGTTTTCTTGATTAAGATACCCCCAAAGTGTTATTTTTAAATTGTTTATTATTATTGTGATAATTTTCATTATTTTATGTATACAAAGTTTTTGAGATATTAAAAATTAATTTTTTTAATTAATTTGGTAATATATTTTCATATAATGACCAAAAATCAATTTAAAAATTTATTAATATTATTTTGAGCTTAATACTATAACAGTTCAATCTCAAGATGAATTTTAGTAATTTCAGTTTTTGGTCAATTATTTTAAAAAGTTATAGTATAATTTTTTATATATTTAGCATTGTTATCTAAAGCAAAAAATAATTTTATTTTATTTTAGAATTTAAAAAAATTTACAATAAAATTCACTCTAGTTAACTATTACCCAAAGTTTACATAAATCTTTCTTTATTTTTCTTTTGACCACTATTGCATTAATCGTTGCAGTGTTATTCTAAAAGTAGAGTTAAAATGTAGATTTCATTTATGTTGTTGTCTTAATTATTTTTCAAATTTTGTTCATTTGATTCTTTTTGCAAAATCACTAAAAAGTTGAAATAATTAGTAGATTTGATCATCATTATAGAGAAATTTATTTTTTATTATTTTAAAGAAAGTTAATATTCTTAGCTTTAAAGATAACAAATTGATGATATTAATAATGATTTTAAAGTTTTCTACAATGGGTTATAATTTACAACAAACTATATAACTCAAACCATCATTAAAAAAACTTTAGATCTATTTGTATGTAAATCTTGCAGAATATAAGTTATTTGTTATTATCATAGACATTCTTTACTATTGCAAAGTTTTTTTTCATTAAATAGTTTCTATCGTGGCACTTTTATAAATGGTATGCTATTAAAATTTAGTGTAAATCATTTTTTATATCATAAATTTTTAATAATCTTACTTTCTTTCAATAATATTTTGATCCTTTATGCATGTACTTGTACTAAGACATTTGGTGGACCATGGCCTTTTATATTTTATAATTGAATAGTTTTTTTTGTAAATGTGATATGTAATGTTGCAATTATTTTATCTTGAAACATAATAAATTTTTTATTATAAATGTTTTGTTAATGGCTTTTGTTGATTTCATTTTGCCTTTGCTTATTTCTTTGTTGTAAGATTTATTAGTTATAAGTTTTCAAAAAATCTTTTGTTTACTTTTATACAGATAAAAATAAGCATTTCAAGTAACTCAATATATTGAGTACTTTTATTTAAAATTTTTATAATTTTTTATTTATGTTTATCGTTTTCATTTCTATAACACATGTTTTGAAAACATTAAAATTTTCTATCTTTTAATCAAAAATTTTCTTGTGATATATTATTCTATTTTTTTGCTATATTATGTTTCACATGTTTATATTAATTTCATAATTGTTTGTCCATAATTTATATTTTTTATGATGCATTTTTCTAATTTTTTTATTTAACATTTTATTTATAAAAAATTATTGGGATAATTGTGTAAAATTACTTGGAAAAGAAGCAAAAATGTTAAAGATGGAATAATAAATTAAAAATAATCTAATGACAATAATATCACTTCTATTAGTAGAAACTTTTTTATAACTAAATGCCAAAACAAGTTGTAAGAAAATGATTAAGAAATGCTAGGTAAGAAATATTGAATAGGTATAGAGATGACTTGCCCAAGAAATTCTAAAAATTATTTTTTAATAAATTTTTAGAACATATGAGTGTGAAAAACAATAAGTATAAATATAATTATCTAATCAAGTGACTACAATGTTTGTTGGCTATTAAGAAAATAGATGAAGTCTTTATTAGAGAGAGCTAAGATTGTCCAAATCCTATATAATAAAAGATTGAAAGGTCTAATATGAACATTAGAAGCTCCAACATCTTCGTGAAATGTTTCTTATGTCATTGTCATGATCCCATGGAATATTTAATAATCATCAATTCAAAATTTAGAAGTTTCGAAGAGGATATATATGATTTAATGGGGTCTTTAATATGTTAATATATTGCACACTAAAAAATATTGTATACTAAAAAGAATAAGTATGGCACAATAAAGATAACATGCTTTACATTGCATGAAAAGTTGTTGGCATTTATTTTATGGCAATACATACATTTTATTAAGTATAATAATGACTTATTACATAATATAATCTAAAAAATAAATTGTCTTTCCGGTATGGATGTCAAGAATTTTTTTATTAAATAATTAAGATAGCTCACTTTATTTTTGGGAAACATGACAAAAATCAAATGAAATAATTAGGAATCAGTTTGCCATCACTTTAATGAAACATATCTAGAAGCTTTGGTTCCTTGAGAACTTAGATCGAAGATAATATTGTATGAAAAACTTTCATGACAAAATAAAACAAGAAATCCAAAATTTCAATAAATTTAATATTAAAAAGTCCTAAAAGGATTTAAATCAACATGTATAATTGATATAGTTCCTTAATTAAAAATTGTTTTGTTTGGGAAGAACATTTAACGAAAGACTACTTTATTTTTACAAGAGAATTTGATATTGACTAATTTTTTGAACATTTTGAACATTTAATTATTTTATTTGTAACATTTTCTTTACTTTCTCAAATATTTATTTTTTTGTAAAATTTTCTTTTTTTTTCAAATATTTTTAAAATATATTGAATAAGTTTAATTGTGATAATAATATCATTATTTTTAAAATATTTGGAATATTTATAATTACAATAAAAATATATGTTCTATAGATTATTTAAAGATTTCTCACAAGTGTTTTTTTTTATATTTACATATTTTGATAATCTTACATTTACCCTCTCTTAATTTTTCAAAATAAGATTTTTATACTTGGTGAATTTTATAGTCCTTATCTTTAAATGAATGTTCAATTTTGTCATTTACTATAATCCTTAATTTTTTATGTTTTATAACTATAAACCTTTTTCATTTTCACTACATCATCCATAGTATTTATAAGAATAATACTTTGTAACATTTTCTAAAAAAATATTTGAAATTTAGTTTCTATGAAATTATCATTTGAAATTGTTAATATATAATTTATTTTTAAAATTTTTTGATAGAATAATTTTCTCATGCAATAGGTGTACATATATTTGAGCATTACAACAAAGTATAATATTTTCTAATTTTATGTTTTAAGTTTTCCTAATATAATACAATTTCAATTGACCTATTTGCCAATATTATTTGATTGACTAAACTCTGACATGAGATATTACATAAGTGTTTTTAATATGTTGTCTATAATTTTATAATATAATTTTTTTTTGATAGTTGTTTAATTTTATTCAATTTTGATAATTTTTGTAATAAAAAATATTTAATTGGTAAAAGTTTCATATATTTTATTGAAGTCCTAAAAGATTTTACATTAAATTGTTGAAAAATATCTATTAATAAATAAAAATAATAAATAAATTGTAAGAAGAAATAATTACTAAAATGTAAGTAGTAATAGGCTATAACATAGTTGAAAGTTTTTAATTCTTTTAATAAAGCATAACATGTCAAAAGAAATTTTTAAAAAATAAAAAAATTATCGAGTTAAAGACAGTGAGAAATATGAAAATATGAACAAAGGAAAGGACATTCTTAATAATAAACTGATATAAAAAAACTTCTAAGTCAACGACACATACAAACAATCAAATTAGAGCTAATATTAATCCTGAATGAATGGTGCTAAATAATTTCAATAATCAAGAGTCGATACCTATCAAAATATCAAACTGAAACATAAAACGGAAAGGAGTAATGACCATCTACTAATTAAAAAACCATCCCCATATCAATCATATGTATCATTAAAAAAAAGGTGATAAAAACTTTTTCAGAAATGGATTTGTCATATATTATAAAGTACAACCCAAAGTGGCCACATACTATGTGATGCAGTTCAATTTCCTTTGACATTCATAATTGTTTATGAGATGCAGTGCAAGATGCACCCATGAAAATTGTGTTATATCCTTTAAGAAAAAAGCTCAAGAGGGTATGAAGCGATCTCCTAGTTTGGAAATGATAATAATCTAATGAATTTGTTCACGGCATAATGTCAAACAAATTGTACCAACTCTACTATATGTGAACCTATTATAAATAGTACCCTCACTGCCTAGTTAAAGATAAAAGCCCTAATCACTCAAGTTTGACAATGTGTAGATATAAATGGTATTTCTTTAGGAATAGTTTTCTAGAAATGGTAATATAGTAATTTTTACAATGTTGTTAAACTATCTTGAAAAAGGGAGTAATTGAAAAATTATCTACTAATATTTCTATGTTCACAATACTACAACTTTTGAAATTTAGTATTTTATCATTTTTTACATGAAAAAATCAAACCTTTCGCCTTTTATTGTTTTTGAATGTAAGGAAATTGAGTTTTACCTAGATTCAATATGGCCCCACATTTTAATGGAATGCTATACAATCTCATTTCTATTTGTTATCTAATTGACCAACCATTTTTGTCATTTTTTTGACGATATAGTTACCCTCATTATAAATGAAATGTTAATCCACATTAATTGCTTCGAACACTTGCTTAATTTTCTTAGTACTTTTGGCTTTAAATGAAGTTTTTGATACATTGGATCATTCGAAGATATATGATACAATCTAGTTTAGTTATTAGCATAATATGCTTATTGCCATTTATATTTCTAAACCTTTGATGATAGAAGATACAATTGCTTCCATAATAGAGCAATGACCTTTTAATTGGGCAATAACTTTTGAAATTTTATTGTTCTAATCACAAATGATTCCTACAACTGTAGTTCAGTCATTCATACAACTTTTTATGCACATTGAGTTTCACTTTTCTAATAGATGGCAAGATCTAAATAAAAGCATGCTTTCTAAACCACATTTAACTTAATAGTTGAACTAGTTCTCATTGTACCAATGTCATGTCCTCTTAAATAGCTTAAGAGAATCATATTTGAATATGTTATCGCAATTATTGCTCATGTCCTTCTTAAAACTTATATTTGGCTGACTAGTATCCCTATTTGCTTTAAGATTCCTTGCTTTTAATTTTTTTTATTGTTAGAATACTTACAAACTTTTTATGCACTTAGTATTACCTTTTAGATGTTGAAATAATTTATTATGTTATAATTCATATTTCTAAATACTTCAACTTTTTTATTGTATGAATGTTTTTGTAAATTAGTCAAGCAAAAAGATTTTAACCTTGTAAATTTTCAATTTTCTTGATGACATCTTATATTTTAATCTTCAATTTTTTAATTAAACTATGAAGGTTTCTTTAATATTACTCTCAAAAGATATTTTTTATTAATATATTATGGTAAAATTTTGAACATTTCAATTATTGCATTACGTTACATCATATTTTTTCTACTTTTACATTTTTTATTCTTACCACTTTAATTCTTCTTAGTTAATTATTGTTACAATGACAAACAATACTTTTGATACCAAAAATGTTTTTAAAAAAATACTTATAGAATAGCTCTATTCACAATAAAACATAATTCATATACTTAATCTTGAATATCAAGCTTGTTTATGTACAAAATTAGTTTTGACATAGTTTTCATGAATAACACTATATATTATGCTTATTTATGCAATTTTGATTTACATCAGAATGTTAGAATTTTTTATCAATTTTTTAATTTTTATCATTTTAATGTTTTGTGCTTTGCATTTGAATCATGTAGTTTATATGCTCTAAATTGTAATAGCATTGTCAACAAAAGTGTTTAATTAAAATATATTCCTTCACATCTTTTTTGAAAATTATTTTTTTAAAAACAAATTAGCCATTTTGACAAAACCAGTATTAAAATTTACAATTTTTTGGTTAAGTTATTTTCAACAATTTTTTGACTTGATAGATTGGAAAGTTCCGTGTAGTTTTAAAAACTTAAAATTTTCTTGGATCCCAAAACTCTACAAAGCTGTCATCAAAGTGGATGGAATACAATATTCTTGTCTTGAGTCAGCATATGTTATGATATTGTCAAAATGGGTTTTAGTTAAAAAGAGATCATATTTTAGAATATTTGTTTTCTTTTACAAAATTTTCTATAAAATTGAATTTTTTTTAAAAACTTTCATCAGTTTGAGAATACTAGTGCTAAAATTTTGCTATTTTTTGTTAAGGTATTTACCATTCTTTTTTAAAGGTTTTAAATTTTCTTGAAACATTAGCAATTTGTATGTAGTATTAAAGATTTAAAATTTTCTTAAAGTGAAAATTTGTTTTCACTCAAATTTACATAATTCTTTTCAAGCTATTTCATTTTTATTGTGTTTATATTTATAATTATTTTACACCTTTTTTTTAAAAAAATTAATTTTGACTCATGTACTTTATCAAGTGAAAAATGTTGATATTTGCATGCTAGGCAATATATTAAATTTATTAATTGTCATTCTCTTGAACTATTTCTAGTTGCTTTAATATCTTTGTATTACGAATGTGTTTAGTTTTTACATTTTCAAATGTTTCTCACAAACAATGTTGCACTACTAAAAAAATATCACATTTTATCATGTAACATATAGTTTTAATATCCTAATATTATTTGTATGTAAATGCTTGTTGTTTATTTTTTTTTATTCATTAATATTTACTAAAAATATGTTTAACTTTCTTTTATATGGATCTGCATTTCAAACTATAACAATAATTATTTAACATGATAAAAAATATAATATTTTAAATTTTTGTTTCATTACACCATTATACATCTTTTATTTAGAAAGTTTTTGTGGGAAAATTTCTTCTAAAAACTATTATTCTAATTTATTATTTATTTTTCTTTTATTCTTATAATTATATTATTAAGCCTTAAATGACTTTTTTTTATTAAATGTTTTGAAAAGATTTTATATTTCCTAAATACTTTCGTTCAACGTTTGCACAAATATTTTCAAATTATAAATAAAATAAATTAGTGCAAATTAAGTTTTAAAATTTTCTAACTAATAACCCATATTAACTTAATTGACGTTGTTCCAATATTACAAAAAGTTTTTTATGTTGTATAAAAATATTCAAATTTAAACTATCTTTTTTAATTTATTTTCTTTGATGTTTAGTATCATAATATTTCAATTTAAATTTTTTTTTTTCCAAATTGTTTTATAAAACGAAAATGAAATATTTAGATAACTAAAGATTTATTTATAATTGGAAAAAATAATTTTTTTAGTTATTAAAATAAGAAAATTGAAATTTGAATAAATGTTTTATATAAACAGAAATATAAGAAATGCTTTGAGTAAATTAAAAATATTAACTATTTAATTTATTACACAACTATTAAAAAGTAACTTACTAGGTAATGCCGTAAAATATTATTATAAAAGAATAATCCATTGAAGAAATCAAAATGAGCCTCGTAAATAAAATTTTAATTCAATTAGAATTATGAAACAAAAAATATTTTTCTTGCAAAACAATAGACGTATAAAAATGAAATAAAGATAATATAAAATTTAGAAAATTAAAAAATCACAAAGATTATTGAACAATAAAGTTGTTAAAAATAAATTTTATAAATATTAAATTGTCTTACCATTCCAAAAATTGTAAGAATTCCTTGGAAATAGAATTTTATGGATGAATAGTAATAATGAAACGTCTTTTTTTGTTTAACTAAAATAAAAAAAATATTTACACAATAAAACTTAAAATAATAAAAATTAAAAAAACATTTCAATTCTAAAAAATTTGAAGACTATGGAAAAAAAAATCATATATAGAAAAAAAATTAATAGATGATGAATTGTTAAAAATATCAAATACTTAATAATATGAAATTTATACAAGACTAAATGTATTGAAAAAATATTTATCATACTAAACAAACTATGAAAAATATTTTGTTTCAAATGAAAAAGTGAGAAAGATATTTCTAATTGATTACAATAAGTTTACTACTATTAATCATCCAATTTGAATAGCTAAAATTAATCCATAACAAATAATAATAATGTAAAGCAAAAGAACTCTAAAACTCATTTGCACTATGACAAGATGAAAGCCATCTCACATGATACGTTTCTATTCTACTTAACACTTTGTTAATATCGTTTTGAGTAGCATTTTATTTTTTCTATTAGATTTATCTTTAATTTTTTTCTACACAAATTTGTATTTGAGTTATGCATATTATTTTAAAATTTTCAGTTATTCTTTTGCAATAATTATTTTTTATATATTTTTAATTCTTTAAAAGTTTTTGAAATCAATAAGATGTTGATTTGACTTTCATTAGTGAAGAATAACATTAATGTATTTTATAATTCTCTATATATATTTTTTTTTCTTTTTAATTTTGTTGTAAAGTTTTATTCGACTAACATAACTTTTTTAAAAATTATATTTTCTTATGTGAGCACTACTCTTTCGTGATACTTGCATTAATAGAATGTCTTCAATTATGATAAACTTTTTGTGCATTTCATATTTTGTATTAAAAAATTTACATGTTCTTAAACTAGTAATGAATATTTTTCATTTCCTTTGTTAATCATTTTATACTTTTTATCGATTATGATGCTCTAATTTTTAATGAATTGCTTTCACATAATTATGAACATTTTAGAAAGAATTTAAATTTGGTAATTGTGAGTGCTTTAAACATTTTAGTATTTTGTAGTTCTTTATTTATATTCCGTAATATTCTTTCTTCCTATTACTCTAAACTTATTGTAGATATATCATACATTTGCCAAAGTATTTAATGAATCATATAATTAATATATCATGTAACTCATTTTTTAATATTTTTATTTATTCAATAAGGGATATATTTTATTTTATATGTTATTTTATTTGACAATATATAATGCGATAATGCTTTAAAATAATTATGACATGAAAAATTTATTTTTTTCTACTTTTTACTATAATATTTTTCTGAAATAGAAGATATACAAATTTTTAGTTTAAGTTCAAATTTTTGTCAATGTAATATTCACATAATTCATGCATTGTTAATTTTTTTATTATTTATGTTGATTTGTTAGTTTTGAAACTTTTATTTGCCATCAATCTTTTTAATGATTGTATTTTTTGAATATTAAATTATTGTTGTTTTATGCATATTATTTATAATATTTTCTAATTTTTATAATTTTTCTTCCTTTTAATATTTATACTTGCACTATAATTTCTACACCACTTTATTTTGTTATTTTTCTAATTGTTTTAAATTAGTTTCAAAGTAATACTTAGCACTAATTGTCTAAGTAATTTGTTAAGATAATCCTTCATTAGAGTAACTTTCAACTTCTTCTTTTAATAAATTCATTGAAAATAATTCCAAATAATTAATAATCCAAATTTTTAATATTTATTTCAAATTATTTAACAACAAATATACATTTCTAAATTACCTCTATCTTGTGGTTCAGGATGGATGAATAGTTCCCAAAAAGAATTTATTGCTTCTCCCTGAAATATTTAGATTATTGACATAATTTTGATTGATTCAATTCAAGTGGCAAATGCTATAGAACTTTCCATTTGTTTGAAAATGTAATCAGTGGAATATTTTCACAAGTCATAAGGCAGGATTACTTCACCCACCATGGGCATCTGGGAATGGAAGCCTCCATAAGTTTAACCAAAATAAATCAAACCACACTAACTCTATCATTTTCGTGAGTAGAGAGGAAACAAAAGGCAGATAGATAGGAATTAAGAGTTTGATCATGCCTAAACGAAATTGAAGCCCTCTTTCTTTTGACAAAAAGAACATCAAAACAATTAAAGCCCATAAGAATTTCCTTTAGAGGCTTAAACCCCAACTCAACGAGTAGAAAAAGAAGTGTCTCATTTACTAAACATGCTTGACACCTTAATTAATGACTCTCTACTAAACCTTATGAAGTTTTGATTCATTCTATGTCCTTTGGTGCACTTTTTGAACCCTTTTAATTGTGAAATTTGAATGAAGTATGTAGTTGCTCCCACAATTCCTTACCTACTACCATCGAGTAGTAATCGTAATCTTCCAATAGGGATTTATTGACCAAAAAAAAGTGGTGATTTCTTGGAACATGCACTTTCAACAAAAGTTGTTGAAGTATCAATTTTAATCAATATTCTCTCTCAAGATTTTCTTCTCACTCGAAATGTATATTGTTTTTATGATAGTTGAAGTGTGCTTTGACAAAAGCAATGAATGTTTAAGAATAAAAACATAGACTTTTGAAAAAAGGTATTTAAAAATATATTTTAAAGTAATTATTTTAGGTTTCTTATTAAGCTCCAATAAATCTTTATTAATATTTTTTGGAAAATTTAAATTTCTCATAAAAACTTAATTTTATTTAATATTAACAATAAAATTGAAGTTAAAATATTTAGAAATAATAAATAAGTATAATAAGTTGTGATGATTCAACTCAAATTGAGGCTTACATTAAGCACAAACAAAGGACAAACAAAAAATCAAATTAATTAGAATGTCATTTACTAATAGACAAGTCTCACAAAAATAAAATAGAATAAAATGACTATAACAATTTTTGAATGAAACAAAAAAAGTAGAAAAGAAATTACTACAACAAATTTGAATTTGATGCTTATAATAATTTATAATAATCTAGTGTTTTATAAAAAATTAAAAAAAATATAAATGTATTATGCCTTTTATTTGAATGAAAGAATAAAAAAATAAAAAATTTGCTTATTGGAGAAGGTTAGAGAGTTAAGAGCTCAAATAATGATTGAGACAATTAAATGAAATAATGATTAACAACAGTTGTTAGGACTTAAATTTTGTTGCTTGGATAAATTCTTGATTCTTTCAACAATTTTAAATTTTGAAAAATATACCATTTGTAAAAATATCTTGACTAAAAATAGTAACCAAACAGTCCTATAAGTTGTTATGGGAAGAATAGATCGAATTAAATAATTATTGAAAAATAGTTGTCTACAATAAATTATGGGTTACGATGGCCGAACAATATTTATAATTCAACTATAACAATCATTCGAATATCATCAGGACTTTGCAAATCTAGCATAGATCAAGGTAAATAAGAGTTGCATGATTGATTTTAATATAGATTGTTAGGTAAAGAAAAGTTGTTTTCTTAGTAAAAGGTAAATGATAGCCATGTGATAGATTTTATTGTAAACTACTAAATAAAAAAGTTATTTGATTGAATCAAGATAAATGATCGAAGTTGAGAGTTGATTTAAATTTTCGTAGTTTAGAAATGGGATAAAGTTTTGATCATTCAATCTTGAAAATTGGATGACTCGATGATTGGATTTAAATTTATACATTTTTTTAAAGATGGATGAATATTTGAATGTTTAAACGCAAAAATTGTGCCATCAAGCTATGAATTTGGACCAACGTGTTTTGGAGAGGCAAATGAAATTTAGATTATAAATAATGTTACCACAAAATCAAATGTTGCACATCCACTTCAAGATTTTTTAAGAGATATATGCGAAGAAAATTTGGAATTTTTATCATACATTTTTTATTTGCACAGGAGAGAGTTGTATCTAGGCTTTTCTTGTGTGTATACAATGACACAATAAAAAATGACTTTTGCTACCCCTCTGGTTTGCTTCGAAGATCACAGCTTTCACCTACTAATAAAGTGCATAATGAGGTTGAGAGTGATTCTATGGCTTTGAAGTGTAACATATGTGTTCAAGAGTCACGCCTTAATATTATAATTTGGAAAGTTTAGCCTTACGTTTGTTATAAAAACTTTTTTTTTAATTTATTTTTCGCATCTTTGGAAATAAGATTTCAAAGATATGATGATTTCTAAAAAGATAGTTATTTTAAATAAAAATTATAATGATGATTAAACTTAAACTTTACATCTTGTAAAAATAATTTCAATCATATTTAATATTTTAATTAAAAAAATTAAGAAATTTTAAAAAAATTAAATTAAAAGTAAATCTCTTAGTAATTTGTCAATCTAATGAAGGGAATCTTCATAAGATATTACATTTACTCTTATGTAGGTTCTTCGATTAACATAAATTGTAGCTATTCAAAATCCTAAAATTCACTTAATAAAACTTTTTGTAAATACTTAGTTGTTATCATCAAATAAAGAATAATAACTGGTGTTTAACTCCATAACTATTATGTCAATGGCCATGCAATTTCATTATTTACAAATATATTTATTTCAATACTTTGTGTCAACATGATTTCAATTCTCGTTGGATAAACATTAAACCTGTAACAGCCCTAGTTTTCTCTTATTTGTATTTTTATATTTTTTTTATAGAAAGAGCTCTCTGAGACGAATCCAATGATGTTTAATATATAATTTTCGGAGCTCTAATGCATAAATTATAAATTCTTAAAGATTTGGGATAAATTTGTAATATGGAGGATAGATGTGTAATTCTTAAATGTCGGCATAGTTCAAATTCGATTTGGTGGAGGATATATTCGCAAATACCCAATTTAGAAAGGGTTTTATGCAAAACTGCGGTTCACGAAGGGGCAAGTCGATTCGACCGCGGCTATAAACCCGATCCAGGTGCGTTAAAAAAATAAATAAATAAATAAAACCATATATGCGAAGAATTGCGACTGCATGCGACTGGGAGGAGAATTGCCGGAGTGCGAGGTTCTACAACAGTGACTACGGCGAGAATTCCTTAGGGACGAGATTTTGGCAGTCGCCGCCATGCTCTTCGAGGAATTTCCGGCCTGCAATAGTGACGGCCAGCGAAGATACGTAAGATAAGAAAAATTTGTTTCATCTTCGGGGTTATGTAAAGCTTTCCAGTGAGCAGCGGAGACCGAGAGGGCGGAAGCCGAGCCGGTTTCGTCTGGTTCAACGCGTGAACTGGACAGTCCAGCACCGACGAAATCTTTCGGTTTTGCCGGATGCACAGGAGAGAGACTCAAAGGCGAGAATCGGTCCAAGCCTTGGATAGGGCCGCCCTGGTGAACCTGCGCACCGGGCGCGAGAGGGGCGTAAGAAAATTTTGGGGAAAAATGTCGTTTGGAAAAGCTTTTAGAAAGTTTTTCTGCGTGGGCAGTCCAGCGTAGATCGCGGCCGATCCAACGCCTTTTAGGATTATTTTGGGAAAGCTTTTAGAAAACACTTTTGGTGAATGAATATATTTTAATTTGTGACTATGGTATTGTAGGACATAAAGAAGAATCAGAAGTGGGTAATACTGTTGGTACAGCAAATTCAGGTAGATAAATTCCTAACCCTGTGATGTAACACAATATTATGTGTTTGTTTTACATGGTTTTCTTCCAGTTACATGGTGTTTTGGTTGTTCTATATGAAGATATTTATTTTATTTGCATGACAACTAAAAAAGAAAGAAATAATATGGTACAATATGCTAACGAAATAGACGAAACAATATGGCATGAAAAGACTTTGATATGACATGGATTGATGTTTGGAAAATGGCAACATATAAAATGAGATTCCCAGAGAACATTATCTTCACTACTAGGCTCCGCATGTGTTGTAGAGTATCGATCTTTGGATCAGATATCTGCCTAATGTTATATGTTATGTGTTATGACTCTATGATGATGTACACCAGGCTCCGCATGTGTTGCAGGGTATGGTACCGATACCTGCCTGGTGGCACTAGGCTCCGCATGTGTTGCAGGGTATCGATCTTCGGATCAGATATCTGACTAGTGTTATGTGTTTAGTTGGATGTCGGCTGGAGGTCATTTATTGATGATGATTGGATCCAAAGAATAATGCGTCAAAAGGAATTCGGCCTGATAATAACACACTTATATAAGGAATTGGTATTTCATTTGGCATTACCTTATATATGACATATAGTATGGTTTAGCTTGATGCATGTGATTCATCTTTACTGTTCATGGTATTTTAATATTTGGTTAGATATTGTGATTTATCTACTGAGATTTGTAAATCTCATTTAGTGCTAACATCACAAGTCATGAAACCATTACACCGAGAGATAGGAATGGTGTTGCTACAGAAGAGTTATTTCTAAGAGATATGCGAGAGGGAAAGTCATAGTGTGATTAAATGTTTACAAACATGTTTTCTTTATATATATACTTTGGATATGTGAATTGGTGTTTGTCTCATCATCGGGTCCCTACCTTGGGTTTTGTTATTTATCCTGACGTAGATGATGTATGTGGTGACTCTGATGTTAATTTTGGGATATAATGATACAGTTTTAGGTGGTGGCTTGACAAAACCTATTGTGAAAGAAACTATTTAGACTTTAACTATTCATTATTATTTAGATTTTAAATAAACATGATTTTATTTTCTACTCTTGTCAATAGCGATAGTCATTTCATCTTACATAAAAAATGGAAAGTGATGCCCCTTATCATGAGTAGGATGAAAGTAAATTTATGTGTCATATGTGCATCAAGTATTTGGTTTAATAATTCTAACCAAAAGTTGTAAAAGGCATTCTAGAAGAGAAATTACAATACTACGAACTCTAACTATTAGATCCAACGATTGAAAGTTCAGCTATTTCAAAGCAATGTGTCCAACACTCATTTTCTTGTCTTTAATTTGTTATTAACCCATGAATCAAATAATTAAGCTCTATAAAAGATTGATCTACTAGATCTTGAGATGCATGATTCAAAATATAGAATAAAAAAATAATAAAATATATGTTAAAATTTTTATCATCGTAATATTATGTAAGAACCATGAGTTCAAAATAACTAAAGTAAAAAATAACAAAAGTCCTAAATAATTAAAACTTCATCGATAAATAGTTTTCTTTGCTCTCTTTTTGCTTTTTTGTATCACCTACTATGATTCATTATTATATGCTTATGTATTACTTAATATTTATGCACACTTTGACTATCTAAATAATCCTCTAACTTAATCAACAAATATATACATACTTTCACTCTTGTGAATCATGTACTAATAGTTGTCATGCATCTCTTTATGTACTCATTAGTCTCAAAAAAGATTCATCCATTATCTATAGCCAACTAAATATATTTTATAAAGAAAATAATGACCTTTCATTGTTTCATGCTTACACTATCTACTTAAAATTTTGTACAATTAGATTTCAAAATTTTATTGTTTTAAATAAATTAATAATTGGCATCTTTTTCCTTCAAATTGATTATGCTTTATATGATGACAATACTTTTTGTAAATAAGTTATACATAGTTTTTAATGTTTTAAGTTCTTTATTATCATTATTGTTTTATTTGTGTTAGTAATTTTGAAATTTTTATACTTGTCACTTTAAGCATGTTTAACTTTTAATATCATGAAAAGTTTTTTGAGATTATGTTGTGCCGACAAATTAACTCATTTGATTATAAAATTTTTTTTATCGTGTTTTTATAATTTCAATGCAAGAAATTTTTTTTTAGTTAATTGTTTATTTTTATTATTTTTAGACCTAAGGTTTTTTAATTTTTCTCATAACTTATTTTTGATACTATCATTAATGTATAAGCTCTTTCATTAAACATCATATCTAATATTTTTCTTTGTTTAACATATTTAATATTTTTCTTTGTTCAATAAAAATATTACAATATTATAAAAATATTTATAGCAAGAAATAAGCCCTAATATTTAAAGTATAATGAAAAAACTTTTTTTGTACAAATTAAAACATAAATAGCCAATAAAATGTCTAATATGATATTTCGTATAAAAATGGGATAAATAAGTCTATCTTCAATGATTAAGAAACATGCCAAATAGGACATCATAGTCCTAAATGATATTTTGCTTAAATTTTTTCAAAATACTCACTAATGATATAAAATATATTAAAATTTTAATGTATAGCATATTGATTCACTGTTTCAAGCTACATTTTTTAACTTATAATAATATATTTTGAATCATAGTATTATAAAAAAATAATATTTACATAAAATGTCATTATTTTTAAAATTTGAAAAAGTCCCTCATATTATTGCTTTTATTATTTTCATAATTTTATTTAAACAAAAGTAATTTAAACTCTCTTGGCCAAAAGGTATAATTTTTTTAGTATATTTTTATAATGTTTCTATGATAATTACCATCATTATGATAGAAAAATAAAAAACTTCTTAATTTAAAATTTCTAACGTTAAGCATTGGTAAATTAATGACTAAAGCGGTAGAGTACGTTCTTTGTATAATAATCCATTATATTTAAAATTTAAAGACAAACAAATGAAAATTCAACTTTATTATTATCAAGCATTTAAAGGTTATAAATTGTTCATATAAAGTTTTAAACCAAAAATTAATGTGTCATTCCAAACACTAAAAATGTCACAATAAATATAAATATTTCTAAGTTAAATACAACATAATTGTAATAACAAATAACACAAAAAATTAAAAAATTATCTTTCACAATCTATTAATAAACAAGCATGGTTTTATATATGTAATGTTCTAGCTAATTTTGCAAAATCTATTTTTTGATTAGCACAAGAAAGAATGTGATTGACAACATAAAATGTTTAAACTATTAAAAGAATTGGTGTTATCCTAAAAGCACTTAAAATCATAAAAATATAAACTTTAATGAGATAATAAACAATTACAATAACAAATAACCCGAAATATTTAAAGAATAATATATAACTTTTTGTTTTACTAATAAGAACATAAATAACTAACAATAAATGATTGATATGATATTTAAATGAAAAATGGGGTAAATATGTCTATTTTTAATGTTCAAATGATATGACAAAAGAGATATTACGATCTTAAATCATATTTATATAGAGTCTTATTTAAATTGTCAACATAATTTTGGAATAGAGACTAATTGTGTAAAATACACTCAAAATTAAAAGGAACTATCATCAAACACGAACATGAGGCTTATGCATTACATTTATGATAGATAGTTTAGATACGATGATGAACTCTAATTTATTATTATTGTTTATTTTCTCATGCACTTCTTCGTATCCTTTCTTACTTTTAATTAAATTTATTTTATATTTTTCTTCACTAAAAATATTGTCCACCTTTTATCATCATAACATTTAGCATTTTAAAATATTTACTATCTTACAATTGTTTGTATATTTTTTTTATTTTTTTACATCTTTTATTTACAATGTGATTGTTGTTAACTTGTAGTTTGAAGAGATTCATTATTCATGTATTATGTAAATATTTAGATTTGCTTACTGTATTAATATTTTATTGTATTGATGATATTTTTTTAAGTTTTAATATATTTTTGCTTGTCATTTTTATTTTTTAATTTAAGTTTTTGTAAAATAAAAGATTTTGATATTACGCAATATTAAAGATTTTTAATGTTTAAATGAAAGACAATTTTTCATAATTTTCAAATATTTCTAAATGTGAAAGCTGTTTTATTATTATAAAAATTATATATATTTTGATCTAATGTGCTATTGTTTTTCTAGCAATCGCATATCTTGACAATTCTACAAATTATATTTTATAAGTTCAAATTTATTTCACGGCAACCACAACAACATTTCTTTAGTCTGAAAAAATTCAATAAAAAACATAAAATATTAAAAATTCAGATGCAATGAATAAATGTGCTCATAAGAATTATATTTTATAAATAAAAGCTTTTAGAGATTTGCATTGTAAATATCTTAAATTCTTAAAACAATTTGCATATTTTATTGTGATGTAAAGCACAAAAATTAGAAAAGTAAAAAATTATAAAAATGTTGAAATAAACTTACAAACGAGTAAAGTATTAAAAATTAAAAATATAAGTGTACTTTTACTTATATTAGAAAAAATTAGAATAACAAAATTATGAAAAATTTATTATTCCAAATAAAATGAACAACAAGAAATTTACGACCAATGATATAGAATAAATAAAAAAAAACAACAATAATAATGCTAGACATTCAAAAGATGAATTATTAATCTCTTCACAAACATAAGAATGTTGTTTAACTTTTATTATAAAAATAGTGGTCATAAGAAAATATATTGTTGTCATAAGATTTTGCACGTTTTTTATTTAACATTTCATACACATGATTTGAAATGAACAATAAATTGTTGTGCATTAATTTCTTTGAACTTCTTTTAACATCAATTTTATTTGATTTTAAATATGTGGTTATGTTGAGAAGTTTTTTTGTTTTTCTCTAAAACAATTATTTTTTTATCTTTTTCTCTTAATATTTGTTCTAATTTTTAAATACATCATTTGTGATTATACAATGTTATTAAAAAAATTAAAAATTAAAAATATTATTTATTTTTTATTCTAATATTATAATTTAATTTTTTTGTTTTTTTAATATTTTTAATAACATAATTGTCAAGAATTATTTCTTAATATTATCAATATTCCGACATCCAAATTATTTGTTCTTCGTAGTGGTTTTTTTTTTTCTTAAATTCAAAAACATTAAATTTAGTTTCAACAATGTAATAAAATAATTAAAATTCATAAAGAATCGTTTATAATATGCTAATCAAATTATTTTTAAAAATTCTGTTAATGTTTTGGAAAAAAGGAGATGCTATCATAACGATAAATACATCTCAAATTTAATGAGTGAATAATTTGTAACAATATAAAAATGGACATAACTTATCAAAAAAACATTGAGTAATGTGGGCTTCATATTGAAACAAATACAAAAATAAATATTATAATGAAGTAATAAAAAAATTGTTAAAAGAAATATTTAAAGTAATCGAAATTATGTAGCAAACATCCATTATATATTTTTAATAATGTAAAATATTTAGTAATTGAAATGGTTAAAGTAAAATATTATCAATGCATAAATTGATATAATACAAGGAAGATGAAATGCCAAGACTTCTACATGTCCAACAAAATATCATCAATTATGTGGCATTATTCACATTTTTTTACATACCTAAACATTTTTTTTTTTTTTTACATACCTAAACATTTTATTTGCTTGTTATCTATTTTAGAAAATTAATTAACTATATGATATTTTTCTTATCAAAATTATTTAGTATTACCTTATGAAACATTTTTTAATTTTTTTAGCATTACATTATGCTATTGATATTTGAATTTTTAAATCTTTAAGCTTTTATTGTTTATTAAAATATGAAGTTTTACTAAATTAAGATATTTAAAAGTGCTTTTGTTAATCTTTCATGTAAATATACAAAATAATTTATGAGTTCATTATATTGACGGTTGTATTTTTTATCCTTTTGAAATATTTACGTTCACATAATATTATTGCTCTTAAGTCAACTGTTTGATATGATATATTATTTTTTAAAATATATATGTTTAATTATTTATATAATAACTCCATCGTGACACGTCAACTTACATATGATATGCAATTTTGAATTTTTATGAGGTTTTTAAACATAAGCTCCTTTTTTTTGACCAATCATTAAAATACATCCCTATAATTTAGTTTTTCTGTGGTCTGAAAACTTTTATAAATGTTTACTCCATAAATTTGTTAATAAAATTTACATTTTCATCTAATATACAAATATGTCTAAATATTCCAGATTTTTTTATAAATAACATTATATATTTTTTTTGTGTTTCTTTGTTTGTACATGCACATTTTAATTGAAATCTTAACATTTAAAATTTTTAATATAAATTTTTTAACTCTTTGTTCAGTATTTTAGAAAGTAAAAATATAAGTCAACATGGCAAGTAGAAAAAGTAAGTCAACATTCTAAGAAAAGTTTTAAATTAATCGTGATTTTCAAAGAAAATTCAATAATCAGTAGTATCACTATGCTAGAATGAGAAATATATTTTTGAAATTAATAAAATATTATACACAATAAAACCTAATTCTATTTTGATTATTTAATATTAAGTATTTAATTTATATAAAATATTTATATGAAATGATGAAAAAAAAAGTTGTGTTATTTCAAACTTGGGGAACAAGTAAACATAAAGAAAAAAGTGAAGTAAATATATGTGAAATCAAATAAATTTAAAGCACTAAAAACTATTCAAAATATTAAATATGATAAGTAATGATAAGAAAAGATATTTTACAAAATTATACAAATATAAATTTTTTGCAAGTAAACAAAAGGAAAAAAGTTATATAATAAATAAATTTTTTGATAAATTGAAATAAAAAAATAAAACATAGAATAATAAATAAAATTATAATTATAAAAAATAACTTTACAAAGTATTAATAGAAAATATCTCACTTATCATAACAATACAAATTTGTTTTTACAAATTAAAAAGTGAAAATTTCATTACGCCAAGAATAAACAAAGGTACAACAATTAAAAGAAACATTGTCCAAGATAATGTACATGATGGATCAAATCTAACATATTACTAATAATAGAAATCATGTTTTGATCTACAAAATGCACCTTGTTATGGCGCACTATTTGGAAATGATTATTAAGATTTAGTGTGGACAATAGAAAAGTATGTTCACAAGGACATAAGTTGTTCTTATATCAACCTTGAGTGTTTATAATCCTTTAAAACTATTACACCCATATAACACATGCCCGCATAATATACTTATTATCTACATTTCTAAAATTATGATTTTTTTATTTCATTAATGGCTTGCTTTGGTGAATTTGTTGCATATTGCACCTTCACAATATCTTCCAATAAATATGTCATGCACATAGGTTTGAATATGTTGAGCATTCTATTATGTTATTATTTTTTTTATTCTTTTAAATTTGAGTTTGTTTATATTCCTAATGCAAAGTTTTTTCAATTATTATAAAATTCATATTTTACATTGTAATTATCTGAAACACTTTAAATAGTTTACAATAATAATGATATATCTTTTGTTTAGGTTTCATATTTTTAATTATGTTAGCCATTCTAATACTTTTGTAGTTAATTATAAAAAAAATTTCGACATCACTTCTTTTAAGAATTGACTTTTTTTACTTGCAATAACTCATTCATGATATTTTCAACTATATTAAAACTCTTTAATGACACATAGTTTTGAATAATTATTTTATTTATAATAAAAAAACATTTTTAGTGTGAAATACAAATAATTCTAATTGTTGAACATCTGATGGTACCATATTTTTTTCATCACAAGTAAACCACTATATTTTTCTTAATCATACTTTTTAATTGATTTTTAAATCGTGCATCTAAAATAAAATAGTAATTAATCAATTACAATGTCGAATCAAGTTGTCAATGGAGTAATTCACTGGTGAGGATTGGTCAATCAGTATTGATAATTTTACTCAATTGTGACTCAAAATTTAATCCAAACGATCATTTTTCAAACACTTTGTATAGTGGCTATCAATAAAATATTTATCAGTTATTCCATATTTTTGTTGGATTTATAAAACTTATCATCTCATAATAATATGAGATATATGGTTGCAGTATATTATTCATAAATGTCGAATTTAAGACATCATAAGGTATTAAAATTGTACATATTTATGTACATATAAATATGCCTTAATAGATATTTATTACATAGATTTCATATGTTAAATTAATTAAATATCATAATTTGCAAAAGAAATAAAAATTTCAAATTTTTGATGATTTTTGCATTTAAATCTTTCAATTATCTCATAATGCTATCACATTACATGGCATTGAACCATTTGCATTATTTTTGTTGTCAAATTAATTTAAGTCATTAAGATGGTAAATTGTTTGAATATTTAAAAGAATTCATTTTTTGTTTAAAACATAATGTTGGAATGGAGAATAGCATAGCAAATGCATTAAGTCATGATGTTTGTTTACTTTAAACAAAGAATATATGTTCCTCGATTTCAATGTTTTATGAATTGATATAGTGACTTTTGGGACTTAGCTCATATCTATCAAATAGTTCATACGTTTCGTAACAATTTTCAAGTTATTACTATTTGAAAATTATTTTTTATCTTGTGGATCATAACTTTTCATTCCCCACACATCTTGTAAAGATTTCCTTATCTAGCAAATACATAGTAGAGTTCTAACCTAACATTTTGGTCAATAACAAATATTAAGTGATGTGGGTGATCTATTTAATCGTCCAAGACCTCGTAAACAAGATTTGTCAATTATTTCTATCATAGAACTTGTGTCATAACTTAATTACGTAATTATGGCTAAAGTGCATAAACACCATTAACTATTCCACATTAACCATGGGAATATATAGTTATGAGCTTTGTATTAGGATTACCTAAAATAATTTGAAGGAATGATGCTGCATTCATAGTTGATGATATATTTTCAAAAATGGCTCATTTCATGCACTACCATAAGTCATTAGTTGTCTCACATATTGTAAATAAATTTCTTGATTAAGTTGTGAAAATATATGGCTTACCTTAAATAATTATTTAGATTATGATATTAGATTTATTAACGATGTCTACAAATCACTTTGTCTCACAATAGGAGTGAAATTTAAGTTTTTATTACCTTGACATGCTAGATAATGAAATTAATGAAATTATGTTTACAATAGAAATCATGTTTTTAGTCTTTTACTCATCATATTTTATCATCCTATTAACATATTATTACTGAAATTAAATTAAATAATGAAATGTATAAATGATTAGTAAATGCTCAAAGAAAACATAGAGAATTTTTTGAGGATGATTATGTAATGATCTATGTGAGTTCAATGAGATTGCCATTATATACTCTTATAAAATTAAACACTCATAATGTTGGACCATTTAAAATTGAAAAAAAGATTAAGCATTAACACAATCATTAATATTCAAGATATTATTATTTATAGAGAACCATACCTAATACCTAATTAATATTATGAGCTTTCAATATTATAGGCAAGTAAACCTATCCAACCAATACATTTAGTGGCATCTAGCAACCTCATACTCAAGTTGAGCAAATCACAGCTAGTAAAACAATTTTAACATAGAACTAGGTACAATAAAGATTTTTGGTACATTTGCAAGACCATCCAATATTTAATTTCACTTGGACTATTGGGTAGAAGGTTCATCACCTAAAAATAAAGATTTTAAATAATTATTGGAGATTTCACCATAGTACTACAAAGTTAAGCTCATTCCAACCAAGGGAGAGTTATGTAGTAGCATCCAATACTTCATAAAAAGGTTCAACTTAGAGGTGTACTACTCTTATTTAGACTTAAAGTAGTGCCAATATTTGCCCCTTTACTTCTCATTAACCTTTATTATCATTATCATTAGTAGGGTCAATTACAGGTAACCATTATTCATTGAACATTTTAATTTACTTTCCTTAGTTTATATTGTGATTTATATCTACACTTTAAATTACGTTTTTTGAATATTAATTTATAATGTTTTAGATAATGTTATATTTAAATTTAGTATAAGACATCCATTTAGATGTCCCATAATTCTTTCAATGAAAATTTTGTTTGAAAATATCCTAAAAAGGCTTAAAATTAAGTTTTGAACAATTTTTCATTGCAATCCATCATAGTCTATCACCATTATCACCAACATTTCTAATATTGTCCCTACATTTGCCAACCCACATGGCCAACTCAGCCATGTTTTAAGTATTATGGTTTGAATAAAGTAACAATGTATTTCCTTTAATCTTTATTGACAATACTATGCCACATATAATTAATCCAATAATTTATTTTTAGAGGTGCCTTGGAAGGATAGCAAATGACTCAAAAAAGAAGTTTCAAACTCATTATCTAGCAGTCTTAAAAATATCAGATCACCAAAAAAGTTTCTAATCACTCTATTTCAAATTTTATGAAAATTAATAACCATGTCAAATTTTCTAATTTATTTAATTGAATGTGTGATTTTTTTTGTTTGACATTCTGAGAGCTTCATGTATATGTCTACCTTGCCATATCAATACCATTGTGAGTATTCATGGGTAGATTCTTAGAATCATTTTTTCTCTACGTTGTAATCCCTAATGTTAAAGATCAGTACAAGTCTTTAGCTTTTATGAAAGATTGTATTTGCTTAATGTTCTTAAGATTTAAAATTCTAAACCTATAATAACCTTGGGTAAGCCTTTGTTTGAATATATTGCTTGACCCTTAGCACTTCTCAGCTACTTATGAGCTAAGAATAAGTTTAGTTTATTATCCTAATTGAGGTTGTAGTTTGAGACTTACAAATATCTCATAAAAATAGTAGTGTTTAGCCCAAACATATCTCAAAGGAGGGGTTTGTGCCTAAATTCCAAAGATATGGTAGTTAATGTGATGGCTTCTTAACTAACAATGACAAAAGAGTGAAAGGTTTTCGTATGCCAAGCCCAATTGAACTGGTTGTAGATGTTCACTCATTTGGTGAGAGACAAAGCATATAAATCATTTTTTCTCCTTTCTTTTTGCATATTAGTTCTTAATATTTATTCATATATTTTGTGTGACATTATTCACTATAATTCAAAAACAAACTTTGTTTTTTAATGTGTTAATTTTGGAATATTTTCATAAACTTACTTCGCTTGCAACCCTATTGAGCACTATATGTATCAATAAGTGTTGCGTGTATATACTAAGTGAGCCTTGTACGTGTTATACCCGGTAAAAATTATATGTTTAATCTTCAATAATTAAATTGTGGCTTGGATGATTTCAGATCGACAGTAGGATGAGCCAGGAGCTCAATTGGAGACTATTGGAATTTCTGAAATTTTCTGAGGATTTTTCGGAGCACCGAGGAAATTTTTAAGTAATTTTCCCTGTTTAATTGGATTTATTGGATTTTTTGAAATTCGAAAATCTAGTTAAATCGGTCTATTAGATTTTTAAACCGGAATTTGGTTTTTACCGCGCGTGAACCGGACCGGAGTGGTTCAGCGAAGGCGGGGACGATTCGCCGAGTGCGTTTGCGCGTGCGGTTGGATAAGCCACGGATAAGCGGATCGGACGGACGAGATCAGCGGTGGAGATTAACCGGCTGATCGGGTTTAAGCGGCGTTATTAGAAGGTCAACCGGCGCTTAATGGGTTCTTAACGGGTTATTACCGGTTTAAGCGGGGTATTTAACCGAAACTGTTCGGCTGTTAGGGTTTCGAGCGGTGGCCGGAGACGAGGTGTTCGCGGCGAACGGCGATACTTTCCGGCAGCCTTTCAAGGGGCTTTTTGTACCTGGAGGTTCGCGGGACCGAGGAGAATCGATTGGTACCGGTTTCGTTCGGCGAGGAGCAGCGGTTGGTCGTGTGCGAGCTTCACCGTCGCCGGAGAAGAAATGTAGGAAATTCAGATTTTAAATTAGTTATTTAGCAAATTAAAAATATGGATTATTTTGCAAATAGCTACCGGAGCATGCGGATTGTGGTTTTTGGAATTGATTAATGCAAATTATTGATTTTAGCATTTTAGGGTTTTTCTTCGGAAAATTATAACCACCGAATTTGGAAATTTTACCAAGCATGTGTTGATTCGATTATGTGCTTTAATCATGTTAAGATAGTATCAAATGCTGAAATTTGTTTAATTTCATAGATTGTTAAAATGGGGATCGGATGAAACTTCGGCGGAAATTTTGATTGAACATTAGAAATTAATGGCAATTAATGAAACATTAGGATAGTATGAACATCGGATTTTGTTTCTCCTTGATCTCGGTCGACGGAAATCGACGGGGGAAACGGAATTTTCCCGGAGGAATCGTCAGCTAGGGTTTCGCGGGCGCCGGGCGGAGGAAGGAGATGGATTAGATTAATTTCGGTTTAGTTAATTAAGTAATTGTAATTATTCAATATTTATTAATAATTTAAATGTTAAACGTCGGCTGAAAATTTGATTAATTATTCGGCCGGTGGGTTCTCCGTTCAGCACGAAAGCCGAACCGGCATCGAAAATCGGTTCAATGGAATTCGGCGCGAAAGCCGAACCGGCAGCGAAAACCGGTTCAGCGGAATTCGGCGCGGACGAACGGCGCAGAGGAATTTAATTCGGAAATTAATCCGAATTTTCGAAAAAAAAGATATATGTGGAATTGGAAAAAAAATTAATTCGGAAATTAATCTGAATTTTTGGAAGAAGGGTATATGTGAATTTAAATTTTAATTCGGAAATTTATTCCGAATTTTGGAAAATTGAGAAAGGGCAGAATTTGATTTTTTTGGAATTTGAAAAAAAAATGCAGTAATAAGAATTTCTGGATTTTAAATTCTGAAAAAAAATTCAGAAAAAGAGAAATTGGGATTTGAGCGATCTCGAAAATTCTGGAGATCCGTATGTAGAGAAAAATTTCCTGAAGTAGGGAAAAATGTTATCAGTGATGACAGTACAGTTGAAACAGTCAGACAGAGGTATGGGACATGGATGCTACCAAAACAGTCAGTAACTGGTACAGTTGTGTTGCTTGGATGGCAATGGCATGGATTGAGTCAGTTTACTCAATGTTGGCATATTTCACGGATTGACATAATGGACCGGACTACTATAGGCCCTATATGATGTTTTAGGGTGGTTGTGGTAGGTAACTGTGCGGTACAGACTTAGCTTCCACAGTATACATGTGGACTGGTATACGCCTTGTTGTATCTGGACACATGTTGTCGAATCTTGGAGTTATAGCTTGGCAATGACTGTAGGGGCGTGGCTTCTATGGAAATTGTTGGGAGAGGACTTCTTGGGACGGTGGCTGAGTCGATCTCTTCTGGTCCATGAGTGTAGACCTGCGCGCCTGAGAGTGGCAGTGGCAGGGGTGACTCGCCGTGGCTAGCCAAGTGTGTAGGCCTGCGTGCCTGAGGGTGGCAGGGGTGTCTCACGATGGCTAGAGATCTATGTGACTGGTTTGTCTATAGTCTCCAGAAGATTGATTGACGAGAGACGCTGCGGTGTCGGGTGCTAGGCGTTCTGATGCGTGCGCAGAGATGGGCGTGTCCCGCTGGCATGCTTTGCCTAGGCACCATGCGTGCGCAGAGATGGGCGTGTCCCACTGGCATGCTACCTGGAACCCCAGAGGAGAGCTACTCTGGTGTGACTAGGGGTGACTGTGGTTGGTCGGAGTCTGGAACTGAGAGTGCCTTTCCACCTTACATTGTTATGCTGTATTCCTATACTCTTGCTATTAGCCTTCTCTTGCATGTGAGTTTTACTAGCTGTCTTTCCTACTGGGCGTAGCTCATTCCTTTATTATATATATTTTTCCAGTGGCTCGGCAGACTTGACACCACCCAGATTAGGTGGGATCGTGGTCAGCAGGCTAGTGGAGGATATCTGATCTGTGATTTCTGAGACATTTTGGTTAGTGTGATTGATGCTATTGGATGTATTCAGTGAGACTATTATTCTTATGTCAGGTATTGTGTGAGGATGAATCTGATTTATGTATCTGGTTGGATGATGTTGCACTTGTTGGATTTGGATCTTATTCTTGTGATGTTGTTTCCATTCACTGTCTTACTTATTGTTTTGGTGCTATGGTGTGTGGAGTGCTATATTTATATATTTATTCTGTGGATGTTATATATCTTTTTTTGATGGTGAGGTCATTACATGACTATGGAACTTACCATGGGGGTTCAGACTTCTATTAGATCGGTTCTCCTATCGGTATGGGATAGGAGTATTGGGTCTAGTAGGAGTAACATTGCGCGAGTCCATCTGTTAATTCAGGAGTCATGAATCCTGAGTTGACGGTGTACCCGGGAGATGGGATCCACATTGTTAAGAAAAGTAGGTGTGTAATGATGTGTTATATCCTATGTTTTTCGTAGGCTACTCAGGTTGGTATGGGACGATCTGAGCTGTCTATATGTAAAAAAAAAAAAATGTATGCCAAAAATCAGCTTAGGAAAAAATGGGGTGTAACAGTACGATTATAAAGAATTCTATTTTCCAATATTTTCTTACATTTAGATATAACATCATCAAAATTTTTGTATCTTTTGCATCATGTGCTCCAAAGCATAAGTATGGTTTTGGATACACTAATCTATTTAAGTAGCTTATTTTATTTATTTTATGGTATACCTAGTGCATGATTTTTTATTTAGCTAACCAGATAGTGATAACTGAAGATTCATATCCTATGGGATCCAGTGATGCTAGATAATTAGTTATAGAAGTGATTTGAATGATATAAAATAAGCTTGAGGATATGGAAGATTTTTGAAATCCCAAAGCATAACAGGAGTTTTTCTTCAAGTCATTATTTCTGCGAGTGAGTACTTATGTAATTGATAAACTATTTTTTTTATTAGAGATTGATCATGAATTATCATCGCACCTTATTTCATGCATTCCCTTACAATTCATTTTAAGCATTAATTGAGTTGAATATAAGCCTATTACATTTCTTGATCTAAAAGCTTTAAATTCTAGGAATAATGGAAGGCCTTAGGCTAAAAATCTTAGCGAAAACTTGAATCTTGGTATATACAAACATTAACCTTCGAGTGAAAAAAATATAATTATATCTACAAATACATTTCATCTTAAAAAACTAACCATTTTGTTAATGAAATATCTATGAAATGGAATAAGTACAAAATGAATTTATGTAAATAAAAATTACTAAAAGAATCTCATTTGGATTGTCCATTTGATAATCTAATTAGCTACCTTTGTTACTGTTTTATGGGCACCGAACTGCCTAGTTAGAAGAGAATCAATAATAATAGTTAAATTCTAAGATGCAGATTTGTTCAAGGTTCATCAAACAACTTGATTAACAATGTCATGTTTAATGTAGTGCACTATAGATCATTCAAGGTTTATATTCAATAGAAAGAAAATTTTTATCAACTTTACTTTTGCCAAACTAGGTTTCCATCGAAAGCTACTTGGAAAGTAAAATGAATAGTTTGTTGAACTTAGAAAAAATGTTAAATGGAGTGTATTATTTGATAAGGTTAATGAACTTACAAAGAGGTATGATTTTTAGCTTAGCAATTACTTTAAAAATTATCATGTTGTGCGCAAGCATTGAAGTAAACATTAAAGAAACATAGGGATGACAATTTGATTCTAAAGCTAAACTACTATACTTACTACAATAATAAATACTACTAATGTGTAAAAGAAAATTTATATATTTTAGCACTCAACATGAAATGTTTATTTGAATTGTTAATTTTGAAAAATTGTAAAGTCCTTTCATAGCCTATTACATTCTTTTTCTAGACTTTAATAATACTTTACTTTCCTAATCTCTTTTTTTTTTTTGAAAATCTTAGATGTGTATTTTGGAAGATCTTAGAGGAGCTATAACACAACATTCTTCATAAAATAATTCCAAAATATTCTTAGGTGGTTGTGATTCAACCATTACGTTATTACGCATTATTTTATATCTCAAAAAGGGCACATTGAATTTTATTATTTTTCCTTTTATTATAATTATAATTCTTGTGCTCTTTATTTTCTTCTAACATGGATTATGAGAAAGGAAGTCACAATTAATTGCTTGGTTTTAAGAAAGGAAGAACCATCTTAGGTGATAGTATCGAGATTTGTTTGGGTTTCGTTTGACATAATAATAAAAAAATGAGGGTTATGTTCTTCTAAGAGAAAGGTCATGAGGGTAATATTTAGTTCATTAAAATGTAGAGAGGGGTTTATGCGTTAACTCATGTAAATAAGAATTAAAAAACTTTCTCCACTTATGAAGGGGCAGATAAGCACTGATAGGCTTAAGCTTGGCAACTTAATGGTCAATGAAGTCCATAGTTTTTTTGAGTAAACCATGTCAGATTTGCCAAGTACTTTTCTTTAGTAGATATTTATCTTTCTTATTTTCTTTGTACTTCAATTGTTTTAATCATTCCATGTACTATTTGGTGATCCATTGCAGTATTGTACCAAAGTTTTTTAAAATTATAATAATTCAAAATTCACTCCCATCTTGGGTTTAGTTATATGATATCTAGTGAGTTGAATTCTAAACCTTACAAAAAGTTTTGTAACGTCAACAAACTAAATAATGGTATCAAAGACTCCCATGGGGCCTAATAGTGGGTCAAAAGTAGAGATTGTATTAATGCTTATATTGTAAAAAGTAAGAGCTTGCAAATGAACATCAATATAATTCATAAGAATCATCTGTGATGAAAATTATAGTTAATATATGCATCAATAATAGATAAATTTTTATTGGACAATCTAAATTGATAAATTACACTATTAACTATCCTAATTCATGGATTGCATAAGGAACTTATTAATTATTTCATTGTTACTCATCAAATGAGTTGTGAAGTTATTTATAAAAAATTAATCCATTTGAAAAATTTAGGTAATTTTGTTATATAAAAGTTTTACGTTAAGGTCATACCATGCCTATCATGGCTTTACTTGACTTGACTTATGCATCACTTGTGTAGTAGAGTTAAAAAAATATTAATATGTTATAGTACAAATATATAACACATTAAGCTTCATATGGTTGATTTTGACACTTGTTTGAAATGACTAACATTAAGTCAATTTGATAATTTACCTTTACAGAAAAGATAAAGTTGAATGCAAACATTTGTTATGATAATGTTATGAAATATACATAAGTAGTAGGATACATAATACTTAGTATCAAATATAAAATTTCATTGCCTTGGATACTTGAATATAATATGCAGGTAGAGTCATTCATGTAGAAAAGGATTGTGCTAGTGAGTAGTATTACTTTATAGTGCAACGCACAATGCTATCATGCATAGGATATTTTTTATGTGTGTTCTCATCAATGAGTAGAATTGGAGTATTAAATACTCTTCTAGATGTAGCTTTTATAGGGTAGGTCAATATTAATGTACAATAAGTCTTAGTGGTGTAAGGTATGCTTATGTTGTATAAACAATATGTTTTGGATAGGAAATCTATGAAGACTTTTATGTATTGTGAGGGAAAAGGAATTTTTACTTAATTTCAAATAGCCATTTCAATGAAATAATGATTACTAAAATTCCTATAACTATGCCTCATTTTTCTCTCACATCGTGGTTAAGAAAACTATGATGGATTTCAATAGTATTCAATCGTCTAAGATCATTCCATTTAAGTGAAATAACATTTTTTGATAACATTGTAGTGCATTCCTCTACTGCGGTAACATTGCACTTTCATACCTTCAGAATCATAAAGATCTCATGATTTTGTTTTGTAACTTCTAATCTCAATTTTTTTGTGATATTTATTACATATCTATGAAATTAATTTAAGGTTAATGTTTTCTCAATTTTTTTGCGACAACATTCTTAAAATACCTATTTGCTTTATTTATGAGCAAGGAAAGATCCTAACTAAAGACATTCTAATGATCAGATGACTAGAAACCTTACATTGAGGTGTTATGGTGCCACAACATTAGCTCAAAAGTAGGGCTTTTTGTTTCTAGAAATTGGAAGGATTTACTCTTAGGCTAGGAGTAAAGTGGGTTATTAAGGTAAATGTTGCTTGTATTCTTTTTGTTAGAGGACTTGGAACATATTTTTAATAAAATTATGTTCATTTAAATCCTTCTTCTACTACTCATGTTAAGTTTAGGAGTTATTATATAGTCCATGTTATAGAGTTCTGTGGGGTGTATTTTTAATATGGTCTAATGTTGGAATATCTTAAAACTTTTAAGTGATTTACTTTATTAAACTTTTCTTCATATTTTCTATTTATAATCTAAAAAGCTTAAAAAAAGATCAAGCAAGATTTTTTTTTTAAAAAAATTGATTAATCCCAATTCTCGTTCTTTGGTTGCAAAGAACAGTCAACAAGTTGTATTAAAATTGGTTGTTGCTTTGATTAGCAAAGTTCTCTATTCCATAAGCTTAACAACATAGAGCAGATACTCCATAGGAACATTACATTTTAATTTTTTTGAATTTGCATTATCCCATTTGGAAGCATGATGAGGTACCCACAAATGTTCATCAGTTGACAATTTTCATTTGGGCAAAATCCTTTCCAACTATTTTATCCCAAAAGTTGATTTAAAGTTGGGGAAATTGTTTAAAAAATTCATAACATTATTATGAATATTTCTTATGAACATAAGTACATAACTTTATTCGAAACCTATAATATTTATTTTGTGCTATATCATAAGAAATTTTTACTGAAATGCTAATGCAAAAAACTTTCAGGCTATTTGTGTGTTAGATGGGTTATATGAGAAAAATCAAAAGGTAATAAGAAAAGGAAGAAGAAGAAAGAGAAGAAAAGGAAGTGAAGGATAAGCACCAAACATGCAATGGAGCTTACTTGCATAATAGCTTATTATCATGGCAAATGTCCTTCATGTGATGGGGTCAAGTTAAATATTTTAGTTTATGATGAATCATTTTTCTCCATTGTTGAATTGCATGCTGAAAAAAAAAAGAAGAAATATTTTTTTGTAAAGAAATGTTGTACTTTGCATGAGAAAAACATCAATGATCTTGAAATGAGATATGATTAACTTAAGGAAATATGAATCGTTAACACTTGATGATTATTTGAAGATTTCTTTAACTAGTGAATTACATGAAAAAAAAATTTCTACGACAATGTTTCCTTAGAACTTGATTCGATTTTCAACTATTTGATATTAGAAAATAGTTTGCTAAAAAATAAAACTTATGATTTCAAAAAATAAAAAATTTTCTATAGCTTAATTTTTATGAATTCAATTATTTGAAAAAGAATATTTTAAGTTTATACATCATATATTCATATGCATGGATTATCACAAACTCTTGCTATCAATGAAACCGAGAAAATTTAAGCATGAAAATGCCTTATCATTAAGGACAAATTTGTATTCTTTACATATGTATCATCAAAGATAATATTATGAAAATTATACTTCACACTACAAAATAATAAACATTAGCAATAAAAAATGTATAATCTCCAATAGTACTTATTTATTTATTGTATTTATTTGAATTGTCACTAAGTACTACTTTTCTTTTAACATAGGCTTTTTGTTGGGTGAATAAATTGATATTTCTAGTCATTTGTCTCAAACATTGACTATATAAATTACAAGTCTTACTTGTCATTCAAAAAAACCTTCCTATATTTATAAATTAATTTTTAGGCTTATGAATCCAACCCTTTTTAGGTCAAGAATATTTTGAGTAGATGAACTATTATTTCCCCTAACTAACAAGCAAATTTAGAAAATTTAGAAAAGATGTGAACTTTAATAGTACCAACATTTGTTGTATATCCAATTTGTATGCTATAATGGCATGTAAATTACTATTATAACCTTATAAAATATTGGCATTTCCATTAACCCAATGAACATGAAGTATCAGTGTATTAGAAACAAAAATATTTCTACTAATATTTTTTCCAATTAATAATGAACAAGTATATTTCAAGGATTTATGATTATTAATTACATAACTAATGATACATGCCCTTAATCTCTACTACGTTCACAAAAACATAAATATTTTCTATCATTTTCTTTTATTTTCTTACATTCCTTACACACATAAACTAATTTTTAAGGTAATCCTTCATTATGGTAAAATACTCTATTTCACATAATATAGGTTCCTTTTCTTGCACATCCTCTTGAGCCATCATCGAAAATAGCCCATCATTGTTCTCTTTTTCTTCATTTGTGTTAGTCTCTTCTAAGTCACTTTAAGCATTATTCAATGCTTCTTCTTCTTTTTCTTCTTCTTCTTCTTCTAGCTCTCCATCATTGCATTCTTCTCTCCTTCATGTCCATCTTAACTATAAGACGTGGGGGTTTGATATACCTTAGTTTGTCACTCATGGCAAAGGGTCACCCATTTTTTCTTCTCTTTTTTTTGGTCCTTTTTTCATATATCTTCTTCCAACACCAAAAATTTTAGAAAAACATTCAAAAATTAAAGTTATGCTATCATCATATATAGTCTTCTCTTCTAAGGTATCTTCCTCTCTCTTAGTGCAATTCTTTATTTTTTTTATTTTAGTTTTAAATCAAATCTTTTCCTCTTTTCTCTTCTCTATTTCTAGTTCATTAGTCATGTGCTCACCTATAAAATCATCCGATGCTATAGTAGAAATGTTTGTAACAATCTTGAAGTTTAATACTCTTTTTGCAAAATTCTAAGGATGTCTTTTACGTTTTCATTCAAAGATATAGTCCTTTCCAAAATAGCAAGTTCACTAATAATGTTAATAAATCAACTAAACATTCTTTAAATAGATTCATTAGAAAGCATTTTGGACAACTTCTAATCATATGTCATCATATTTATTTTAATTACCCAATAAAAAGATGTACCTTTAGATGTTATCGTTAAAGTGTGAAAAATTTTAAAAGTAATTTCTAAATTGATAATTCTAATAAATGTAACAACATTAAAAGAATAAATTAAAATATTATACCATTTTTATTTAAGTAAATTCTATGTTTCTTTTTTGTATCCATGTTATTAATTTTTTTAATACACCATATAAATTTTTTTGATTGTGCATTTCCTTACTAACTTCATGTGAGTGTCAATCTTAATATTTCAATAAAGAAAATAATGATCACAAAAAATGATTTCTTATAGAGGAAGCTCCTAAGTCAGATTTGAATTTGATCAGCCAAGTCTTAATATTTAGTATTTTACTTTAATGAAATTGTTTAGTGTAAAACATTATTGCATGTAAAGAATAAGCTATACACTTTTAAAGAGGGTGAATTAGTTATACTCAAAATATCTTAGATTATTCAACAACCTCCAATAATTGAAGGCATGTGCATCAAATATGAAAATGTTTTTTATTATAGAATGTTAGTTTATTGATTTTAAAGCAGTATCATTATTACATGTTTCAATTTCAAATCATACTGATGTATAAAATTATTCAATCATCTCGTTATTTAGCAAAATGAATAGGCTTCCTTTTTTCAATCTTATGAACGTTTTCTTGGTTAAAACATATCCTTGTCAAATTTCATGTTAGCTTGTTTGCTAAAACATGATTAAATTAAAAAATAATTATGTTAAAGTTTTCATAATTAAAATTATAAAACAATTACCACATTCCTATGTGCTAAAGTGTGAAGCTCTTAGACTAAGCTAGCCCAAGCAGGCACTCACAAAGGTTAGGTCAATCCCGTATAGGCCTGTGTCTAATGAGTACACTACGGTGATTTAATTTTGATGCACAGAAGGATGAGCGAACCCCAATTAAGAATGAATGTTAACCACAATGAGTGCTTATAAGGTCCAAATATTTTTCCATCCTTACAGTGTGGGACTAGTACTCTTATGCCCATATGCATCCGAAACAAGGAGCATTACCTCTATCTTATGATGCATTTTTGGGATTACAAAATACATCTCACCTCTACTATATTAATCGATGATGAAAATCTATCCCATCAGCTATTTGATCTCTTATATATAATAATGATTACTGATTATGCTTATTTAATATGATTTTTTCCTAGATCTAATGGCTATATCTTGATCTTAACGTATCAAATGACTAGAACTTTTTTTATCTTATTCTTTAATAATGCAACTCTTAATTATCTTATTTGAATCCAATTTCTAAGATAAACTCTGTCTTTATGGTTGTTGAATTGAATGAGCCAGATCTTATCTGACATGATCGGATTCGCTTGATGGTTTGTATTGCCTCCAATTCGAACCAATGACCCTGGTCCACCAAATGTTTAATTATTTAGCCATTGCATTAGCTATTTTGAAAAAAATTATATTAACCTATTTATAATACTCTTTTAAGCTGATTGGCCACAACTTAACTTCACAACACTTTCTAATAGTTATAATCAATTTTTTTTTTAATAAATACTTAAATATTGTAGATGAAGTAACGAAGAAACGTGAATCAATCTTAGAGATCTGAACAAAACTCTACTAAATATTCTGCAAATTAAAATTTTATCACCAAAAACTATGACTTCTCCTTCTTAAATCATCAAATTATTCTAGCTAAGCCTCACACATGTAAACTTTAAATTTATTTATTTATTTTCTTAAATTTATGCACATTATAGTTGTTATATTAATAAAAAAGTATATGAAGTTATATAAATTTAGCATGCGAGATTCGTATACTTGTTTTCAATTCAAAAGCATGTTTGCAAAACTTATTCATGTATTAATTGAAACAATTATTCTCTATGGATAAACCAATTGAAACATGATTTATCAAGATGGATGAATTTCTAAGAAAAATTATTTGACTTTTAAAAAAGAATTTAAAAAAAATATTTTACAGTAACAATTTTAGGTTGTCTATTAACCTAAAATAAATCATTGTTAAACATTTGGTATGTAATTTTAATTTTCTTAAAATATATTAATTGTGTTGTAAATTTCGAAGAGAATATTAAAATAAAATTGGGAAATAATAAAAGAGTAAAACAATCTTTGGTGATCCAATTCAAATTCAAACCTACAGCCTCTTTAAATAAAGTTAGGGAAAAAGTAATCAGTATAAGACTTTCAAAAAAAGTCAATTCTAAGAAAATGAAAAAAAAAAATGGGGCTATAGTAATCTTTCGTGAAATGAAATGTTATAGAAAAGGAAATAATTACAACAAGGGTTCTGTATTTGATGCATACACCAAACCTGTGCTTGACGAAACTTATAATAGCGTCAATTTGTATATTCTTTTTACTTGAATGAAAAAGAAAGGAGAGTGCGACCTCGAAGAAAGATGGATACAACAAATGGAAATAATAATTATCATAAGTTGGCAAGGCTTAAATTTTGTAGCTTAAAATATTCTTGTTCCTTCACAAATATTTTATATAAAAAAACTACTATTTATATACATATTTCAATGACTAAAAGAAGTTGCTGAACATCCAAATTAGTCACCAAGGGTAGAATGGATTGAATTCAATAACTATTTAAAAATAGTCATTTAAAATAAATATTAGGTTGGGTGGCTAAATGGTGCTCATAAATTAACCATTACAGTCCATCAAGCTTCATTAGGGTTTTTTAAAGTGTAGGATATATTAAGAAAACTGAGTTGCATGATTGAAAATCTAGAACATTATATTACAAATAGTGTAATTAGAGCAAGGTAAATGATAGCTACTTAGTTGACTCTAATATAGATTGTTAAATCATAAATTTATGTGATTAAATCAAGATAAATGATAAATAAATTATTGATTTTAATTTGGACCTTTATATCATAATAATGAATAATTAGATAGTTTGATTTAATTCTAGACATTAAAGAAAGGAAGATGAATCTTCAACCATTTGATCTTGAAAATTATAGGACTAGATGACTAGAGTTAAATCTACATGTTTTAGAAAAGTAATTGAATTTTAGATCATTTGATAAGAGCACAAAATCTTATAGTGCATATTTGCTTCCAAATTTTTTATGTGATACATGGAAAATGAATTTGTAATTTTTTTCTCATATTGCTCTTCTATTGAGGTAGTTCTATGTAGGCTTTACTTGTAGGTATATAATTAGTCAAACATATAAAGTTAGTTTCCCTGTAGTTCACTACGGAGAACTTTACTTATTAATATGCACATAACTAGTTCAAGAGTGATTCCATGATGAGATACTACAACATATATGTTTACGATTCATGCCTTGACTCAATAAGTAGGAAAGTATTTGCATTGGATAGTTAGAACAAGGTGTTTTTTGTTAATTTACTTTTTTGAATTATTGGAAGAAGGTTTTCAAATAAGTGATGAAGGTAAGATGATTTTTAAAATTATGAAAGTTACCAATCTTATGTTTTCTTAAATGATTAATTTAAATAGTGATAAAAAAGTTTAAATTTTGTGTTTTGCAAAAATGATTTTAATCAAGGTTAACATTTTAATGAAAACTAAAATTTCAAAAATTAAATTAAAAATAAATGCCATATTAAACTTTTACTCAAACAATGATGACATCCATAGGGTTTAACATTCACTATTTTATAAGTTATTCTATGAGCTTAAATATCAATTATTAAAAATCTAAAATTTCACTCAATCACACTAATTAAAAATTCTTAGGAGTTATCATCAAATAAAGTATCATAACTAGTATTCAACTATAAAAATAATAATTTTTAAGGTCATGATATTGTGTGACAAATATGCATATTAAATTCAAGACTTTGTGTTGAGATAATTTAAATTCTTGATGTTTAAAAATTTTACTTATGATTAATTTAACTATTTGGATTTGAACTATTGACTATTATTTAATTGTTTATTCACAACCTACTTTTATGATAGAGATTGACATATTTACTTATATATAGATCACTCAAAACAATAAACCTAAGCATGAGTAAGGCAAATGTAAACGTATGTGTCATTTTAGCATTAAATGGTTAGCCTAATAATTATGACCCAATGTATTATATAGAAGACATGTTCTAGATGGGAAACTATTATACTAAGTGCTCTATTTATTAGCTCCAACATTTGATGTTACACAATTCATAAGCAATGTCTCACTCATTTACTTGTTTTCAATTATAGATTTACCAATGAACCAATTTATTTGAGTTCTATAGTAGATTAAACTACTTGATGATGAGATACATGATTTTAAACACTCAACAGAAAAGTTAATAAAAACATAATGATTTTTTATCATTAAAAAATGTTCAAAGAAACAATGGTTCAACGTAACTAAAAGAAGAAAAAATAAAAACTATCAATAATTAAAATTTGTTGTTCAACAATTACTTGAACAAATAACATGTAAATTAATAAAAAGAAAGATGATAAAACTCTATCCATAAATAACCATCTTAGCTCTCCTCCTACCTTTTTTGTATTATCATACTAATATCAATTATTATAAGCTTATCAATCTACCTAAGTATGTTTTTCTACTGTTATGAGTCATGCACTATACTTGGCTTGCACCACTTTGGCAACTAATTAGTCCCAACCAAACTCATAAGCATTGTCTATGTCCAACTCAATTAGTTTTGTAGAAGTAATGGCCTTCTTTTAATTCATGGATACATTATTTATTTAACTTTATTATATTTTGGTTGTAAAATTTTATTTTTTTAAATAAATTAATAATTTGCACATTTTTGTTACTAATTTGTTATGGTTACTATGACGAATATTTTTTTTTTGCAAATGGCAATGGATTTAAATTTTAATGTTTTAAGTTCCATTATCTTGATTATTTAGTGTATTTTAGTAATTTTGAAATTTTGATATCTTAACATTAACTTTGTTTAAATTGCAATATCATGAAAGGATTTTTGATATTATGTTATGTCAACAGTTTAATTATATTTCATTATGAAATTTAAGTTTTGTTATGTATTTATAATTTTTACATTGGTAATATTAGTTTTTTGGGTGAATTATTTATTTTTTTGTAAAAATATATTGACCATTAATTTCTTTTAACTAATTTTTGATACTACAATTAATTGAAAAGCTCATTCATTATAGGTTATATTTAATATTTGTCTTATTTTTGAATTGTGAGTTTTGTATCTCATATTTTCTTACTTGGTAAATGCCTTGGTGTTTTTTTAAATTATATTATTATATTTTTTTACATAACTTTTTATGATTTTTGTGCAACTTTTTATGGAACTTATATATCTTTGTTGAGTTAAGTATTACTTAACATTAATTTCTATAATATAACCTTTTTTTGTTTTAGTTAGCATTTGAAAATAGTATCATTAAATTAAAACTTATTTTTTCAAATTTTTTTTTTATTTTTCACAAGACTTATATAAAACAAATTGATGTTTCACTATTTTTAAATAGTTGTAAGTGTTGTGCATTTTTAAAATTAGAAAGAGTCCTGAAGAACTTAAATTTTGACACATTAAATGAGTGTTTTAAATCATGTTATTATAGTTGCTTAATGCATTGGAGTTTTATCAAATTGATCTTATATATTTCAATATTTATGCTTATATTATTATTTTAATTTATAAGGCTAATATTTTTAATTTTAAATATTATTTTTATTATTATTATTATTGAAATATTTTGTTTATTTATTTTTTATTTTATATTTTTTGTGTTTTTTATTTTTCTATATTATTTAACTTTATTGTTTTGTTTATAATTTTTAAATTCTTACTATATCGTTTATTAAAAATGTTAACAAGTTATTCAAAAACCTTAAATGCTTAAGTTATGTAATAGTAATATTTAACAATTATTTGAAAAGTTTGTTGTAATATTAGATCAGATTATAACATAAGAAAATTTCATTGTAAATTAAAGTGTAATGATTTACTTTCTCAAGTTAAATGTTTCAACTTATAATAATTTATTTTCAATACATCGTGCTATTAGGAGAACCTTATTTGTATTGTATCACATAATTTTGAAAACTTTGAACAATTCTAACCTTAATTATTTCCTTAATTGCAAAATTTTATTTAAATTGAAGCAAGCAACTCGAAAGGTATTGTTCAAATAAAATATAATATCAAATTCTTTGTCTTTTATAAGCTTTTTTTAAAAAGATGTATGATAATTAAACAAAAATGAAAACATAAAAATAAAGAAAATTCTTGACATAAATTTTCAACTTTAAAAACAATTATAATATATGCTAAATAGTTCAAAAGTGTATACTTTGTATAACATTCCATTATATAAAGTATTAAAAAATAAATACATAAAAAATTAGACTTATTTATTATTAAGTATTTAAATGGATGAAATTGAAGATATAATTTTTCACAAAAAATTGAAGTATCATTAGAAACATTTAAAATATGATAATATATATAAAAAGTTTTAGAACAAATAAAACATAACTGTAATGACAAATAACAAATAAAATTGAAATTATTTATCAAAATCCATGGAGGAAAACTGAGATGACTATGTTCTATGTTCTAGTAAATATTGCAAAAGAAATTTTAGGATTTAATAAAAGAATGGGATTAACAACGCATGATATTAAAGCTATTTAACAGAATAAGCATTGTGATAAAATAGCATATATCTAAAAACATATAAAATATTTTTAGTTCATAAAATCTATTACAATAACAAATAACTTCAAATATTTAAAATACAATAAATAAGTTTTTGTTATAATAACAAAAACATTAATAACTAACAAAAAATACTGAATATGTCATGAGATAAACATTTCTATTTCTTTAATAATTAGGGACTAATCTAACTATTCAGTATTATTTTAGAATTAGCATGAATAGTAAGAAATATTTTCAACATTAACAGAAACTGTGAGCTGACACAATCATGAATCATCCTGTTATTTGTCGTCACATATTTCACTTAAAGGTTATATAAGAAAATGAACACTAATGTATTATTTTTTTAATTTTTTCATATATTTCTCTTTATTATTTCCAATTATTTATGTAAATTTATATATTTATTTATTATCATTAAATTTTTTGCACACCTTTTATAATATTAGCATTTATTTTTTAGATATCTACAATATTAATAATTTTTTGTATATGTTTTAATTTCAAATATCTTTTATTTATATTATGAGTGGTTTTAGCTTGTAATATGAAAAGGTTTATTACTCGAGTATTGTTTAAATAATTTATTTTTTATATATTAATTTTTAATTATATTAATGTTTTTTTTATTTTTTAATATATTTCTATGCATTATATTTAAATTTTAAATTTAATTATTCAAAAGAATTACAATTTTTTGGTACTTTTTTTAAAAATTAATTATTTTATAAATTTATGTGGAAGATAAATTCTATGATATTACATAATATTTGATATTTTAATGTTTATATGAAAGTATTTTTTTTATGTTATCAAATTTTTTTTAAATTCAAAAGTTTTTTTACTATTATTGAAAATTTATATATTGTGATCTAATATGCTACCTTTTTTTGCAATGACATATTTGATAAGGTCGCTAACTATTTTTTAAAATCAAAATTATTGCTTGCTAAGCATTATAATATTTCTTGAGTGTTTCATCCGAAATGAGTAAATGTGACATTTTTATTTGTTGCATTTGAGGTTACATGGTCCAATTGAGTTCAACTAGCAAGCAAAAATAGTTATTATACAGCATCCAACATACTTGGTCATTTCTACTAATCTATTAAGAAAACAATATCAAAAGCATTTATGAAGTTCATTTGTCTGATGTGACAGTGAGAGACATCATCTAATGACAAAGGTATCTAAATCTTGAGTGTATGCAAAGCATCCATATAACATTTTTGTCTAACATATTGAGAGTACTATAACTGAATAGTTAGCAGTCACTATGTCATTATTTTCTAATTTTAAGATATGCGATGGTCTATATAAGAATTAAATAATTAAAACTTTTCCTATGTTACATTTTTTATTTATATCACATATTAGATATATTTTTAGTTTTTAATATCTTTTTTTTGCAAAGTTTATTTCCATAAAATAATTTATTTATGTACAACGAAAATCTTAAATTAAAATTTACTTTTATGAATTTGCTATCCATTTTATTATTTTTATAATATTTTTATATAATTATATATTTGAAATAAGTCTTTATGCTTACAATATTATTTGTTATGTAGTAATTGTTTTTCTTTTAATGCTATAAATTTTATCTCGAAGGTTTTTATTACACATTTTCTTGTTAGAAAAATAAAGTTTGTCATACACCAAGAAAAACTATGTTTATATTATTTTATATAAACTTTTGAATATTTAAAATTTTTATGCATCAATAGTTATATTTTGTTTTTATTAATCACTGTAAATGTTTTACTTGTAAGGAGGCACACAAACATATTTCTCAGGATTATAATAATAAAATGACTTACTTTGACATATTACTGCACATATAGATTTAATTGTTATTAACTTTTGTTTTTTTGAGAATTTTGTTGTTTTCATACTACTTTTCATGTTGTCAAATCATAATTATTCAATAGTTCTAAGAAATTGTTGTATTATTTTTCTGCATATTGTGAACAATTACATGCAATTTTCTATTCATTAGGTTTAATTTTTTTATATTTAAATTATTTTTGTTTTACAAGAATAACTTGAATTATTGTGATAAAAGTTAATACTTATTTATAAAACTTTTTTAATTATTAATATTCAATGAGATTGACTATTGTAATTATTATTTAGTTATAACTTTTTAAAACTATATTATAAATATTTGAATAATTATGAAATGTGTTCTAATATATTTTTCAGAACAATTTTAAATTTTTTTATTTACTGTAAAAATCATTTTTAACAAACAAAAAACATTTAACACAATGAGCCAACGTTTTTCATTAATCTTTAACCTTTTTTTACATATTTAAAAGTTAATTTTTGTAAATGATATTTAATGATGCTACTTTGTCGTAATTATTTTTTTATATAAAAACTAATAATTTTATTATTTTTTAATTTCTCAAAGATTAGAAACTTCTTTTTAATTTTTTTATCTTTTCTATTCTCAAATGGTAGACACATAATAATCAATTTTAACAATATTTTTTAATTTAATATTTGTTTATTTCTAAATGATTGAACAGGGTCTTTATTTATTAGATTTTAATTCTTTTAGTAACTTTTATCTATGTATGACCTTGTAATTCCCAAGCTTACACACATGCATTAAGAGAATTAAAATTTCCTGTGATCAAGTTGACAATTTTTATTTGTTATTTTTAATTATTTATAATATTGTGTTGAACAAGTTTACATTTTCATAATACATTCTATTAAGTGTTACAAAAAATATTTTGAGAATATAATTTCATTTAACATTATATATTTTTACTTTTTTGTAATAATTTTTATTTTGCTAATTAATTTTTAAAAGATTGATTATCAAGAATATTTTCTTAGAAGTTGAAACGCAAAAAAGTTTCAAAAAAAGATAGAGTTAACTTAACTTTTATTATTTGCACTAAAATATTTTTTTTTAATATCAAGAAAATATTCTGTAGATGTAAAAGACTTATATTTTATTAATGAAAATTTTTCATACTTCTAAATTATTTAGCATTTTTTAAAGTTATTTTTATAATGACATTTCCGTGTTTAATGGATCAAAAGAGCTTCGTATAATTTATTTAAAGTATATATTATATTGTAGTTAAAAAGTAACCACACATTATTTGTTTTCTTTTTCTTTTCAACTTTTGCAAAAATATTTTCATTACTTGTAATTATTTTTACTATGGTATTACATTTAAAATTTTCAAACTTTGCCTATATTTAATAATTATGTATTTTCTTTTATCACGTAATATTTGCATTTTTTCTTGATAAATATTTTTGTGACATAAACGTCTAAAATTTTTTAAATTTTAATTTTTAAATTTTTTCACTAATATATTTTAGAAATCCTAATTTGAGGACAAAAATATTTGACAAATGGTTAAAACATTGCATGGATTATGAATACAGATATTCACTTTGACTTATTGTAATTAATCTTGGTTTTGTAATGAATTTTTAAAATAAACTCTACAATGCAATCATACGAGTTCTCTAAAAATAGAATATTACATAGAGAATATTTTACCTTTCATGATCATAGTTTTCACTAAAGTTTTTCAAATTCCTTTTTATATAGTATTTCTCATTTAATATTCATTACTTGTATTGATTTGGCAAATTGTTTTTTGAAAAAATTATAACCCATTTAATATTGTATATTATGTTTTTTTAAAATAATTTTAATACTTTTTTTATTTTTCAATAATATAATATCAATATTTTAATCAAAAATGGTATTTTTTGTCAGAAGATTTAACGTTCTATGTAAACATTTTATCTATAGAATATATTTTTTTTATTGTGTTCTTCGTTGTGAACAATTATAGTTTCCTCTACTATTATAACACATAAATAAATATCTTATGTTCGTTTTGCTGCTATATTATTGTATCACTAAAAAACACCATCTTAAAGTTCTATCGTTACCTTTTTTGTATTTTTGACAATTTTTAATAAAATAAAATATTTAACATGATTTGGTAACTAAGAATATGTTTTTCTTTCTATGTTATGAAATAATTTTTAATATTTTTAGTAATCTTTACCTTAAGTATTATTATTTTTTCATTATTGCATAATTTCATATAAACTTCAATTTGTTAGGATAATTAAACTTGTTTAATATTAATGGAATGTATTATCTTGTGAAAAATATATTTGTGTGTAATCTGAGCAAAATAAGAGGACCAGTATAAAACTAATTCTAAGAGTATATAAAAAAATTATATTTCTTTGCTAATTATTTAAATTAATCAAAATTATGAAAACTTATTAATAAAAAATAGGTTTATAAATAAAAAAATTAGAACTATATCAATGAAATTAGAAACTTTAAGAAAATTGAAAACCAAAAAAAAAATCTATTGTTGTTGGGCGTTTAAAATGTCAACCTTATATACATAAACTCTCAAAAATAAATTGGATTGCCGGCAAGTAAACACAAAATACAAAATTTAAATAAACTGAAATTTTAAAGGAAAAACAAAATAAGTGACAAAACATTGAAAATATGATAAGAAGGTCAACAAAATTGCTGCTATAAGATGAGAAAAAAAATCAATTTTCTATTAAATAATTTAATTAACAATTTAAGAAAGAAAGGAAGTAATAAGATTTACCAAATTTATATGACTTCAAATTATTTGGCATAATTTTTCAAAGAGCATAAAACAAAATTTTAAAAAATAGTGAAATAGTTAAAACAAATAGAGTGATTAATGAGAAAATACTTAAAAAATATTAAAACAATCTTATATTATTTTAAAACAGATTGTCATAAATGAAAAAGTATAAAAAATATGCTATTACAAAATAGAAAGCTAGTGATATGTTTTGTAATCAGCAAAAAAGTTTGAAGCAAAACATAAATATCATTTATCAAGAATCTAGTACGACTTTTTTATTAGTAAGAAGTTCTATTCAAAATACATCATGGCAGAGAATTATAGCCAAATTAAAATGACTTAGATCTATTATATTCATGATTATACCAATTAAATATTGGTATTAGATTCGTCTAATTATCTAAACATTTCAATTTTTATTTAATCATTGAAGTTATCTAAATTTTTTTGGCATTTACAAACTTTTTAGTATGATTACTTATTCAAATTGCGTGACTACATAAAATAAATAAGGATATATGCTATGTAATTTAAGGCTTAAAAAATGTTAATAATAAATCCTTCAATTAATTCTAGTATATGCACAACCTTTGAAATATGAAATCACGATTCATCTGTAATATTTTCCACAAAGCATATGATATTACTAAACAAATTACAAATATATCGTCTATCAATTAATTTTAACTTCCATATTATAGTAAACAAAAAATATGACTTTTATTGTGTTATCATACCAAATTAAAATACAAACTTCAACTATTTAGATTGCCCATATTATTAGAAGGGTTTTTTGTACCATCCATATTTCTTTAGAAATCATGAAAATGATGTGCATATTACTTTTTTCTTCAGTGTGTCTAGCACATTTGAAGCTTTTAGTGCTCGTGTTTCTTTTAGTGACATTACATTGTGCTTACCTTGCTTCAAGTAAATTACTTAGATCACCTTTGACTCATTAGAATAGTTAACAATATTTCTTCAAACAATCTATTGACCTAGACAACTATTTCATCAAATATTTTGGAAAATTCAATTGGTGAGTAACAATATTCATAAGCATGTAACATCAATTCCAACCACATTCTAATTCCACTTCATGTTCTTATTTTACTATCTAGTCCACTATCAAGTTGACCCAAACTAGTTGAAAGATCATTAACACATTTTTTTGCCTTAAAATAATGAAACAGAACTAAAATACTAATATGACTTATATAGTTCTATATGAACTCTATGTAGTTTGGTATAGTAAGATGGGCACGAGTTTTTGGGAATAAAAATATTGATTCCTTAGAGAATATTTGAAAAAAATCCTTTAAATAAATTCTTTAATAAACGTGACTACATCTTTAAAAGTTATTATTAACAAATGTTAATCTTTTAAACTCATTAATTTAATTTTAAAATACATTGAATTTTTAATAATAAAATTTCATGAAAATTATGAAAAAAACAAAAATAGAAAATATACATATACTCCTAGCAAAAATTAGCTAAAAACAAATGAACAAATAAAAGTTTTTTCCTATCTGATTGAATCAATTAGAAATAAAGAAAATTAAGACCTTCTTTGATTTGAGAATAAAAGGAGAGATTAGGTGTATTATGATTGAAGGACATACCATAAGGAAGTGAAGATGAATACTGTAAGCTAATTACTTCAATGTCATTACCCAATTTTGCTTAAGAATTCACTTATTTATACACATATTTAATGGCTAAAATTATTTGTCAAATTGATTAACTAGTCAATAATAATAACTTACAAAAATCTCAATATCTCAAAATAATAATTAAAAAAGATGTTACGTAGGAGCTGCTCCAACAGAAGCCTCCTTAACCAGTTTATACCAAAATTCATGACAAAACAAATAGATTAAACAAGAACTTATTAAAAATTATAATTTAATCCAAACTATTACACTTGATTTGGGTGACATTTCAATTTAAATCTGATTTTTAGATCACAAAATTGTGCAATTAGATGACATACCTAATTAGATTTTAAAGGTGGATGTGAATATGATTATTTGATCACATAATTATGCAATTAAAAAAAAAGCAAGTACCAACATTTTAATTATAGTTGTATGAAACATGTATATGTTTTAATCCCACAATGCATGACTAATAGATCATTATGGCCTAATAAGATTTTCCTGCATTATGTAATAAGTGTATTTTTTCGAGTTAGTTAACCTTGGTTCACTCTAAAGTGACTTCCACTTTTGCTATTACATTCATACTCAATTAAATCTGAATTCATGCGTTATAAGCTGATTTAAAATTGTTCAAATAGTTTTGGTGTCAGTTTCTTGATCCAATAAGTGCACCTAATTGTATTTTGTTTTATTACCTTTTGTCCAAGACATAAATGCTTGTTATTTTGTCATAATGGGCTTGATTAGAGTGAATCAAACTTAATTTTATTGAGCAAGTTATTTATCTTTCAGGATAATGAATAAGAGGTCTTTAAAATATTTGGAAGTATTAAAAAATATTCAAGGATTAAAGAAATTTGTATCAAATTTGCAACTTTTTTTATTATAAAATACAATATTGGCTTATTAATTATAACACACTTCTTCATTCACTTTTAAATCCTTATTTAAGTGTTCTATAGTAAGATTTTTTACCTTTTCTAAATGATAAATTAAATTATCTACATCTCATCTTACTTGATTAGATGGCCTAGATTTAATATGTCTTAAGCTAGACATCAAAAACTAATCTACTCTTATAGTCTCTAATCTAATAATCTGTAGCCTATCCAAAAAGATCCAATAGTTATGGTTGATCCCACCAAATGGCTAATTCCTTAGTTATTATTTGAGCCATTGTCCTAACCAATTTTAATAAATATTTTAAGTTGCTTGGAAGAGCTTTTCAAGCTATTTGGAAGCAACAATTGAAATGTGTTTTTGTTATCTTTTTAAAAACTTTGATGAAATTTTTTCTATATAAACCTAGGTGTTGTTCATGAAATAATGAACATGAAATATTTTTTGAGATCTAACCAAAGCGCAACCGATATTCCACTGTCATAAACTTTTTTAACAACAATTATTACTTAGTTTTTAAAAAAATTTCAAATTCTTTTAGCTAATCTTAGCACCTAAAAGCTTTCAATTTCTCATTATCATAATATTTTTGAGCTTATTATGCCTTCTTTTATTAATCCAAAAGCATCAAAAGTTATACAAATTTATTTTACTTTTTACTTCTTGTTGTACTTTTCCTTTTTCATTTAGGTTGGGGGCATAACATATATAAAAGCCTGAGTTTAATTTGATGTCATAAAAATCTAATTTGGTGTTAAGCTTATAAAATCCTTTATTATAATTAAACCCATAAAAGCTAGTCTAGTAAGAAAAATCTTTAAGGTATAAAGTTTTTGATAGTGGTGATTTTCTTTACTTTAGTTGGCGATAGACTTAGGTTCTAGTTTCAAACAATTAATCTAAAAATTTTATTGTATTATTTTTTTATTTTTTTTAATCATAAAAATAAAATATTAAAATATATAAAATTAATGTTTTCCTAATCATAAATTATTTCTATGAAGCATTTTTAAAAAATAAATATAATATAAAAAAATCAAAAAATATTTTAAAACCATTATAAGTCAACCACTCATGTGGGATTCATATACTTGCTTTTATTTCAATTAGTATCAAAGTTGTTTCTCTACTAAACAAGTGAGAATGACACAATTAAATACCATAAAGCTCAATTACTTTTATTGTGGTATATCTCAAAGTAAATTTAACTAAATTATGAACTTATATACTTTACATGATGTTTGCAAAAAATTAGAAGTAATTTATGGAGGCACTTTGTATGTTAAGGAAATAAAGGTAAATCTTCTTACACATGACTTTGTGCTCTTTAGAATAAACTTAAGTGAAACTATAAAGAATATGCCTATCTGATTTACTAATATTATTAATGAATTAGAAAATCTTAGAAAAGAGTTTCTCAATATAGATTTTGAAAGAAAATTCGTAAGGATTCTACCCAATTAGTATGATCCTCTTACAAAAGTAACAAAGGTAGTTAAAGACATAACAAGCATACATTCGACATGTTACTTGGAGAATTGTTAGCAACAAAGATTAAGATGAATAGACGAGTTGAAAAGGGGGCCTCCACAAGTAGGCAAAAGCAAGGAGCAAGGTACATGGAACCACTAGCCTTTAAAGCTACCTAAGATAACATAGATGTGACATCTATCTACTCTATGAACATGGAGAGGAGTTAAATTTTCATGTTAAAAGTTAAATAAAGATTTGAAAAAAAGTTTTGTTAATATGAATTTGTAAAAAATAGAAGGGAGAAGATTAAGACATTAAGATGCTATGTTTGTGGTGAAATTGACCCTATTAATTATCCACAACTCAAATACACCAAAAAGAAAAAAAGTAAAAAAAAAATAATGCAAAAGAAGAAAAATTTTCAAGCTACTTGGAGTGCTTGAGAAAAATTAGACTCCAAAACTTCTAGTGTGAAGAAAGAAATAATATGCTTCATGGCAAATGATAATGAATCAAGTACATCAAGTGAAGAATAAAAGATTGAAATAAGTTCTTGGCCTCCTAAAGTTTTTAAAAATAATTACATAGTAGCTATTATTATTTTAACTTCTTTATATATATGCATAAAAATTTAAAGTATTTTATAAAGAAAAAAATGATCATTTTGTTCTTTTATGAAGGAGATTGAAAAAACATATGTAATGAAAATGATTTCGTGATCATTAAGAATACTTCTTTCACATGATATTTACTTTTCTAAACATAAATATATGCCATCTTTCAAAAAGTACTATTATTTCAAATACAACGAACTTCTATAGTGGTATAAAAGGTCATACGATTAAGGATTGTTAAATTAGGAAAAATAGTTCTAGTACAAAGTCTTTTTTCAAATGACTAAGCTAGTCTTGTTTTGATTCCTAAAGTTAGGGTATAAAGAATTTAAAATAAGTTGTCTTTATAATTGTTTTGAAGAGATATAGTGTTTTGGACACATTGTTAGGTTAAAAGTAACAGACTTTGGAATTATGCTTAAAAATAAGGTTAATAAAATTACATATTATAGATTATGTATGTAAAAGTTAAATTTTATGTTGCCTTACAGAGACAAAATAAAAATCTAACTCTTTGGAGTTAGGTATTGGATGCTCAAGACATATGACTAGACACATCAAAGTTTATCTCAATGAGATGTGATCCTAATGGATGGGTAGCTAGAGAAAAGTTTAAGAAGAAGATAATCATACACTATCATGTATGGCTTTCTACATTAAACAAAATAAGTAAACTAATTAAAGATCTTCCCATGCAAAAAAAAACTAATAGAAAAATGTTTGAATCTTACAAAAAAGGAAGACAAGTTAAATGTTTCTTTTAAACCTAAAAAAGACTTAACTGCTTGTAGATCTTTAAGGATAATTTATTTAGACCTTTTTAGACCTACACAACTCTAGAGTTTAGGTGAAAAAATATGGATTTATTATTATAAATTATTCTTCTAGATATAATTGAGTTGTATTTCTTAAGAGAAAGAATGAGACAATTAAAATCTTTGTTAATTTGATAAAAGGGACTATTATACCCGGTAAAGATTATATGTTTAATCTTCAATAATTAAATTGTGGCTTGGATGATTTCAGATCGACAGTAGGATGAGCCAGGAGCTCAATTGGAGGCTGTTGGAATTTCTGAAATTTTCTGGGGATTTTTCGGAGCACCGAGGAAATTTTTAAGTAATTTTTCCTGTTTAATTGGATTTATTGGATTTTTGGAAATTCGAAAATCTATTTAAATCGGTCTATTAGATTTTTAAACCGAAATTTGGTTTTTACCACGCGTGAACCGGACCGGAGCGGTTCAGCGAAGGCGGGGACGGTTCGCCGAGTGCGTTTGCGCGTGCGGTTGGATAAGCCACGGATAAGCGGATCGGACGGACGAGATCAGCGGTGGAGATTAACTGGCTGATCGAGTTTAAGCGGCGTTATTAGAAGGTCAACCGGCGCTTAATGGGTTCTTAACGGGTTATTACCGGTTTAAGCTGGGTATTTAACCTGATTTGTTCGGCTGTTAGGGTTTCGAGCGGTGGCCGGAGACGAGGTGTTCGCGGCGAACGGCGATACTTTCCGGCAGCCTATCAAGGGGCTTTTTGTACTTGGAGGTTCGCGGGACCGAGGAGAATCGATTGGTACCGGTTTGGTTCGGCGAGGAGCAGCGGTTGGTCACGTGCGAGCTTCACCGTCGCCGGAGAAGAAAGGTAGGAAATTTAGATTTTAAATTAGTTATTTAGCAAATTAAAATATGGATTATTTTGCAAATAGCTACCGGAGTATGCAAATTGTGGTTTTTGGAAGTGATTAATACAAATTATTGATTTTAGCATTTTAGGGTTTTTCTTCGGAAAATTATAATCGCCGAATTTGGAAATTTTACCAAGCATGTGTTGATTCAATTATGTGCTTTAGTCATGTTAAGATAGTATCAAATGCTGAAAATTGTTTAATTTCACAGATTGTTAAAATTGGGGATCAGATGAAACTGTGGCAGAAATTTTGATTCAACCTTAGAAATTAGTGGCAATTAATGAAACATTAGGATAGTATGAACATTGGATTTTGTTTCTCTTTGATCTCGGTCGCCGGAAATCGACGCGGGAAACGGAATTTTCCCGGAGGAATCGTCGACTAGGGTTTCGCGGGCGCCGGGCGGAGGAAGGAGATGGATTAGATTAATTTCGGTTTAATTAATTAAGTAATTGTAATTATTCAATATTTATTAATAAATTAAATGTTAAACGTTGGCTGGAAATTTGATTAATCATTCGGTCGGTGGGTTCTCGGTTCAGCGCGAAAGCCGAACCGGCAGCGAAAACCGGTTCAGCGGGGTTTGGTGCGGACGAATGGCGCGAAAGCCGAACCGGCAGCGAAAACCCGGTTCAGCGGGATTCGGCGCGGACGAACGGCGCGAAAGCCGAACCGGCAGCGAAAACCCGGTTCAGCGGGATTCGGCGCGGACGAACGGGCGGAGGAAAATTAATTCGGAAATTTATCCGAATTTTCGGAAAATGTATATATGTGAATTTAAATTTTAATTCGGAAATTTATTCTGAATTTCGGAAAATTGAGAAAGGGCAGAATTTGATTTTTTTTGGAATTTGAAAAAAATGCAGTAATTAGAATTTCGGGATTTTAAATTCTGAAAAAAAAATTCAGAAAAAGAGAAATTGGGATTTGAGCGATCTCGAAAATTCTGGAGATCCGCATGTAGAGAAAAATTTCCTGAAATAGGGAAAAATGTTGTTAGTGATGACAGTACAGTTGAAACAGTCAGACAGAGGTATGGTACATGGATGCTACCAAAACAGTCAGTAACTGTTACAGTTGTGTTGCTTGGACGGCAATGGCATGGATTGAGTCAGTTTACTCAATATTGGCATATTTCACGGATTGGCATAATGGATCGGACTACTATAGGCCCTATATGATGTTTTAGGGTGGTTGTGGTAGGTAACTGTGCGGTACAGACTTAGCTTCCACAGTATACATGTGGACTGGTATGCGCCTTGTTGTATCTGGACACATGTTGTCGAATCTTGGAGTTATAGCTTGGCAATGACTGTAGGGGCGTGGCTTCTATGGAAATTATTGGGAGAGGACTTCTTGGGACGGTGGCTGAGTCGATCTCTTCTGGTCCATGAGTGTAGGCCTGCGCGCCTGAGAGTGGCAGTGGCAGGGGTGACTCGCCGTGGCTAGCCAAGTGTGTAGGCCTGCGTGCCTGAGGGTGGCAGGGGTGTCTCACGTTGGCTAGAGATCTATGTGACTGGTTTGTCTATAGTCTCCGGAAGATTGATTTACGAGAGACGTTGCGGTGTCGGGTGCTAGGCATTGTGATGCGTGCGCAGAGATGGGCGTGTCCCGCTGGCATGCTTTGCCTAGGCACTATGCGTGCGCAGAGATGGGCATGTCCTGCTGGCATGCTACCTGGAACCCCAGAGGAGAGCTACGCTGGTGTGACTAGGGGTGACTGTGGTTGGTCGGAGTCTGGAACTGAGAGTGCCTTTCCACCATACATTGTTATGCTGCATTCCTATACTCTTGCTATTATCCTTCTCTTGCATGTGAGTTTTACTAGCTGTCTTTCCTACTGGGCGTAGCTCATTCCTTTATGATCTATATTTTTCCAGCGACTCGGCAGCCTTGACCACACCCAGATTAGGTGGGATCGTGGTCAGCAGGCTAGTGGAGGATATCTGATCTGTGATTTCTGAAACATTTTGGTTAGTGTGATTGATGCTATTGGATGTATTCAGTGAGACTATTATTCTTATGTCAGGTATTGTGTGAGGATGAATCTGACTTATGTATCTGGTTGGATGATGTTGCACTTGTTGGACTTGGATCTTATTCTTGTGATGTAGTTTCCATTCACTGTCTTACTTATTTTGGTGCTATGGTGTGTGGAGTGCCATATTTATATATTTATTCTGTGGATGTTATATATCTTTTTTTGATGGTGAGATCATTACATGACTATGGAACTTACCATGGGGGTTCAGACTTCTATTAGATCAGTTCTCCTATCGGTATGGGATAGGAGTATTGGGTCTAGTAGGAGTAACATTGCGCGAGTCCATCTGTTAATTCAGGAGTCATGAATCCTGTGTTGACGGTGTACCTAGGAGATGGGATCCACATTGTTAAGGAAAGTAGGTGTGTAATGATGTGTTATATCCTATGTTTTTCGTAGGCTACTCAGGTTGGTATGGGACGATCTGAGCTGTTTATATGTAAAAAAAAAATGTATGCCAAAAATCAGCCTAGGAAAAATGGGGTGTAACAAGAGTGGTATCAGAGCCCTAGGTTAGGATAGTGGGGCTAGACATGTATAGAAGTTCAGCCCTAGGTTAGGATAGTGGGGCTACACATGTATAGAAGTTTAGCCCTAGGTTAGGATAGTGGGGTTAGACATATATAGAAGTTCGACCCAAGGTGGGGAGAACTGTTGGTGATTTTATTATACTATGGTAGTCCGTATGCCAAATGCCAAATGACGACTCTAATGCCAGATTAGTTGTTTTTGACAGTATGGCTGGTACCAGGAGACTTCCCTTTCGTGGAGCAGCTAGAGGCAGACCTGTATCTGCTACTCCTACCCTGGAGACGATCCCAGCATTGCCAGTTGAGCCAGCCGTGGATCGTTGGATCGATGCCTTTATGCGGTTGCGTCCGCAGAGCTTCAGTGGGTCGGCTGACCCAGCGGTGGCAGATGACTGGATGGCTCATATGCTTGAGCTGTTTGATGCCTTGGGATGTCCGTTCGGCAGGAGGGTAGTACTTGCTGCTCTAGTATTGGAGGGAGAGGCTGCTACCTGGTGGAGAGGCCAGCGGCGCGCTGTGTTTGGGGAGGTCCAGAACAGCGAGATAGCTTGGGAGGACTTTGCTGAGGCATTCAGGGAGTGCTACATTCCGGCTTCTGCCATGTCTCAGTTTAGGAGGGACCTTATACACCTCAGGCAGGGCCAGATGTCAGTGAATGACTACTTATCGAGATTCACTTATCTGGCGAGGTATGTCGCATAGCTGGTACCATCTGAGGAGCGCAGATGTGAGAAGTTCTTGGAGGGACTTCGTCCTATGCTGCAGCGTCAGTTGGTTGTGAGCCAGTTTGCCAGATTTCGTGACTTAGTAGAGGCTGCGAGATCCATTGAACTTATTGACATCCAGATGGAGGCCTAGAGAGGGGATCACAACAAGAGGAAGGAATTCAGAAATGCCCAACAGAACAAAAAGGGCAAGAGACAAAGAGGCCATCGTGGTACTCAGGAGGGCGTGTTCCAGCCACGGCCTATTTCCGAGAGGCCAGTGCAGCAGACAGGTACTTGGACTGGGTGAATTATTTGCTACCACTGTCAGCAGCCAGGACACAAAAGGCACGACTGCCCGGAAAGGAAGAAACAGAGGATCACAGGACCGGTTGGTTCATCTGGGGAACAGCCCAGAGTATTTGCATTGACTCAACAGCTGGCTTCAGAGTCACCAGAGGTGATCACAGGTATGCTTTATTTTGGCAACGTGTAGTGTGTGACTTTGTTTGATACTGGTGCATCTCATTCTTTTGTTGCTGAGAGGATTTGGAATCAGATATCAGGATCTAAGGGTTATTTAAAAGAACCCTTACTGGTTAGGCTTCCTGATGGGAAAGAGATTCCCACTGTTCAGAAGATTGATGGGTCTATTCTGATTAGTGGACACGAGTTCGTGACAGAGTTGATATGTGTACCACTAACAGAGTTCGACATCATCTTAGGGATGGATTGGTTGTGCTACCATGCAGTGGTTCTGGATTGTTGGGAGAAGAAGGTTAGGATCAGGGTGCCTGGTTCGGAGGATGGGATATACTTTGGTCTGAACAGGCAGATTCCCCTGATCTCAGTTCTTCAGGCAGAGAGGCTAGTGAGTAAGGGTTGTACTGGTTGGTTGGCTTATGTGGCAGATAGCCAAGCTACCACTACCCCTTTGTCAAATATTCCAGTGGTGAGAGACTTTCCTATGGTTTTTCCAGAGGAGTTGCCTGGACTTCCACCAGCTAGGGAAGTGGAGTTTTCGATTGAGTTGGAGGCAGGAGTAGCTCCTATTGCTAGAGCTCCCTACAGGATGGCTCCAGTCGAGCTAGCAGAGTTGAAGACTCAGTTGCAGGACCTATTAGACAAGGGACTCATACGCCCCAGTTGTTCACCTTGGGGTGCCCCTGTCTTATTCGTCAAGAAAAAGGATGGTAGTATGAGACTGTGTGTGGATTATAGGGAATTGAATAAGGTTACGATTCGTAACCGGTACCCTTTACCACGTATTGATGATTTACTAGATCAGCTGCAAGGGGCAACTTTGTTCTCTAAGATCGACTTGCGTTTGGGTTATCACCAGATCCGGATTAGGGATTCTGATATACCCAAGACAGCCTTCCGTACTAGATATGGATATTATGAGTTCACAGTGTTACCTTTTGGATTGACTAATGCTCCAGTAGTGTTTATGAATCTGATGCATCAAGTTTTTCATGCTTACTTGGACCAGTTTGTGATCATATTTATAGATGATATATTGATTTATTCCAGAGATAGGGAGGCTCATACAGATCAGTTGAGGACAGTGCTCACAATATTGCAGGAGAATGAGCTGTATGCAAAATTCTCCAAGTGTTCTTTTTGGCTAGACTCAGTAGCATTCTTGGGACATATTGTCAGTGCAGAAGGTGTGGCTGTTGATCCTAGCAAGATACGAGCTATTACTGATTGGAAACGACTATCTTCTGTCACTGAGATCCGGAGTTTCCTTGGTCTGGCAGGTTATTATAGGAAATTTGTTCCTCACTTTTCTAGGCTGGCCGCTCCACTGACACAGTTGACCCGAAAGGGAAAATCTTTTGAGTGGTCAGAGAGTTGTGAGAACAGTTTCCTAGAGCTGAAGCAGAGGCTTAGTACCGCTCCAATATTGATTTTACCTACTCAAGGGAAGCCTTATCAGATGTACACTGATGCTTCACATATAGGCTTGGGAGCTGTACTAATGCAGGATGACAGGGTTGTGGCGTATGCTTCGAGACAACTGAAGGATCATGAGAAGAATTATCCCACTCATGATTTGGAGTTAGCTACTATCATATTTGCCTTAAAAATATGGAGGCATTATTTATATGGGGTATTCGTAGATTGCTTCTCTGATCATAAGAGTCTCAAGTATCTATTCACTCAGAAGGAACTGAATTTGAGACAAAGGAGATGGTTGGAATTGATAAAAGACTATGAGCTGGTGATAAATTACTGCGAGGGTAAGGCTAACCCTGTTGCTGATGCTTTGAGCAGGCACGCAGTTATGCATACTATGTTAGTCTGTGACTCTATATTAGACTTGGATTGGGATATTGAAAGATGTCAGGAACAGTTGTCTGTTCAGAGACTGGTTCACAGACTCAGCTCGTTGACTATTCGGGCTGACTGGTTATCTGAGATGCGTGATCTTCAGCTTTGTGATGAAGAGCTGAAGGAGAAGTTTGAGTTGGCATCGCAGGGATTGGGAGGAGACTTTGCTCTCAGAAACGACATTTTGACTTTCAGAGGTCGCTGGTGTGTGCCATCACATCAGGAGTTCAAGGAGAGGATCCTTCGAGAGGCTCATTATGGAACTTTGGCTATACACCCTGGAGAAGTCAAGATGTATAGGAATTTGAGGAGTGTTTTCTGGTGGAGAGGTTTGAAGGCAGATGTTGCTGCTTTTGTTAGGAAGTGCCTTACATGTCAGCAAGTTAAGGCCGAGCACCAGAGACCTGGAGGATTATTGCAGAGTTTGTCGATTCCGGAGTGGAAATGGGATGACATCACTATGCACTTTGTGACTGGTCTTCCTCGTACCAGACAAGGTTTTGACGCCATTTGGGTCATCGTGGATCGATTGACCAAGTCAGCCCATTTCTTATCAATTAAGAAGACGGATTCAGCGGCACAGTTGACAGAGGTATATATTCAGCAGATTGTCAGATTGCATGGGATTCCCCGATCTATTATTTCTGACAGAGACGCCAAGTTCACATCACAGTTTTGGAGGAGCTTACACACTGCCATGGGTACACAGTTGAAGTTCAGTACTGCTTATCATCCTCAGACAGATGGACAGTCTGAGCGGACTATTCGGACCTTGGAGGATTTGCTACGCTTGAGCGTACAGACTTACTCAGCAGATTGGGCCAGACGGTTACCCTTGGTAGAATTTGTGTATAATAACAGTTTTCAGGAGTCGATTGGTATGGCACCTTACGAGGCACTGTATGGACGACGGTGTAGATCTCCTCTTTGTTGGGAAGAGGGTGATTCCAGGAGAGTGTGGGGACCCCAGATTGTGGAGGAGACCGCAACGGAAGTCAAGTTATTGCAGGACAGATTACGTACTGTGCAAGATCGCCAAACGAAATATTATGATCCTAAGCACAGAGCTGTTGAGTTCTCTGTGGGAGATAGGGTATTCCTGAAGATCAGTCCTATGCGAGGTCTATTCAGGTTTGGCAAGTCTTCTAAGCTTCGACCTCGTTACATTGGACCCTATCCTATTCTGGAGAGGATTGGTGAAGTGGCTTACAGGTTGGCACTTCCTGAGCATCTGACTGGGATTCACAATGTGTTTCATGTTTCGAATCTCAAGAGATATGTGCCAGATCCTTCTCATTGTATCGGTGAGGATTCTCTTGGTTTGCAAGTGGCACCAGATTCTTCTTATGTGGAACTGCCAGTTCGCATCCTCGAGGAGAGCAGCAGGCAGCTGAGGAGCAGGTCGTTTCCTATGGTCAAGGTTCTGTGGAATAGACATGACGAAAGGGAGGCAACCTGGGAGCTGGAGCAGGATGTTGCGGAAAAGTGGCCGGAACTTCTTGCTGAATTTTCGAGGGCGAAATTCCTAATAAGGTGGGGAGATTGTTATACCCGGTAAAGATTATATGTTTAATCTTCAATAATTAAATTGTGGCTTGGATGATTTCAGATCGACAGTAGGATGAGCCAGGAGCTCAATTGGAGGCTGTTGGAATTTCTGAAATTTTCTGGGGATTTTTCGGAGCACCGAGGAAATTTTTAAGTAATTTTTCCTGTTTAATTGGATTTATTGGATTTTTGGAAATTCGTAAATCTATTTAAATCGGTCTATTAGATTTTTAAACCGGAATTTGGTTTTTACCGCGCGTGAACCGGACCGGAGCGGTTCAGCGAAGGCGGGGACGGTTCGCCGAGTGCGTTTGCGCGTGCGGTTGGATAAGCCATGGATAAGCGGATCGGATGGACGAGATCAGCGGTGGAGATTAACCGGCTGATCGGGTTTAAGCGGCGTTATTAGAAGGTCAACCGACGCTTAATGGGTTCTTAACGGGTTATTACCGGTTTAAGCTGGGTGTTTAACCTGATTTGTTCGGCTGTTAGCGTTTCGAGCAGTGGCCGGAGACGAGGTGTTCGCGGCGAACGACGATACTTTTCGGCAGCCTATCAAGGGGCTTTTTGTACTTGGAGGTTCGCGGGACCGAGGAGAATCGATTGGTACCGGTTTGGTTCGGCGAGGAGCAGCGGTTGGTCACGTGCGAGCTTTACCGTCGCCAGAGAAGAAAGGTAGGAAATTCAGATTTTAAATTAGTTATTTAGCAAATTAAAATATGGATTATTTTGCAAATAGCTACCGGAGTATGCAAATTGTGGTTTTTGGAAGTGATTAATGCAAATTATTGATTTTAGCATTTTAGGGTTTTTCTTCGGAAAATTATAATCGCCGAATTTGGAAATTTTACCAAGCATGTGTTGATTCAATTATGTGCTTTAGTCATGTTAAGATAGTATCAAATGCTGAAAATTGTTTAATTTCATAAATTGTTAAAATTGGGGATCGGATGAAACTGTGGCAGAAATTTTGATTGAACCTTAGAAATTAGTGGCAATTAATGAAACATTAGGATAGTATGAACATTGGATTTTGTTTCTCTTTGATCTCGGTCGCCGGAAATCGACGGGGGAAACGGAATTTTCCCGGAGGAATCGTCGGCTAGGGTTTCGCGGGCGCCGGGCGGAGGAAGGAGATGGATTAGATTAATTTCGGTTTAATTAATTAAGTAATTGTAATTATTCAATATTTATTAATAAATTAAATGTTAAACGTCGGCTGGAAATTTGATTAATCATTCGGCCGGTGGGTTCTCGGTTCAGCGCGAAAGCCGAACCGGCAGCGAAAACCGATTCAGCGGGATTCGGCGCGGACGAACGGCGCGAAAGCCGAACCGGCAGCGAAAACCCGGTTCAGCGGGATTCGGCGCGGACGAACGGCGCGAAAGCCGAACCGGCAGCAAAAACCCCGTTCAGCGGGATTCGGCGCGGACGAACGGGCGAAGGAAAATTAATTCGGAAATTTATCTGAATTTTCGGAAAATGGATATATGTGAATTTAAATTTTAATTCGGAAATTTATTCCGAATTTCGGAAAATTGAGAAAGGGCACAATTTGATTTTTTTTGAATTTGAAAAAAATGCAGTAATTAGAATTTCGGGATTTTAAATTCTGAAAAAAAAATTCCGAAAAAGAGAAATTGGGATTTGAGCGATCTCGAAAATTCTGGAGATCCGTATGTAGAGAAAAATTTCCTGAAGTAGGGAAAAATGTTGTTAGTGATGACAGTACAGTTGAAACAGTCAGACAGAGGTATGGTACATGGATGCTACCAAAACAGTCAGTAACTGTTACAGTTGTGTTGCTTGGACGGCAATGGCATGGATTGAGTCAGTTTACTCAATATTGACATATTTCACGGATTGGCATAATGGATCGGACTACTATAGGCCCTATATGATGTTTTAGGGTGGTTGTGGTAGGTAACTGTGCGGTACAGACTTAGCTTCCACAGTATACATGTGGACTGGTATGCGCCTTGTTGTATCTGGACACATGTTGCCGAATCTTGGAGTTATAGCTTGGCAATGACTGTAGGGGCGTGGCTTCTATGGAAATTATTGGGAGAGGACTTCTTGGGACGGTGGCTGAGTCGATCTCTTCTGGTCCATGAGTGTAGGCCTGCGCGCCTGAGAGTGGCAGTGGCAGGGGTGACTCGCCGTGGCTAGCCAAGTGTGTAGGCCTGCGTGCCTGAGGGTGGCAGGGGTGTCTCACGTTGGCTAGAGATCTATGTGACTGGTTTGTCTATAGTCTCCGGAAGATTGATTTACGAGAGACGCTGCGGTGTCGGGTGCTAGGCGTTGTGATGCGTGCGCAGAGATGGGCGTGTCCCGCTGGCATGCTACCTGGAACCCCAGAGGAGAGCTACTCTTGTGTGACTAGGGGTGACTGTGGTTGGTCGGAGTCTGGAACTGAGAGTGCCTTTCCACCATACATTGTTATGCTGCATTCCTATACTCTTGCTATTATCCTTCTCTTGCATGTGAGTTTTACTAGCTGTCTTTCCTACTGGGCGTATCTCATTCCTTTATGATCTATATTTTTCCAGCGACTCGGCAGCCTTGACGCCACCCAGATTAGGTGGGATCGTGGTCAGCAGGCTAGTGGAGGATATCTGATCTGTGATTTCTGAGACATTTTGGTTAGTGTGATTGATGCTATTGGATGTATTCAGTGAGACTATTATTCTTATGTCAGGTATTGTGTGAGGATGAATCTGACTTATGTATCTGGTTGGATGATGTTGCACTTGTTGGACTTGGATCTTATTCTTGTGATGTAGTTTCCATTCACTGTCTTACTTATTTTGGTGCTATGGTGTGTGGAGTGCCATATTTATATATTTATTCTGTGGATGTTATATATCTTTTTTTGATGGTGAGATCATTACATGACTATGGAACTTACCATGGGGGTTCAGACTTCTATTAGATCGGTTCTCCTATCGGTATGGGATAGGAGTATTGGGTCTAGTAGGAGTAACATTGCGCGAGTCCATCTGTTAATTCGGGAGTCATGAATCCTGAGTTGATGGTGTACCCGGGAGATGGGATCCACATTGTTAAGGAAAGTAGGTGTGTAATGATGTGTTATATCCTATGTTTTTCGTAGGCTACTCAGGTTGGTATGGGACGATCTGAGCTGTCTATATGTAAAAAAAAAAAATGTATGCCAAAAATCAGCCTAGGAAAAATGGGGTGTAACAGGGACAAAAGATCATAGCTATTCCAAATTAATTTGTACTCAATGTGGTAATGATAACAAGGTTAAAAATAAGGATCATCAATTTATATATCTTTATCCACATCAATAAAATAGATTTTTAAAAAGAAGGAATTGAACCTTGTTAGTGATGGGTAGGACTATGTTAATGAAATACAACCTACCAAAATACTTTTGCTCCAAGGGAATTAACACAACTTTTGATGTAATAAATAATATTAATTTAAGTCCAATACTTAAGAAAATTCCTTATGAGTTATTTAATAAAAAACTAAATGTTACCTACTTTCATGTCTTTTCATATAAATACACAATTATTAATAATGAAAGGTTCAACTTGAATAAGTTTGATAAATAACTATGCCTTGAAAGTTTTGTTAGATACTCTTCTTTTCGAAAAATGTATAGAGTTTATAACATAGATACTCAAATGGTAGAGAAAAAAATATAATGCTTGATCAGTCTACTTATAAGATAAATTCTAAAACTTTAGATAAATAAATAATGTCCATAAATATTGTAAACTTGAGTGAAGACGAAAGTGAATGAGAATGTAAAATAAAAGTAGAAGAGAAAAGTCATCAATTACTTAACGATTTGAAGCACCAAGCTTCACATCCAAAAATATCAATTATAGGAGATTTAATTTAGAAGTTAGGACAAGAGCATAAATGAGAGAAATTAATCATAATGTACTTGTATCTTTCACCGAACTAGTATCTATAGGAGAACTACATAAGGTTGACTGTTAAGTTCAAATAATAAAAGAAGAGTTAGATCAGTTTGAGGTAAACCAAGTGTGCGAACTACTTTTTAGGCCTTATGGTCAACATATGATGGCAACTAAAGGGATTTTTAATAATAAACAAGATGAAAATGGAGTGATCACTAGAAAAACTATTTTAAGCAGCTTGGAAACACTACTTTAAGCTGCTTGGAAGCAATGTTTGAAAAAACTTTATCTTGACTTTTAAGTGGCTATGATAAAATTTTTTCTATATAAATTTAGCCCTTAATCATGAAATAACTAAGAAATATGAATCAATCTTTTAGATCTTAAAAAAACATTGCATATTATTCTACTAAAAAATTCATTAGTAAAACTTAAGATTTTATCAAGAAATAAACCATCATAACTTAGGAGCAAAGGCACTATACAATAACCATGTAATACTCTTTGAAATGATCATCAAACTATTGACTATCATTTGATAGTGACACTATCTCCATTGTATAATATTTTTGGACCATTCCAACCATTTATGGAACCATTTTGTTTCAGCTTGTAATAATAAGTCTCATCTTTCTTAAAAGCACTTCCATAATTACTTTATTTGTGTCCCAACTTCTATCCTTTACAATAATTTTGTATTTCACTTCTACCTATATTATCTTTGTTATCGATTACATTCCTCATGATGTTCTCTTCTTTTAGTACATTAATTTTTTTGCTAGAGATCCCTTATCAAATAAACTTTGTAAAGATTTGTATTTCTTGCAAAATCTACAACAAATGACATCCAAAAGTCTTTTGACTAATTTCAAAAGAGCTACTCCATGAACTCCTTATTTCAGTAAAAAATTCATATGTTTCTAGTTTTGCAATTTTATTATTTTTCTTTAAAAATTCACATAGAATAAAATTAAGGTTTTTTTAATATGTTTTTGTTTTTCTTTTTATGACATATCCTCTTTCAATTCATGTAGAATTATTATTTGAGATTCCTTTTGATTTTTTATTTAATATTTGACTTCCTCTACATTATTAGTTCTTTCAAATAATAGTCTTTGTGATGTTATACAAAAAAATCAATATGAAAATTTCATTTCATTACATTTAAAGTAAATTTTGATGCACTTACATTATTTCAACAATCATTAAATTAATCTAGAAGATATTTTGCTATTTTGTAACCGTCACTGAATATAAAAATTTAAACATTCAAGTGCAAAAAATGTTGGGATGTCTTCGAAGCATCCCTTCCTTGACATTCCATGTATTTACTAGTTAGTATAACTTGTCCATGGGATGCTGGCTTTCCTAATTTTCTTGATTTCTCTTCTTAAGAATGTCATTGGCATTTTGATATAAAATAGTTTATGGTGCACCACTATGTTTCTTTGATCATATTTACATACATAAGTACCATTAGAAAAATGTTTTATTATGTCTAAAAGACAAAAAACTTGATATGCTCTAGCAATGATAATGGCAAAACTATCTTATAAATAAAAAAAATATTTTATTTCAATAATCTACAAAGGCACAAAATGTCTTTCCTTTAATTATTCTCTTTTTCCAAATGTTGCAATGCATTTCATTGGACTTACCTTTAAAAATACATGATCCTCTTCCTAAAAGTCTGCATTCTAAATTTTCTTATCATAATTTTTATAGAGTAAGTCTATTCCTATTAAATTTTTGTTTTGATTGTTGGATCTTCTTAAAAGTACATAAAATCATATGTATATCAGTTAAAGTATTGTTCATTTGTTCATACTGATATAACAATAATTAATGCATCCTATAATATAATACTTTTTATGGTGCCGTCACCATGCTAGACAAGTAATTATTGTTGTAAGAAAATTAATAAAAAGTGAACTTATCCTAGTTGTCTTTAAAACATAATTTTTAGTCCTAATATATCGTTAAGTGTCTAAATATTCTCTTTCATTGGCTATTATTATGTGCCAAGAATATCGTGTTAGACATTCGTTGAGTATCACATGGATCAAGAAACCTTTTCAAAAGGTATGACATATGTTTGGAATACTTATGCAATATAATGTTTTGTCAAAAATTTTTCTTTAATAAGTGAAATATGAGTTTTTGTGGTTAAGAACCTCATTTGAAACAAAAAACTATTTTGGTTTTAATCTTCCCCACATCATTTTGTTTGTTTAGGATAACAACTTCTTACAATTAGTATGCCAAAATGCCAATAGTAAAGTTCCTTCTATTTGTTGCGGATATAGCATATATCTCTCGATTATCTATCTAAATATTGAAATCAACTAGATCTATGTTATAAATCATAAACTTTTACACTTGTTAAAGAATTGGTATCTACTTTTTCTTTTCAATTGATGATATTGTATCTCAAAATCATAATGATTGAATAATTCAAGTTATTCTATTTAGTATCAAACGTATTATCAATAAGACATTGTATGTACTTTGTAATAACAAGAGGCCCACATATGAAACTTTAGGCATTTTTTTGGATGGAAGTGTTACATTAATATGTAAGATAATAATTGGTGATAAAAAACTGAGTTAATGGATGCTATCTCTTGAACTGAAAATAAAAAGACCTATAAACCATTTGAGGGAACTTTAGTTGTAGAAGAATCTACTCAAGCGATATTTGATGGAATTCTGCATCAAAACAAATTGGTAGAATTGGAACACATAGAAGATTTTAGAAAAATAAAATTGGAAGACAAACATGAAAAGAAAAATAAGGACATAATAACATCATTATCAACATATATTTGAATTATTGTTTTGTCAAAAATGTGGCCATAATAAGTAATATAATATTTTTTTGTTTGACAATGTCATTCTCATTTAAGTTAAATCAACCTCTCTACCTACAAATATTTTTTTATGTCTTACAAGTATTGTCATGCTTGTTTAGGAAAATAATGTTTGGCTATCAGTATGAAAAAACTACCAATATAATAATATTCCTTCTAATTGTTGTAGAAATAATATTAATCTCTAAATTTTGTATCTAAATACTTAGTTGGGCTTCTTCAATGTTATGAATTGAAAAATTTTGCAATGTTCTTAAAGCATTGACTATTGCTATTTCTTTTCTTTTGGTGGTCTAGGATCTCAACTCTATAATGTCTTAATAATTCAAGACATTCTATTTTTCTCAATTTTTTAATACATTAACTATTAAACAAATTACGAATAACATAATATATTGCTTTGGAAAAAAAAGAAGCCTCAACATTAAAACTTAGGAATTTTTGGATTGAAGTGTTACATCAAAATGTAAGATTGAATTTCAAAATAAAAAGCCATGTTAATGGAACCTATCTGTTTACTATATTCTTCAAATAGATAGTCATACAAGTAATTTAATAATGAAACCTTAGTTGTAATGAAATCTACTAAAGCTGTGTTTAATGAAATTACACATAAAACATTAGAAGATTTGGAGGACATGAAAGATTTTGAAGAAAAAATTGGAAGGCCAACAAAAATTATAGAATGACAAACTTAGTAAATTTCTACATAAAAATTATTTTAGAAAGGGAATTTATATCGGACTTTGTTAGAAAAGAATTGCATTGATGAACATCTTCAAGTCCAAGAGTATGTATACGACATAATATTTGGATCAACTAACTTCAATTTATATGAAAAAATTAGTAAGCTAATTAGTGTAGGATTTGAGATTAACATAATGGGTGAGTTTTCTTAAATTCTTCATCAACATTATTTTTGGAATGGAATTTAGATTGAACAAATTCGAAATATTATAATTACATATAGCATTTTTTATGGTTCATAATATATCTTTTTGTTAGTTTTTATGTTTTTACAATCTTTTGAAATTTGTTTTTTAAATAATTTATTTTCAAGTAGCAAATCACATTAACTTCTATAACTTTCTTATATGTACAAATCCATTTATGACACATGCACTAATAGAAAATATTTAAGATGACAAGTAATACTTAAATTTTTGAAATTTATAAGTAATGAAAAATTAGCCTTTCACAACGTATGTAATTTATTTACTAGAAACTAATTCAAATATTTATGATACAACTCTATGTTTTAGTATATTATTTTATGGACATAATGTCTTTGTTGTTTTGGACACAGAAATTATTTAATTAAAACAAATTATTTTTCTTTTATTCTATTTATATAATAAATAAAAAGCTAAATTTTAATTAATAGGACAATTTTCATCACATTTTATTTACATTGTTTTTAAATCTTTTTAGAAATTTCTATTAATCATTTAGCAAAATATTTTGAAATTTTTAAATTTTTTTATATTTTTTCCTAATTATTTTATTTTAATTTTTGTTGGTTTGTTCTTTATTGAAGGTTTGCTATAACTACTTGATATATTGAACATAACGATTAAACTTTTAAAAATGAAATTTTTTTAACAATCATTTATCTTTTAATTGTTTCAAATTTTACACATTAATAAGTTTGAAACGATAACATGACTAGGGAAATTTGTCATAAATTCTAATGTGTTTAGCGATAATTATTTAAATCATTTTTACTTTTTTTGTTATTTAGCAATTCTTTTAATTTTTTTATATTAACAAATTTGTCATGATTTAATTACCTAAATATTTTTTAATGCAATATAGACGTTGTTTTAAAATTAAGATGCGGTTATTTCATGATGATTTAGCATTTTATTGCCTACAATATTTTAATTTAAATTGTGTTTATTTAGAATTGATATTATGATTTGTAATTTATAGCCTTCTACACAATAATCTTGTTAAATATGATCATCACTTTTTTAGTTTCAAATATTCCATTATACTTGTTTATTTCTATTTCTCAATTAATTCTATATAATATTTCATTTTTTATAAAATGGTTTATCTTCATAATATTTCCAATATTAATTTTTAATACCCATATTTTAGCAAATATATAGTACTTATATTTTATTTTATCATGAATCTTCACTCCACAACAAAAGTTATAAAGTGTATGAATTATATTCATTTTATTTTCTTCACAATGTTATATTAATTTTTGATATCACTAGCATATTTCACATTAAATTATTATTAAAAAATCATTTTGATTAATTATTCTTATTTAATTTCAATATTTTTAAATCATAGTTTTCTTGATAATTAATATTTTCAATTAAATTTAAATATTATTATTTTTTATTTTTGATAGAAAATTAATTTTTAAAATAACCAAAATGTTTTAAATAATCTATTTTGTATTTTAGAGATAAGAAATATGTTTAGATAGTGATTTGTTATATAATGAAAAAAGAATTATTGTTATATTAAAACATTTAGCTTATAAAAATTGTAAAGAAAGTGACAAAAACAAATTTACATAAAACTAGGAAAAGGAATGGTGTTGTTAAAATTATGAAAATAGAAGATAATACAAACTAAAAACTTTTTTAATTCAATAAATATATGTAGCATTCAAATTGTACAACAAATAAAAAAAACTAATTTACATATAATTACAAATAAAAGAAAAAAGAAAAATTAAATGCAGAAATAAATTAAAGAAAACAAAATTAAATGATGACTCATGACATATAATATTACAAACATATTCATAACACAATAAAGATAAAATGTCTAAAGAAAACATCTTTTGCCAAACAAAAGTAAAATTAATGTATTTTGACATCAAAAAATTAAAAAAATAGATGCTAGAAAATATTTAAAAATCATCAAAATATTGTGCACAAAGTGTCAAAGAACATTGCACATATATTGGAAAAAAATAAAACACAAAATTGCAAAGAAGAAACAATAGAAAACACAAAACATATACTTTATCAATAATCGTTTATTGTTATATTAACAGGAAATATGTATTATACATGAAAACATGACAACTATTTTATTCGAGATAAATATGAGAAAAAGATTTATGAGGAAAAACATTGGATGGGAATCTTACAACTAGATTTAGATCATGCTCTTATGTTACAACAATAAAAAAGGTGGATAAAGAATAAAAGAAAAGGAAGCATGGCTAGTCTTTCTTCTTCTCTCAAATTGCTTGCTTGTGGCCAAAATCTCAATGGTGGAGTCATCAAATATTGTAGCACAAATTCCATATTTTCATTCATAAAGGTTTTAACATGTTAATAGTAGGAATCCATGTATTAGAATGCTAACCTTCAAGTATCAAAAACATTCCTTATACATAAAGAACTGCAAAATAATTAGTACAAGTGCAAAAAAAAAATAATAAATGATCATTATTAACCTTGTAATACAACTTTTTCCCATATTAGCTATCCCAACAACGAAATTTCATATTTTATGTTTTTATAATTTTTTGGATATTTAATTGAGTCCAACATTTATTTTAAAGATGCAGCTATTTACTTTATAAAAATAAATTCATATAAATAAGAAATTAACATTATGCTTAGTGTTATACTTGAAATCACGGGCAAGAATATTTTATGGAGTAACACAAATTCAACTTATTATTCTTTCGATGCTTAGTTAGATTAAATTTAAGATATATAAATACATATGAATATTTCTCAAAAAAGTAATGCTTAAATGTTTTTTTACTATAATAAGAAATTGAATTAGGACATTATTGAGATGTTGATGTGTTTTAGTTAAAGTTAACTTAGGTGGATAAATTTTAGAAAGTTCTTCAAATTTTTATTTGTATTAAAGAAATTCAAAACTTCACATTTGAACTTATCACTGTTGAAATGTAAATATAGAGTGTTGAATAATATGATTGATATTTTAAGTGATAGAACTTACATGACAAAAATGTCAAGCACTTTGCACAACTATGTTCTTCCAAAGTATAACATAAATGTAGCCATATAAATCCATCACACAAGTGTTATGCATGCAATTTCCATAGTTAATAGCAATAGATTTTTTTGAGCCTCTTTAACTTGAATCATCAAGGTTCATTGAATTGGGCAATAGACATATAATCAGATTAATATTTCTAAATTTAATTAAAATAATACCAAGCAAAGAATCAAGTTCTCATTAACAAAATTACAGCTTCTCAAAATAAATTAATGCTCCACTTATTAAGAGATTGCACATAATAATCAAATAGATTTTGATAATGGATTAAGAAATTTAATACGTAAATGGGTGATATGAATCATTTTATGGTTTGAATATAACAAAAACACATGTAACTAAGTCATAATTTGAGATGCTCATGTTTAGAATATTGATTGCAAGGGTTCACATCTTTCAAGATTGATGTTTTTCATAAAACAACTCTAAAATGGACAAATATTTCGAAATATGTCACAAAATACAATCTAATCTTCCAAAAAATATATCTTATGTACAAAAAGTAGGCTACAAGTGGGACAAGAACTGCATCAAAATGTAGTAAAATTTCCATCACAATTTTTTTAAAACATGCTTTCAAAATATGTTAAAAATAATATAAAAAAAGATTTGACCCTCTGCAAGCATTTTCAATTTCAACTTAAATAGTAGTTAAGATCTAATTACTTTGCTATGCTAATTATCTGTTTTGAGATAATGGGGACAAGTTATTTGAAACTTTTACTCTTGTGGGAGCTACTTGGCCAATACAAAGCATAATAATATTGGCATATACACGATAATGAGGTCATGAGTGGAGTTGCTGAAACACTATTGCTCAACAAAAACTTTAAATAAATCAAATTGAAAATGTGGTAACATCATGCCTTCTTTGAGAATACAATAATGTTAATCCGATGTGGGTTGTAGGAAAATATTAAAAATGAGGGAAGAAAAGTAAAATGCAGCAATTTAACTAATAGTCGTTTTGAATCATATTGGTTATTTCATTAACTCAAAATAAGCATTGATAAAAAACAATTGACCTTTTGATTTGATTTTTAATGATATTTTTGTCCACCATGTAATATGAATTTAGTTCTTTTACAATGATAAAAAGATCAATTATAGGTTTGAAAAAGATTTATTTAGAGCACCACACTACATAATTAGGTATCATTTAATAGTGCTGATTGATACAAGACAACCTAAATTATGATAATATTTGAGTTGACCTATTGAATTTTATTTATTTTTAAATAATGTAATATAATTTTTTTTATATTACTTATAATGTCTCTTATATGTTCCTTATGATACTTTCAACCTTTCCTACAAATTGTATGATTTTTGCATGTTTTCCTTGAAAATGGTAGTTTAGTAAAATTTTCTTTTGAATTTAGGTATAAAATTACAATCTATGTAAAAACCTATGATGGAATAATTAAAGAGACTTTTTTTTTAATATTGGCATTATATTTCTAGAAATAATATTTTCTTTACCTAAAAAAGTACATAACCTTAGTTTTCTATCTATGTATTTTATGTGATTATCTAACATCTAAATTATTATTTGAATTTATCTCCACCATTATTGCCATCCTTTTCGTCATTACCTTCTATTATAAATCCTATTATTGGAGTTCTATCTACATATCCTACATTAATAATGTTTGGCCTTGTCATTAGTCCCTTGAGCCTTAAACTTCATAAATCATCAAGCATTATATTGATTTTAGCTATGCCACACCAAAAGATGGTTCAAGTTATGAAATTAAGTACAATAAAAATCACCATTATTATTATGGCACCACTAAGAGTGCATAACTGGTTGGCCTTAAACACTACATTAATCATAACAAACCTTCTACCAAGAAACTTGGATTTAGTAGCTTAAGCCACACCTTTGTTCATCATCTTTTATATAATACACCTTTATTATTCATGTTTTGGATTTCTAGTTAGAATTGATAACCTTTGATACATCATAAATAAGATGTCATCATCTTTGGCATTCTTTCACTAGACTTTGATAATATTTGGCATAATTCATCTATTTTTACACATATAATAATGTAATATGCATTGCCTTATAAGTAATTCAATTTTACTTAAAAATATTTAGTAGAACAAGTAAAATAGAAGTTATTTATGTCATCAACCAAATTGGTAAGAACTCATTAGGATTATGGAAGTGGGTAAGTTTGTGTGGGTGATTAGAATATGGAGGAAAAATTCTTGTTATGCTCTTCTTAATTTTTGTATGTCTAATGTGCATGTTCATATCATTGAAAATGTATGTTTATTAAAAGATGCTAATCATATCAGTCCAATGTAAAAAAAGATTGAGTTTATTATAGTATGTTTTGATTATAGCCAAATCTTCCTTACATAATGTTATGTTTTGAAGTAGTGTTAAATCATAATAATACTAATTTTGATAGTATTTACTTTGTTGCATACATCCTTGATCAAATAGTTACTAAATTTACATTGAGAAACTCATACACTTAGATGAATAGTGCTCACCAACAAGCTTTGTCCAAATATATTTATATTATGATTTTAAATGCACATGAATAGTAACTCTAGAAGTAGAAATATATATCTTACAAAAAGTATATTTATATTGTACAGAATAGACAGAAACCTTGAATATCATAATTCTGCCACCTTGTTTCCATATTTTAAATGTCATGTCCTCTATGATGACAAATGTGTGGATGCTATGACTTCTTCATATTAATAATAGCATTGTGTTTATGTAGAATTGATGTTTCAACCTTATATGAGTTCAATTATTTATTGTAGTTTTTTTAGCAAAAGATATGTAATCATTATTGTTTTCTTTGTATACTAAGCACCACTTTATGTTTAGCAAACAAGTTTCCATACATGCATCATGTGAATGGCTAACTCCTATTATATATTTTCTTTATCTTGGTACTTTTTTCCTAAGTTTTTGCCAATTAATGTGTAATTCCCAAAATCATTTGTTTGCAATCTTCCTATAAAGTTTGAATGGTTAGAAAAAGCTTATTATGAAGCAACAATTCTCTTAATTTTTAAGTTTATCAATCAAATTTTGGAAGTAAGCTACTTTCTTCAATCCTATATAAATTTGTAGCACAAATAAGCTAAAGGATGATTTATTTAATGCAATCTTGACCCCTTACAAATTTTATTTACCAAGCATATACTCTTTTTGCTTTTATAGATAGTCTCACTTTTAGTTTTTACATTTAAGAAGCTTGTAGAGTGTTGGTAAAGCTGTAGAAACTTTCTAAGATTAACAATAGTTTTTAGATGTCCTCAAGTAAAGATAATTTTGTTGTTTCCATAAGCTAGGAGAGTGATAGATTTATATGATCTATGTTGTCCATATAATGTCATTATTTTTTAAGGAAAAACTTTTAGTGCATCTTTTAAAGAACTTTATGAATGAGATGAAAAGAAAGGAAGATAAAGGATTAGCCTAATTAGAAACAATTGATGGTTGAAAAAGATTACTTGGTAATCCACTAATGATGTTGATATCCTTGCATTACAAAGGTAATTGGTGAGCCTTAAAAAGCTTCTTCTTAATGTTGTACTTGGAGAGTGTCTTACAAAGAACTTGTTACGATATGTTGTAATTTACATTCCTTAATCCCAACTTAACAATAAAATTACCACTTTATTTTTATTCTTAATAAAATATACTAATTATTGAACTGATACTTTTTTTAGTATAATATCGTACATTTATAAAATCGACTTGCTTTAGAGAAAGTAGTCTATAAAAATTTATTATATTCAGTCAACAATGAGCTTTGTGAATGTTATTTTCATGAAACTTTGAAGTATATTTGGTCTAAAATCCACAATGATTTCTATGTTATGAGATTTAGGAATATATATAATGTTTGTGCCTAAAGTCCCCCAAAGAACTAAAGATGTTATCAAAATTGTTAGCTACAATCAACAAAAAATTTGAGATCAAATCCAAATAATTAGTGAAGAATTTTGCATTAAAACTATTCGGGCAAAGGGTACTTTCTAAATTGATATTGAAAGTCATCTCTTTATTTCCTCCTTGGTGTTGCATTATTTTATTGTTTGTTTTCTTTTGTTAATAAGGAAAGGATGTAGTTCAGCAAATTTTCACCTTCAATTACTTAAAAAGACCTAAAAAGATTGTGGTTGATTGTAATTGTTGTTATTTTGTTCTCTTTGTTAGCTTTTTCACTTTGTCACTGTTTTATAGGATAATATTGTATTTCTTTCTCCTTTTATTATCCATCTAAATCATTCTTTTAATTTCCAATAAAACTTCACTCTTTCAAAATTATGTGAATAACAAGACTTAATAAGATACAATCCTTTCTACTAATTCTCCTTTGGTATTCTTTAAAAAATTACTTATTTGTGATTCACCTCTTCACATAATTTAATAGGATCAAAGATTTTTGAAACTTTTATTTTTTAACTTTAATGTACATTTTATGTCAATTTTAATTTAAAGCTAGGGCCTTCTTCCCAAAGTAGTTTAAAGAATGATTCCAACTATTGTCCACTGTCTATGCAAATATAGGTTGGTTCAAAAACATGTTATGAAATTTAAATTGTTTGGGAGATGAAGGATGAATTTTGATGAAATTTACTGGAAGAGGCATATGACTTGATCCAATTCTAACAATGTGATGAATTATAAAAGTTGAAAGTAGTTACTTATTCCTCATTAACTAGCAACCTATCTAATATTTTCAATACCCATATTTTGTTACCTTTTCTTCCTTATATAAAGGAATAACTAAAAAAATCACTACTACTTAAGACGACATATGCACTCAACAAACTCTTACATTGGTTTTAGTTTAGGAGTATGTAGTCAATTGTAATCATCTGAAGATGTGATTTCACTAAAATCCCTACACACCATCCATGGATTAGTAGTATTGTTGACAATGTAAAATGGCTTGCCCATAATAAGCTCCTTCTGGATGCCATGCTTTAATCAAAGGTGAATGTGTAGCTTGCTTCTGAAACCTAGGCATGATGGTTGATATTAATATGGATAAACTACTTATTAATGTCAACATTATTGTTGAAGCCATTCCATAGAATCCATATCTTGTAATATATATTGTAATAGTAATGCTAAAAATTTTGTTTAATATCAAATTGTTATGACTTATAGATAGAAAAGTGTCGAAAAGGTAACTTATCAAACTTTATATATTTTAATAAATTGATTAATCACATGGCTAATAAATTTATATTAAAACTCCAAAAAATTCAAAATAAGGAAATATCCATTAAGACTAGTATTATCTACAAATTGGATAGTTAAAAGCATCCTTTAATTCTTTTTTTGGCAATTAGTTTTTCATAAATCTTCTGCAATTTTTTTGTCTTATCCTTTGACATTTTAATGGACTAAACTCCTCCATTGTTTGAATTTCAAACTTAGAGGTTGTTCATTTCCATAAAGTTCTACACTAAAAATTTTAAAATCTAGATTATCATATTAGTGCTAAATTTTATCCAATGAATTTTTTCAATTAGAAACTTAATCATTATCCTTTTCATTTATAAGAATTTTTTAGGGAACTATAATCATCCAATAATTAGCCTGCTAGACAATCGTACTCTGTTATATATAACATTTCTCTTTTATTAGCATTGGGGATGTGCTAAATTTTTTTTATTTTTGTTAAGACCTATGTTTAAACATCCATAGTGGATTTCTTGACAAAAGGGTTAACAACTTAAGTAACAATTTTGGTGGCTATAGGCTTTTCCTATTCTTAATTATTTTTGTTGACATCTTTAATTATATTTTGTCCATTAATTAGACAACCCAATTCCTCGACATAAACAACAAGATGATCCTAAGAGTTACCTAATTGTTTTTAATGCTTGTCTTGAGCTAGCTCATTTCAATGTTTTTTGCATCCTTTGTCAAGTTTAGATAATTTATCATACTAGATTTACTAACAAAAGCTATTATTTGAAACCACATTAGTAGAAACTCTTAGTTTGGTTTGGCAACTCTTTTCCTAACTCCACATCAATATATACTCAAGCAATTTTAGGATTTGTGAGATTCAAAGCAGCAACATCTACTATCAAAGCTCCTAGTCACTGATGTTATTAAGTTAAGTACTTAAACAAAAGAATTTGTAGGTGCATTGTTGTTTTCCAACCCAAGCAATTGATTGAAATTTAATTAAAAGAAAGGGTTAAAGCCATACACAAATGAGATGGACTATTAATAGTCTTACAATGTTCACTCAAATTCACATTTGAATAGCTTGTGTGCATAAAGAAAAATGTTAAGAGATATTTACAAAATTTTCCTTCAATTTAATGAGAATCTTTTGCAACATAAAAAACTGAATAAAATTTTCTTTGACATATATATTTTCTTTTTTTAATTGAATATTATGTCAATTCAAAACATCAATGCAAGAATTACTTACAAATAATTTTTTTCACCATAAACTTTTGTAAGTCATTTAGAAAATAGATGTGTGACTATTTAGCCTCTTGGGGTGATTCATCACTTCAAACTTTTCATACCTCTTGTAACTCATGAAATATGTTGTTTATGCTCGTTTCTTTTCACTTTTAAATAGCATAATGTTGATTAGCTTCATATGTTCATTTACTAATTAATTAATACATTTAGATAAATTATCAACACATTAAACAAGTGAGATATCATCAAGATATGAATCAAACTTTGCACCTTTGATTCACAAACTTAGTGAGAGAATAAATGATGTTACTTTTCTTTGTTTTTATGTTACACCCCATTTTTCCTAGGCTGATTTTTGGCATACATTTTTTTTTTTTTTTTTTACATATAGATAGCTCAGATCGTCCCATACCAACCTGAGTAGCCTACGAAAAACATAGGATATAACACATCATTACACACCTACTTTCCTTAACAATGTGGATCCCATCTCCCGGGTACACCGTAAAATCAGGTTCATGACTCCTGAATTAACAGATGGACTCGTGCAATGTTACTCCTACTAGACCCAATACTCCTAACCCATACCGGTAGGAGAACCGATCTAATAGAAGTCTGAATCCCCACGGTTAAGTTCCATAGTCATGTAATGACCTCACCATCAAAAATAAAATACATAACATCCACAGATAAAATATGGCACTCCACACACCTTACCACCAAGACAATAAAGTAAACAATGAAAGGAAATACATCACAAGAATAAGATCCAAGTCCAACAAGTACAATATCATCCAACCAGATACATAAGTTAGAATCACCCTCACATATTACATGACATAAGAAGAACAGTTTCCCTGAATACATCCAATAGTATCAATCACACTAACCAAAATGTCTCAAAAAATCACAGATCAGATAACCTCCACTAGCCTGCTGACCACAATCCCACCTAATCTGGGTGGCGTCAAGTCTGCCGAGCTGCTGGAAAAATATAGATAATAACGGAATGAGCTACGCCCAGTAGGAAAGACAGCTAGTAAGAATTCACATGCAAGAGAAGGATAATAGCAAGAGTATAGGAATACAGCATAACAATGTATGGTGGGAAGACACTCTCAGTCCCAGACTCCGACCAACCACAGTCAACCCCAGTCACACCAGAGTAGCTCTCCTCTGGGCTTCCAGGTAGCATGCCAGTGGGATCGCCCATCTCGAAACACGCATGGCGCCTAGGCAAGCATGCCAGTGGGAATGCCCAACTCGAAACACGCATCACAACGCCTAGCACCCAACACCGCATAGCATGCCAGTGGGTGTGCCCACTCGAAACATGCATGGCGCCTAGGCAAAGCATGCCAGTGGGAATGCCCACTCGAAACACGCATCACAACGCCTAGCACCAACACCGCAGCGTCTCTCATCAATCAATCTTCTGGAGACTCTTATGGACCAGAAGAGATCGACTCAGCCATCGTCCCAAGGAGTCCTCTCCCAACAATTTCCATAGAAGCCACGCCCCCACAGTCATTGCCAAGCTTTAACTCCAAGATTCGACAACATGTGTCCAGATACAACAAGGCGCATACCAGTCCACATGTATACTGTGGAAGCTAAGTCTGTACCGCACAGTTACCTACCACAACTACCCTAAAACATCATATAGGGCCTATAGTAGTCCAGTCCAGTATGCCAATCCGTGAAATATGCCAACACTGAGTAAACTGACTCAATCCATGCCATCGCCATCCAAGCAATACAAACTGTACCAGTTACTGACTGTTCTGGTAACATCTATGTACCATACCGCTGTCTGATTGTTTCAACTGTACTGTCATCACTGATAACATTTTTCCCTACTTTAGGAAATTTTTAAATCCCAATTTCAATTTCCGCCCTTTATCCATTTTTTTTCCGAAATTCGGAATAAATTTCTGAATAAAATTTAAATTCCACATATATATCCTTTTTCCGAAAATTCGGATTAATTTCCGAATTAAATTTTCCGCTTATCCTTTTTTTTTTTTTTTTTTCAAAAATTCGGAATAATTTCCGAATTAAATTTCCGCATATTTTTATTTCCGAAAATTCGGATTAATAATAAATTTCCGAATTTTTCCTTCCGCTTCTCTCTCCTCCGCGCCGTTCGTCCGCGCCGAATCCCGCTGAACCGGATCTCGCCACCGGTTCGGGCCTTCGCGCTGAACCGCGACACCGCCGAACCGAATTAATTAATAATCCGTTAATAAATATTATATAAATACCATTAAATTAAATTTACAATTACTTAATTAAATATAATTAACCTAATTCATCTCCTTCCTCGGTCCGACGCCCGCGAAACCCTAGCCGACGCAATCGCCGACCAAATCCAATTCTTCCGCCGATTTCCGGCGACCGCGAACAAGAAGAAACAAAATCCGATGTTCATACTATCCTAATGTTTCAATAATGCCACTAATTCCTAAGGTTCAATCAGAATTTCCGCCAAAGGAGTTTCATCCGATCCCCAATTTGACAATTTACGAAATTAAATAATTCCAGCATTTGTTACTACCTTAACATGAATAAAGCACATAATTGAATCATCGCATGCTTGGTAAAATTTCCGAATTCGACGGGTATAATTTTCCGAAAATCCTAAAAATGCTAAAATCAATAATTTGCATTAATCAATTCCAAAAACCATAATTCGCATGCTCCCGTAGCTATTTGCAAAATAATCCATATTTTTAATTAGCTAAATAACTAATTTAAAACTGAAATTCCTACCTTTCTTCTCCAGCGACGGTGAAGCTCGCACGCGACCAACCGCTGCTCCTCGCCGAACGAAACCGGTACCAATCGATTCTCCTCGGTCCCGCGAATCTCCAGGTACAAAAAGCCCCTTGAAAGGCTGCCGAAAAATATCGCCGTTCGCCGCGAACACCCCGTCTCCGGCCACCGCTCGAAAACCTTAACAGTCGAATAAATCGGGTTAAATACCCAGCTAAAACCGGTAATAACCCGTTAAGAACCCATTAAGAGCCGGTTGACCTTCTAATAACGCCGCTTAAAGCCGATCAGCCGGTTAATCTCCACCGCTAATCTCGTCCGTCCGATCCGCTTATCCGTGGCTTATCCAACCGCACGCGCAAACGCACTCAGCGAACCGCCCCCCGCCTTCGCTGAACCTCTCCGGTCCGGTTCACGCGCGGTAAAAACCAAATTCCGGTTTAAAAATAGATTTTCGAATTTCCAAAAATCCAAAAAATCCAATTAAACAGGGAAAATTACTTAAAAATTTCCTCGGTGCTCCGAAAAATCCCCAGAAAATTTCAGAAATTCCAATAGCCTCCAATTGAGCTCCTGGCTCATCCTACTGTCGATCTGAAATCATCTAAGCCACAATTGAATTATTGAAGATTAAACGTATAATATTTTACCGGGTATAACATTTTATTTCTTTAGCTGCTTCTTTTTCTATTTCTAAATAGTGATTTGAGACAATTTATCTTCAAATAACTTACCTAAAGCATGCATTTCTTCATAACAAGTAGAAAAGTTGTAGACTTTTATCCCAATGTTATGAGACAAAGATAAGTGTAAATATTTTTGTCCACTTGCAATAAGTGGAAGAATTGTACATGACCTTTTACACTTATTTTCAAGAATAATGTTATAATGGACAAATAATTTAGGCAGATTATAGTTTACATTTCAAAAAACATCCTTAAAAGCATTTTCCCATGTGCATAATGTTTCCAAACAAATAAAGGAGGATAATCAACAATGTTAACAAATAGATTTGATTGCCCAAAAGTCCAACTATCTCATCTTTACGTGTTTGTAGCATAAGTTTATCATAAAAGTATGTCACAAATGAATAGATAATACATTGAAAAGTTTTATTGCACTTTTCATGCTTTCAATTTTTGTACAAAATGATAATTCAAGTTGTACAAGCATGATAAATTTATTACATTAAGTTAAGGTGATCGCACAAGTACAAAAAGGGGGTCACTAATATAGAGTAAATTTTTCATAATATGTAGATCTCTTAGGATTTCTTTTGTACTATATATGCTCACAATAATATGATAATTTCCTAGTAAGCAATCTTTAACTTAGCAACAAAGTCATACTCATAAAGAGAATATGATATTTTTATAATAAAATTGTAACATTTTAATTTTTAGTCCCTGAAGCAATGAATGAAAAGATATAAATCACATAAGTAGAACATTCTATTTTGTACTATTTCATATAAAAGTTATGCAAATACATTAAACAAAATGCTAATTTTATGTGGAAGATACAACTTACAAACAAGAAGAGGTTTCTCATTCAATATTAAATGAAGAATCATATCAATATGACAAATTATATCTTACATGTTCAACTCAAATACAATTTAATGATGACTTAGGATTCTTTTAGAAAAAATTTTAAACATATGAAAAAGAGTTTTTATAAATGTTGTATGTTAAAAACCTCAACTCCTTCAACATAAAAAAAAATTATGACAAGATAAATAGCATGTAAAAGAATACTAGCACTTTATATTTTTGTCTTAAATGATAATTATATGTATATAATGAGATCGTGTATACTTATGATCTATTTATATTTCTAATTTTTACTAGTAAAATAATACAAAAACTAGACAATCATGTGCAACATTTATTCATCATATTAGATGGTCATAACCTGTAGGGAAATTTAAGCTTTTTTTAAACATTTTTCCTTAATTTACACCACATATTTTGAATCTACATTGTTTTCTATTAAATAGTTTGTGTTTTAGAGCTAAACATGCCAAATGGAACTCAAGAAGAATTATTTAACTGGAATGGATGCTTAATTTTTCCAAAGTGAGTACAACTTATATATAAAGGAAAGTTCAATGGTTCTTCCAATTAAAATATAGTGAACATAAAATTTTGAAATGATTTAGCAATAACATTTGAAGCAAACTGACTTGACTCAAGATTGGGAAATTACTCAAGCCATTAAGCGGAACCTTCAATCTTCAATCCAACTTAAGTTGTCTTTTTGCCCTGCTCCATAATTTCTCACATTCATTAGTTATTAATTCATATTCACTATAGCTCAACAAATTATTGTTAAATTTATCTTTATAGAGTTATCCTAAATACTATTTTTTAAATTACTTCGCAAAAAAGGATTTAAAAATTGAAATGCAAGTCTCTTCGTATTATTTTCTTCTTTTTATTCAATTTTTTTAATTCATGAAATTTTTATAAAATTATTAAGATATTAATGTTTTTAATTTTAAATATTTTTAATATAAAATATCATTAACTATTTACTGAGATAATATTTTTTATCCACTACAATAAAAATAACTTTTAAGTTTTTAAATTTACTTTAGATATCTAATTCTATATTTTCATGGGATGTAATTTTTTTTAAAATTGTCGTGAGTAATAGAATTAGAAAATTTTGTAAACAACTTATTCACATATTTTTAAACATTTTTAGGGTTGAGTAACAATATTGAAATGTTTATATGTTAAAATTCATAATAATTTGTATATATTAAATTTTTTTAATTAGCTTAATTTTATGATAAATGTAGATGCTAATGTATTTTTAAGATATTCAAATCTTTTCTTTAATTAATTTTCTCTATTTTTAAAATTAAATTATCAAATTTTTATTGAGTTAATTATTTTTTAAAATAATATGATTTTATTTAAATGTTTAAATCTTTTCTACTTGTAATAATAAAAAACTCTTTTGTTGATGAATAAGTTAGAATATTGTCTTCTAATAAATTAAATAAATAAATGTTCCTTGGATAATAAGTGGATGAATTATGCGTGGTCTGATCAAGATGGATTTCATCTTGGTCATCCGATCATGTCATATGTGATCTAGATCGTTTCATTTAACAATGGTATAATTGAAGTTGATTTTAGTCATAGGATTCAAGTTGAATAATTAGCGGCTGTATGAAGTAAGAAGTAGATGAAAGGAAAGTTAGTCATTTGATGAAGTCGGACAAGATCATAATCGTCTAATGAATCAATTGTTTATAATAGATTAAGAAGTATCATTTGATTAGCTCATCAAATGGACTATTGGATCTATTAAGATAATAGTTTAAAGGTCAAAATGATATCTGTCACGTGATCTTGAAAATGCATGATCGGATGTTGAGTGCTGCGAGTTTTTGATGCAGATAGGCACAAGGCTTTAGTCCCACATTTGCATGAAAGGAGGGGTACATAAAATTCATAATAAAGGTTGACCCACATATATATGTTCAAGTGCTGTCCAATTCAATCCAGTGCCTTACCCCATTCGATTCTAGATTCGCTATCAGGCCGAATGGGCTAAACTTCATTTTCCTAACCCGAGGGTTGCGAGTTCTTACCCAGTTGGGCTTGCTTTGCTCAATGGCTTTGTACATTGGCTCAAGTTGCGATGTGAAGGAATGGTTCTAATTTCAATTATTAAAATTTAAACAAAACTAGTTTTTTTCATTTAAACAAGGTTTGGCAAACAAAATAATATGAAATTTTACATTGATAAAACATAATCAAGAAAAAAATTGTTGATTCAAAAAATGACATTTACTACTCAAGAGGACGATTAAATATGAATAAACATTGATAAAAAATGAAAGTCACTATAAAATCAATAAGTTAATATTCTAAAAAACTCAAAGCTTAGAATGCATAACTACAATCATTGGAACTTCCTGAACACTCCAAAGTGCTTTTAAGACCACTAATTCACCATCATTTAAGGTGTATGTCTTGTTTAATAGAGCCTACACCTTATTCATAATAAACAATCCTATTAGAATAACATACTAAAAATTTAAGACTTGACACACCAAACATAAAAGTCAACCTAATATATAAGAATGGAATCTTATCGCTAGAATTAAATTTACTATAATTCCATAAACATGAAGGAAGGAAGAAAATGGTAAGAGGAAGGAAGTTTAGCTTATGCCCTTTGCTATTTGAGTCTACTTATAAACTAGACCTTCATAATAATGACAACAAATGTTAAAACACAAATTTAATAGTTTAATTTCATAATAACATTTTTTAGTTAACAATATCAATCCATTAAACAAACGAACAAACTTATCAATTTAACCTACTCACATTAATGAAAACAAAGCTTTGTGGTTATATACATACTTTCCACATATTGTTACACCATCCCACCAAAAACTAAAGTGATATTTCATGGAGAAAGGGAAACCCTAGCAAACAAAGTTAAAAGGAATCTTCCATATCAGCCATGGGCCTTACTCGGCATGATTTGTGTTGCGGACCAATAATGCATAACACTATTTATTTACTTTTTATGGACTTACTTTCAAATATTCTAAATCTTTAAATACATTCACAATTACCTTTTTATGTTAAAAATTAGTCCTCATTTAAAGGAAACCTTTTTTCTTTGTTTAAATTACATTTTTTTATATTTTTTGATGACTTTTATAGTTCAAAAATTATTTCTTAGAATTCTAAAATATGTTCAATAGTATTCCAAATATATCCTTTCATATCCTAGGCTAATAATTTATCATTGTAGCCTTAAAATCTCTATAAATAGTGATGCTACTAATATTTTAAGTAATATAATTTGAGTAAATAATCAAAATAATTCCTTTAAGCTAGTTTAATAGAAGCATGTTGTGTATATTCAAATAATGTTGTAATTCTAGAGGTAACCTAGGAAGAAGAGTTAAAAGCTCAAAAAAAAAAGAGAGGTTAACATATTATCCAATATTTACAAGAGCATCAAATAACAAAGAGAGCTCTAAATCACTTACTTTCAACATTTGGGAAATTAGTCACCTCATCCAAATTTTGAGTTTGTCATAATGAACGTGTGATTTTCTTATTTAGCATTCAAAAACACCACTTGTTCACCTTGAAATGTCACCAATAACCTGAGTATTCTTGATGCTAGTTGTTAAAATCACTTTTTCATTATGTTAAAATTCTTAATGCAATTGGTCAATGTATGTCATAAGCTTCTAAGAAAGGATTTACTTGTATATCGATAGTAAGATTTTCTATTATAAACCTATTGCACATTTGGGTAAGCTATTATATTGATATATTGCATGAATCTAAGAACTCTTCAATTATCGATGACCAAAAAATTTACTTTAGTATATCATCCAATATTAACTTGGTATCAAAGAACGACTTGCGATAAGAACTTTGCATAATTTTAAATTTATCATTAAACCAAGATCTTTTAATTATATGAATTAGTTTTTAATATCTAAAAATTATTTAAAATTATATCAAAAAGTATTATAAAATATATAAGAAAAAATCTTATTTTTAAGTCTAATGCTACAATATTTTTTTATTTATATGTTCTTCTACTATTAAATTTCATGATTTGTTTGTTTCTCTTCACCTTTATCATCCTAAATTACAAACTTTTTTTCATTCCTAATTATTTATGACTACTAAGTCTATAAAATAATATAAAATGTTTGATTCTTGAACACTACAATCATCTATGCATGTAATAACATAATATGTAATTATAGAACTAATTCATTCAATGCAAGAGCTAAGAGCAACCTTAGTAACATCCATAGATTGATAGGAACAATGTAATAAAAATAGATGTGGTGAAAGCCATAGATTAAGTCAATCTATGACAAGTGACTCTGAGGTGGAGAAAATGTCTTCTAAAAGTGAACATTACCAAATTGAATATCAACTAGGTGACAAGCTACCCCACACCCCCATGATAGTAGACATCATAGCAATAATGATCACTAGGCTAACATGGTTTAAATAAGAGTTACAACATTTGATAATAGTTTTAGACTCTAAAGTATATCAAATTTAGGAAATGAGAATGATGCATTTTTTTCAATGGTATGATCTTAGTAGGCATCATAAGTACTAATTTTGTAAAAACTTAGGCTCTTATCACATGCCAGATTATTTGTTCGCTCAATAAAAAGCTAATTTTCTTATGAGAAGAGCACAATACCTTGATTATGAGAAGAGCTCTAGGTCTGTTTACAAGTTAAATATGTACTTCTTATTTTGGTCATCATTTCAATAAATGGTGACGTTTATCCGAAGATTCGAAGACTTCTAGCAAATACATTACAAAATTTGAGGATTATTTGCTCTAATGTGGTTCTTAAGAGGTAGATCAAGTAGCATTATTTTGATTTTGAGTTAGGCTTAGAAGGACTATTCAATTGATTTATACTTAAGAAATATTATTAGTTTAGAAAAGGACTATAAAGTGGCCTATGATTTAGAATATAAACTACGTGTAAAAGTTGGATTCCTTTGACCACTTCTCACCCAAAAATGCATACCACTACTTCCACTAATTGTATTACTTATATCTTGAAAACAAACTATGTCCCATCACCAATACTACTAGCTCTTTAAATCAAAGCCTTGGATAAACCATCTACAACTTATAGAGTACAATGTTATCATTGTCACTGGAAATGGCATGTCATAAACTACTGCTTTAAAAGAGAATTACAAGCACTAGATTAAAAATTTTAGTATATTGTACCACCATAACCATTACGAGATACATTTTAATTATAGTTGGAATAGCTATAGATTGGTAATGAATTGAATTATTTTGCACCTTTGTTAGAGTTAAATATCGATGTAGTAAGATTATTATAGATAGCAATAGTTGTGTCAATATCATATTAGAGAATGCTGGCAAAAAGATAGTTTTAACATTCCAGACAATCTCCAAAGATACATAATATCTATGATCGACAACATATCTATTGTCATAAACACAAAGGTGTTGCATTTATTTACTAAATTAATGATTAGATCTATTGACTCATGTAAAACTTACTAGATAAGTAAAAGAGCTCATCAAAAGAGATTTATTAAGAAAAGTATCATAACCTATGCTGTACCCAATTTGTTTGCAACTAAAAATGATGAAACATAGTGCATGTGCATAGATAGTCATATCGTTATTAACAAAAAATGACTAAGTATAAGTTCTCAATTCTTATGCAAGACTATTTGTGAGTTCAAATAATTGGAGGCACCATATTTTCTAAAAAGAATATTGAAAGTAGATAGTATTTGGTTAGAATCTACGTAGTGATGATTGTAAGACTACCATTAAAATAAGAGATGGATTATATGAATGATTATGATGCCATTAACATTGTTGAATGGACCAAGTACATCTTTAAGACTTATGACTTATGTTTGTGTCTTTATCTAGGTCATTTTGTAGATATCTATTTTAACTATATATTGTTTTATAGCCATAGCATGTTTGAATTGCAAGGACATCTTAACAAGTATGCACTATATTACATGAACAACATTTGTTTTCTATCCATTAGAAGTGTTAATTTTTATACAAATAATATCATTCAAAAGTATTATGATTCCAAAAAAATGATTAATTACTAATCTTGAAAAGATAATATCCATTTTTTAATGGCCAACTCGAAGTAATGTAAATCAAGTTCATAGTTTTTGTAGCCATTCCACTTTTTATCCCTTGTCCATTCAAGCACTTAACATGGTATTAGCCTCAATTCTTCATTATATTATAAAGGTTTAGTTTAACTTATGAAAAGTGATAGAAGTAATCGTACTAAACTAAAAGAAACCATGACTCAAACACTAGTCCTTAGAGTACTAGACTTTTCAACCTACCTTGAAGTCACTTATGCTTGAAGACTAAGCATTGGTAGAGTTTAATCAATAAGATATTGGATACATTATCTATTATCCCTAGAATTTGTTCTTTATTTTAGTCATGAAGTGCTTTAATTCAAAAATATTCAATATATTGTATTCTTTATTCTAGTAAAATGATTATAATTTAATAGCATGGTATGCAGTTTGAATATTTACAAGAATTTAGTTCTGTTTTAAAACATAAGATAGGAGTAGAGAATAAAGTTGCAAATGTATTAAATAGTGACAGTTGTATCAATGTCATATCATAGAATACTCACAAAAAGATAGCCTTAACATACGTAGACCATCTCGACCTATACACAATATCTTCGATGGTCACAATATCAATTTTCAAAAACATAAAGGTGTTGTATTGCTTAAAAGTTTGGTCAATATTTTGAAAAATTATGGTGTAATGTTACGACAATGTATATAGGTGAGCTTATTTCAAAAAGACCTTGGTTATCGATTTAGATGCTACCTTAAATGGAAGAGATAATGCTATAACTTTGGATTAGGAGCAAAGATCATGCTATATCCTTGAGTTCTCTCAAATGGAATTTCTAACTTAAATAATAAAAAATAAAAGAATAGAAGAAAAAAAACTAATTTGTCATTTTACTTTTTGAGATTATATGGGATATAACCAATGGTGAAGTCTCTACTTTATGACAATTAGAAAATTCCTTATTAGTACAACTGCCCCACCACCCATAGTTTGATCCTAATTAAAAGCATTTGTGAAGGTTTTCCTAATGACTTGCTAAACACATCAATTATTAAGAGATATTTTGCATAATATAGATCTAGTTTTTGATACTTCACTACCACATTTACTAAATTATTGATTAAATTTATTTGCTACAATCAATCTCCATTATATCGTAGAAAGCTACTTTTTTTTAATTTATCTCATCTCTTCAAATGTTTTGCTTTTTCTATCATGTAATCATTAAATCATCTTTATTTTATTATACACATTGCTTTAATTTTCTTATTTTTTGCTTTAATATCTATTTAGTTTGTTACATAATAATTTATTATCATTATTTATGCTTAGTTTGGTAGGTAATAGTTTTTCAAAAACATGTCTAACAATGACAAACAAAAGCTGTTAGACTTGTTTTGACTCATTTTATTAGTCATTTGGATTTCGACCTAACATCACGATTATGGATGTTTTACTTTATCACCTTATTATCTTGTAATGCAACTTTATTTTGTAATATATCTTATTTTTCCAAATGTTTTTCTTTCCTTTCGTAATATTACTATGTCACTATAAAGTTTTTCTCGTGTGAGATTTTCATCATTCTATTTTAGTCAAAAAATGTTTATTTAGTCTGTTATATTTTCCCTCTAATATATATGTACTTGATGTTAAAATTGTAAAATTGTTATTATTAAAGCTTCTTTACTTTTGTCATTCGTAATAATTAAAATATGGTTTGATCATGAGATGTAACAAACATAGTTTGAATCATCCCAACATGCTATATCTAAATATATGTGAATTCTATATTTTTAAAATTATTTTAATTTTGCATGTTTTCAAGATATTTTATTTTACGTTTCATTTTGGCCGACATTGGAACAATCAAGAATGCTGGACTTGATCTCCTTGGAATATTTGAATTGAACTTTCTAATACAATTTATCTTATTCCCTCAAATTATTCACTTTGAATTTGTTATATCACTTTGTAACTCTAGTTTTCTTCAAACTTAACCTTATATTCGTCATATTGTATTTTTTCAATTTTGACTCATTGCTCTTTAATACATATTTACTTAATATTTAAAATAATTTTTTATTATTTATGGGTATTTCTTTTGGTAAATAGTTGTATGCAAAAAGAGTTCCAATTTGGATGAAAAAAGCAACATGGACTGATTATATTGAGCCAATCTAATTAAATATTCATTCATATATTTTAAAATTTTTATTTTGTTGGACTTTTGTAATCTTTATTAGATATTTCAATTCAAATCTCATTTGATCATCAATAATGTTACACTCAATTTGCTTAGTACTTTGGAGTGAAACTTTCAGATCAAATTTATCCCAATTCTTCAATTTTTAGCATTCATTAGTGTATATTATTTTGTCACTCAAAATATGACTAATTTAATGTTCATAACATTTTTATTTTTTTTATTACAATTCAGCAATTTATCTCATTCAAATTTAATGTTTATTTATGTACTATATAAATAATAATTTATGATTATTTTATCTGACTTAATTTTTTAATTCATAGTAATTTGAAATCATGTCTGCCTAATCAAGATTAAAAAAACATTATAAGTCTCATCTAGATAGGATCTATGTAGTTAACTATTCTTCACTATTTTCTACAGTTTTTTATTTTATAATATTTTTCTTCCTTTAAGATATATTTTTGATATATCCATTATTTTAGGAATGAACATATATTTCTCATTCATCATATTACTTTGGAATGCTATTAACTAAAAAAATTTATCTCATTTCTTTTAAATTTTCCCATTAATTTAATTGTATTACTATTTAACTCTTCTTTTTTTTATCTTTTAAAAAATTCCATCTTTTTTATTATTCACTAAAATAATTTGCATTTTTTTAGTTTGAAAATATATTTATTTTTCATTAAAATAATATTTTATTTCACCTGATTTCATTTAGTAATTCATAGTAATTTAAAATGAGGCCACATCAAGACTAAAAATATTGTTGAACTTGTTTGTAAAAGAAATACAAAATTAAATAATATTTTTATATTTTTAAATACTCTATTTCCTTGTTTTTCATAAGTTTTGATAAGAATTTTTATTTGTACCATGTTATGATTTAAGAGTGCAGCTTTCTCATACAACTTATTTATTTTCTTCTGAATTTTTTTACATGATTTCGTTCTATTATTATTATCTAACTCTATATCTTGTCTCGTGTCACCATTACATTACCTTTACATCACCTTTTCATTTCTAATTCATCGCAATTCCAAAAGAGTTTCAATTGAGAGGAAGCAAACAATGTTGGACATGTCATAATGAGACATATCCAATTAAACATTCCATCAACTATTTTGAAATATTTTATTATTAATTTTTTTCATATGATTTATAAGATATTGTTTTTCACTTCTTAACTTAACAATCGTGGATGTTATCATGGGTCCCCACATTTAGATTTAGGATTGATTTGTTGTTCTAGGATATTACAATCAATCCTTTTATTGTAATGGAATGGAAGTTTCTCCTACAATTCATCTCATTTTTTCAAATTTTTTTTGTTGAATGGTTTGCATTGTGATGCAACTGTAAATCATTTCTTGTGTATGCTTTAATATCACCTTGATTTTCTCATATTACATAGTTTTGATTTATCCCATTTCAACTTTTTGCTTCTTTACTTGAATAATTTTTAGTAATTCTAAACAAGATATGATCAATATAAAATAAATTTGATCGAGCCCAAGTTCATGACCTCTATGCAAATAATTATCCATTTCCTTATTTTTAGTTATTTTATTTTTTATTTTTTTGCATAGTTTAAATATCTTTTTTGATTCATACCTATTTTCATTATCAAGAATGGTACACTTGTACTCCTTACTAACTTGGAAATTAACTTTCCAATGTACTTTATCCCTTTTCGTCAAATGTTTGTTTTTGATCTTTTGAAGTTAATATCTAACTAAAAATCTTTTATAGTGTGACATGTAAATTATGTTGACTTTGTTATATTACATCACTTTAAATTACTATATTTCAACCATAATACACATTCATTTCATATTAAAATAATGAAATATTTTGTTTATAGTTTTTTTTGGAAATTCTTAGTTAATGAAAACATGGTCAAATTTACATGTCACAAGCTCCATCTAATTAAAAAAAAATGTAGCTTTATAGTTGTCAATATTTGATTCATTCAAGATTTGAAAAATGATGATCTCACCTACGATTTCTTTGGAATATTTTAATTTAACAGTTGTATATATTTTACCTTATTTTTTCCATTTTTTAATTTTGTTTACTTGTATTTTTATGTAAAACAAAATTAAATTACTTTAAGCTACCTCATTTAGCTATAATATACATATTTACAAATTTTAAAAATAAAAATTATTACTACATTTGCTTAATTTCTTTTATAAATTATAGTAATTTGAAACAAGTTCCATCAAGATAAAAGAAAGACTCTTGCACTCATCTCCATGAGTTCTATCATATTAAATGCTTGCTTTTTTAAATTTTTAATATTTATTTTATATATTTTTGGGATGCTTTATGAGTTATTTTTATGTGTACCTGATTAACATTTTAAGGATGGTACATTGTGTCTCCTTAGTATTTTTGAATGTAGCTTTTAATTATAATTTATCCTATTTTTTCATATTTTTAACTTTTACTTTGTTGTATATGTATTTAACTTTTATTTTCCTCTAGTCTTACATTTATAAGACTTTTAATTAGTTGTTTTACATTTCTTTAATTAATCATATTATAGCATTAATAAATGTTGGCATAATATTAAAATAATAATTTTTTATTATCTATTTATTTTTACATTAATAATTTGTAGTATTTCCAATCAAGGATAGATGTAAACTAAATAAACATCTTTGCGTTATTGTGCATGACTTATACCAAACTAAATATTTATTTTTATATTTCTATAGTTTTTTTACGATTTTGGCATGCTTTATAAGAAAGTTTTATTTCTACCATTTTTATAATTGAAGATGTCAAGTCTAATCCCTTTAGTATATTTATTTACAACATTCTCATACCATTTCACTTTTTGTAAAACATCTCGTCTTTGATTTGGTTGCATTACAATTTTACTAAAACTCTTTCCTTGTGTGACCTTTAAATGGCCTTGATTTTACTATATTGCTTTGTTTCAATTTATCTTATTTTAGCTTTAATAAATATTTGATTTGTATTGAAAAATAATTTATTATTATTTATTGATATTTATGTTGGTAACTCAAAGTAATTCGAAGGAAGGATTGATTGGACAAAAGAAACTTCATTCTACTTATCTAACAAGCTGTACTTAAATAAATATCTATTTTTATTTCTTAAAATTATTTAAATCTAATAATTTTTGTTTGTTTTTCAACAAATTATTATTGGTAAAAAATTATCGATCAAGATCATCACACTTTAGTTGCTTATTATCTTGGAATGCAACTTTCTCGTAAGATTTATCTTATTATTTACTATTTCTTCTTTGATTTGGACATATTATTACGTATTTCTAAATCTTCCCTCATGTGATTATTAAATAATTTAAATGTTTTTACAATACATTGCTTAAATTTATCATATTTCAATTTTATTATATATTTACTTAATACTAAAAAATATATATTAATTTTAATTATTAACTATTAATTTTTTGTAATTTTAAATGTGATCTAATTTAAATTAACTAAACATCCTTAGACTTATCATGTCTAGTAATATTTAATTAACAATTCTTTTTTTACTTTTTAAAATTTATTTCTTTGATTTTTCCAAGTTTTATAAAATATTTTGATTCAGATCTGATTTTACAAGTAATGACAAACTCAATCGTCTTAGTATCTTAAAATACAACTTTATAATACAATTTGTCACATTCATTTAATATATTTTTTGTAACTCTAACTATATTCTAATGTAACCTTTACATCACTATTATTTTGTTATTTTATGAATACCAAATTTATGTCTATTCAAATTTACTACATGTCAATCTAATATAAAAGTAATAATTTTTTTGTTTTTGATTCTTATTTAATTTTGTAGTTATCAGTAATTTCAAATGACGTTATGTTGAGTTGAAATAAATATTATTTGACTTGGCTTGAATAGCTTTATCCATTTGAATAATAATTTTTAATTTTTAAATAGTTTTTATTTTATATTTTTTGTGTGCTTTGCAATAATTTTATTTTTTAATCATTTTTTATTTTATTTTTTACTTTGCTTAATAAGGAATCATACGTAATTTGATGATCAAGAAAGTTACACTTGATCTCCTAACTATCTTTGAATGTAACTTTTTATACAATCTATCTCATTTGTTTATGTTTTTCTTTTTGATTTGATTACATTATTATGTAACTCCAAATCTTCTCTCAAGTGACATTTACATTACATTTATTTATTTGCATTAAACTGCTTCAATTTACTTGTTCACCTTTATTATAAAAATATTTAACTTAAAAATAGGAATTTTTATTATTTGCTGAAATCTAATTTGTTGATGCACAAAAATTAAAATTGAGATCTCATTAGGACAATGCAAGTGTCGTTAAACTTATCTTGACAAGTAGCATCTATTTAAACATTCATTTCTATATTTGTCAACATTTTATTTCCTAGGGTCTTGACACTTCATGACATATTTCAATTAGTACTTGATTTGATATACAATGATGCTATACTGGATCTCCTTCGTGACTTGGAATGCAAATTTCCTATAATATTTGGCATTATTTCATCAAAAAGTTTTTTTTATTTGGTTACGCATTATATAACAGAAAATATTCCTTTGTGCAACCCTTTAATTAATTTAAATTGGTAATATTTGGTTTTTTCAATTTATTTCATATCAACTTTAATGTTTACAAATAGTCATTTGTTTCTTTTATGCAAATTTACTTTTCTAGTTAGTAGTAACTAGAAAAGAGGTCTATTTTAGATGAAGCAATGGTTGTTCAACTGCTATCAATGGGCTCTATCAAACTAAATATTGATTTTTATAGTTTTAAATATTTTATTTTTTTAGTGTGTTTACTTTTTTCAAAAGAAATTATTATCCATACATGATTTAATGATCATTGATGTTGCGCACAATCTTGTTAGCGTCTTTCAAGGTAATTTTCTCTTACAATTTATCACGTTTTTTCAAATGTTTCGCTATCATTTGATTATATTACTGCTAACTCTAAATCTCATACTGCTTGCCTTATACATCATTTTGATATAGTTATATTATGTTACTTCAATTTAACATGTTTAAGCTTTAACATATATTATTACTTAATATTAAAACTATAATTTATTACAAACCATTCTTATTTATTTCTATAATTTATTGTAACTTCAAATGAAGTCCAAATGACATAAAATTTATTTTGCTATACTCATCAAAAATTGCACTTTTAAATTTAATATTGATTATTATATATTTTTTTTGAAGATTTTGTTTTGATAAGTTTTGGTGTGTTTTATAGGTTATTTGAAATGATAACAGATTTTAAGATCGTGGATGTTACCCTTGATCTCCTTACTATATTGAGATGTAATTTTCATATAAGTGATATTATATGTTTGAAAATTTACTTGGTTTGGATATATTACTTTACTTCAATATATCTAATTTTTGCATTAATATATAATTACTTAATATTTAAGTAATTATTTTTAATTTATGATTATTTAATATATTAATTCATAGATATTCCAAATGAGGTTTGTTCAAGATGAAACAAACATTATTGGACTTCTCTTTTATTAGCTCAATTTAATCAAATATTTATTTCAAAATTTTTGAATGTTTTATTATTTAAGATTTTAATAAACAATAGGATCATTTCAATTTGAACATGATTTGACTATTGAAGATGTTAAACTTGATCGCCTTAATATATTTGAATATGACTTTGTTCTATAATCTATCTCATTTCTATTATTTTTTATTTAAGTTGGTTATATTATTATTTAAGTCTACCTTATTTTTTTGACATTAACATCATCTTTCTTTTTTATATTAAATTTATTTAATTAATCAAATATCATTTTTATTTATTTTTGCTTAGTAATTAAATAAAACTTACTATTATGTAGGATTATTTATTCTTATGTTTCAATGTATTCTAAAATAATGTCTGAACGAGACGAAAAAATGTAATTGGTCTCCTCTCAAGTTACTCTATTTAACTAAATAATAATTTTATATTTTTAATTCTTTTATTTCTTAAAGGTTTGGTATGCTTTGTAGAAAAGGTTTATTCATATTTTACTTAATGATCAACAAATGTTACACTTAATTTCCTTAGTGTCTCGTAGTAAAGCTTTCTTGTAAACTTTGTTGTATTTCCTCAAATGTTTTTCTTTAATTTGGTTATTTTACTTAGTAACTCTTGATCTTCTCTAGTGTGAACTTGGTATCTTCTAGATTTTGTTATACTAAATTGTTTCAATTTATAGTATTTTAGCAATAGTATATTTATATAAAAAATAAATTTTCATTATTTCTTCATATTTATTTTTGTAATTTGTAGTAATTTCAAACTGGGTATAATCGAGATGAAGCAAACAATATTAAACTTCGCATGAAAAGCTTTGTCAAAATAAATATTAATTTTTTAACTTTGAAATATTTATTTTTTAAAATTTTAGCTTATTTTTTAGTCATTATAGTTTTTATTTTATTTAATAATTAGAAATGTTTATGCTTAATCATAGAGGATTTATGCTCAATCTCCGTTGTATTGTAAAATTTAACTTTCTTGTTTATTTTATCTCATTCCAAAAAAAAATTTCCTTGATTTTGTTATATTACCATGGTACTTTAAATCTCTTGTATTTAGACCATTATAATACTTGGATTTTTTTTGAAAATATTAGTTCAATTTATCTCTCCTCAACTTTAATATATATTTATTTAATATTAAAATAAATGTTTTTTTTATTTTTTCTTATTTAGTGTTGTAATTTAAAGTAATTCTTTAAAGATCTATTGAAGTTGAATCCAAAGTCAACGGACTCATATTGATGAGATATATTTAATTAAATATTTACTTTAATTATTTTTATATATTTTATGTAATTATATTTTCTTACACTTTACAAGACATTTTGAATCATAAAAAATTTCATAACGAGAAATTTAAGCTTGTCCTTCTTAATCAGTTGGCATGCAAGTTTCTTATACAATGCATCTTATTTTTCTAAATTGTTTACGTTGATTTTGTTACATGATCATCTAACTCAATTTTTTCTTGTATTATCTCAACATCATCTTAATTTGAATGTTTCATATTGCTTCAATTTATCAAATTTTTTCTTATTTTACATTAAAATAACACTTTATTATAATTTATGCATATTTTTTTTGGCAATTCATTTCAATTACAAATGACTACTAATCAAGATGAAACAAACGTCACTATAATCATCCCAAATAGAATTGTAAAATTAAATATTCTTTTAGCTTTAAAAATTTTCGATATGATTTTGGCATATTTTATGATATATTTGTTGTGAACCTGATTTGATGATCAATTATATTAAGCTCTATCTTGGTATATTTAAAATTTATAATTCCCAAAAAAATTTATCACATTTACTCAATGTTTTCACTTAGATTTGATTATATTTCTATGATACTCTAAATCTCGACACATGTAACCTTTTTGTTTCTTTGTTTTGTTTACATTAGAATTCTTCAATTTATCACATTATTGCTATATATATATATATATATATATATATATATAGATATAGGTATATATATTTAATACTAAAAATTAATTTAATGTCATTTATACTCATTTACTTTTGTAACTCGTAGTAATTCAAAATGAGGTATGATCAAAATGGAATATATGTCATCTAGCAAAACTTTATTCAATTTAATATTTTGAAATATTTTATTTTATTTTTATTTCGTGCACTTAATATAACATTTTGATTCATAGAAAATTTCATAATTACTGACGGTGTGCAGTCTTATTAATATGTTGGAATGAACTTTTCTTATACATTTTGTGTCATATTCCAAATTTTTTTTGTTGTGTTATGTTACATTAAAACACTAAATCTCTTTTCACATTTTCTTATTTGTTGTATTTTTAAAATTTTAATTTATCTAATTTTAACTCTAGTATATATTTAATTAATAAAAAACTAACAATTTTTTTTATTATTTATGCCTATTTAATTTTCGTAATTTGCAGTAATTCAAAGCAATAACAGATTATGATGGAACCAAAGTTTGTTAAATTTATCTATAAGAGCTCTAAAAAATTTTGGAATCATTTTTTATTTTTCAAAATTATATTTTCTATTATTCTGGCTTGCTTTATTTTAAATTTTGAATTATACATATCAAATACGATATATCAAATTATTATTAAAATAATAAGTTATTAGATTATATGCTTATTTAGTTATGTAACTAATGATAATTTTGTATGATGTTTGATCACAAATAATTTAGCTCAATGGACTCAACTCAATGACCTCTATCCAATTGAATATTCAATTTTGATAATTTTGTATATTTTATTTTAATGGTTTTTATGCATGTTTCATGAGACATTCCATTAGTACCTAACTTTATGATCATTTAATATTACATTTGATCTCCTAAGTATCTAGGAAATAAACTTTCGCTTATAATTTATCTCATTTACCTATATTTTTTATTTTTAATTTTGATGCAATACTATTTAAGTCAAAATCAAATATCGTGATACGTTTACATTATTTTTGTTTTATTATATTACATTACTTCAATTTTATCGAATTTTAACATTACTTTAGTTTTATTGTTGTATATGCTAATTTGACTCTATAGTTCATATTCATAAAAAATGAGGATAGATCAAGATGAAAAAAATGCCACTACAGTTGTCTTATGAGACTTATCTAATTAAATATTTATTTTTATATCATTAAATATCTTATTTTTAATTGTTTTGACATGTTTTATAAGATTTTGTATTTATGCCAAATTTTACGATAGTGGATATTATCCTCAATCATCTTAGAGTCTTGGAATGAATCTTTTGCATACATTTTATCTTATTTATTCAAAGTGTTCTCTTTGGTTTGGCTATGGTAGTATGAAACTCTAAATCTTGTCTTGTGTTACCATTATATTACTTTAATATGGTTATAGTATATTTCCTTAATTTGTCTCACTTTAACTTTAATATATATTGACTAAATATTAAAATTTTAATTTATTACAATTAATTCCTTTTTAATTTGACAATTAAAAAAAATTCCAAAAGAGATCTTATATAGATCATACAAAAGTTGTTAGACTTGCCTCATTGAGCTCTATATAGTTAAATATTTACTTTTATGTCCTAAACAATGTAATTTTTAAGGCTTTAGCATACTTTATTAGACATTTTGATTTGTGCATCAATTAATGATTTAGGATGGCACACTATATCTCTTTAGTATATTAGAATGTTACTTTCTTATAGAATATGTCTCGTTTTCCCAAATGTTTCACTTTTATTTTATCATATTAATTTGAAACTCCAAATCACCACTCAAGTTACCTTCATAAAACTCTAAATTTACTTTATTATATAGCTTCAATTAATCTATTCTAACTTTTAATATATATATATATATATATATATATATATATATATATATATATATATATATATATATATATATATATATATATATATATATATATATATATTTATTTATTTATATATTTACTTATTTTTAAAGTAATATATTATTTTCACTTATGGTTTTTGATTTTGAGAAATTCTCTATAATTCTAAAGGTGTGAGATTGAGGTGAAATAAACAGCATTAGACTCGCCTTGGTGTGAGACATCTAATAAATCAATAATTTTTTTATGTTTATAAAAATTATATTATTTTTATTTTGGCTGCCATTACAAGATATCATGATTTATACCATTTAAAAATTATATTTTTTTACTAGTATTAAAATAATATTTTTTGTTATTTAGACTTTTTAATACTAATAATTTTTGGAAATTTTAAACAGGTCCTACTCAAGACAAAACAAACCTTGTTATACACAACCTAATGTTAGTAATATTTTATGTTATTAGATATTTTATTTTTTATAGTTTTTGCATTCTTTTGGAGAAATTTTGATTCATTATAGTTTTGGTGACAAATGTTATTAGACTTCTACTCCTTTTTATCTTGGAATACAAGTTTCCAACAAACTCTATATTTTTTCTTGAAATATTTTTCCTCTATTTGATTATATTACTATGATACTCTCACTCTTCTCTTGCATGATTCTTTGAATCAATAATATTACATTACTTCAATTTATATCAATTAAACTTTATATATTTTTACTTAATATAATAATATTGACTTATTGATTTTTATACTTCATTAATTTTATAAGATGTTATTATTCTATAAAGGGTCTAATTGAAAGGAAAAAATGTCAGTAGACTTGGCTTTGAAACCTCTACCCAATTAAATATTCATCATTATATTTTATAATATTTTTTGTTAAAGTTTTGCTTTGTTTAAAAGGTTTTTTGTTTCACATGATTTGGCAACTGATGTTCATCTACTCATTCTTTTTTGTCTCATGGAATGCAAATTTTATTACAATTTGTAACAATTTCTCAAATATTTTCCTTTAATATCTTAATATTGCAATGAAACTTTAACTCTCCACTCAAGCAATTCTTAGATTAATATGTTTTTGTTATATTACTTTGATAAACTTTATTTCATTTCAACTTTATTAAATATTTATCTCATATTAAAATAACATTTTATTTTTTCTTATTTATCTTGGAAATACATCGTATTTCTAAACATGGAATACAACTTTTCTATATAATTTTATTTTTATTCAACTTTTTTGGCATTATCTTGGATTTAATATTTAGAAACACCAGTTCTTTTATTATGTGATCTTCACGTTACTTTAATTTTATTGTATTTTATTACTTCAAATTAACTCATTTTAGCTTTACAATATATTTACTTAAGATTAAAATAATTGTTTTTTATTATTTATGGTTATTTGATTTTGTAATTTGCATTTATTCAAAATAAAGTCTAATTTAGTTGAAATGAGCATCCTTGGACCAACATCAAGAGCTCTAACAAATTTAACATTTAATTTAGTAAATTATAATGTTTCTAGACTTAAGAGGTTATTTCTATTCATGCCTAATTTGACAAAAATAATATTACACTAGATATCATTACTATCTTTGATTGAATCTGTCCCATTTAGTTAGTCTTATTTCCAATAGTTTTTTTTTACTTTGATTATCTTGTATTACTAGATAACCCTAAAACTTTTCTCATGTGACCTTCACAAAACAGTGAGTTGCTTATACTACATTACACCAATTTGTCTTATTTCAAGTTTAGTATATTTTTACTTAATGTTAAAAATGCAATATAGCTTTTATATTTATTTAGCATGGTAATTGAAAATAATTTAAAATAACATCCGATTGACACGAAATAGACATTATTACACACTTCTCAATTTTATCTATCAAATTAAATATTTTCTCTATATTTTGTTTTACAAATTTTAAGATTTAATATTTTGGGAAGCTTTATAAGTCATTTTCATTTTTAATTTCGTTTAACAATTGGGATTGTCATGATTGATTACCTTTGTATCTCAGAATTCAACTTTCCTACACAATTAATCTCATTTTTTTCAAATTATTCACTTTATTTTTCTTATATTAACAACAAACTCTAGCTCTCCTCGAATGCAACAATTATATCATTTTTATTTTTTTAATAATAATACTCCAATTTTTGTTATTTTTCCTTCAACATATTTTTTTATTTATTTTTATTTACTTTTGTATGTCACTGCAATTCTAAATAATGTCTAACCAAAATGAAAAAAAAATCATCATTGAACTCATGTCTACTATATATATGTAATTAAATATTCATTTTTATAGTTCTAAATATTTTATTTTGTATTATTTTTGCTAAATTCATTCCAAATTTGAGGATAAATGATGTTATGTTTAATTTTCTACAATAACTTTCAGTGCAACCTTCTTGTATAAATTATCCTATTATTCTTTAAAAATTTTTTTTGATTCTACTATATTTCTTGCGGGAATATTTTTTGCATGACCTTTGCATCACTATAGTTTTGCTTGCTTATAATGCCACATTTCATCTCAATGAACTTGTAATATACATTTACTTAATGTCAACATAATAATTTGTTTTCTCTTATTCTTATTTACTTCAATAATTTGTTGCATTTCTAAACAAGGCCTAATTGAGAAGAAATAATTGTCTTTGGACTAGTCTCGACGAGCATTGCCATGTTTAATTTTCTTAAAAAACTTTATTTTCTATGTCTTTTGCATGCTTTATGAGATATTTCAATTCATACCAAATTTAATGATATAGAATAGTATACTCATTCCTCTTAGCAACATGAAATAGAAATTTCTTATATAACTTATCTCAATTGAAAACTAATGGTATTCATTAGATTATCTCACTATGTAACTCTCAATCTCCTCTTATGTTACCTTTAAATCATTAACTTTTCTCATTTTAGATTTAATATATATTATAGTTATTTTAAAATAATAAGTATCTTTATTTTTGCTGGTTTATCTTCATAAATTGTACTAATTTATTATTATTTATGCTTATTCTCTTATGTAACATGTAGTAGTTGCAAATGAAGTTCTATTGAGATGAAATAAACATTGTTTGACGAGCCTTGAGGACGTATATCTAAATATGTACTAATTTTTTTAATATTTCTTAAATATTGAATATTATAAGATTTTTCCATAATTTATTAGATATTTTGATTCACATATAATTCAATGATTAATAATTTAATGCTTAATCTCCTTTGAATCTTATAATACAATTTGTTTGCAAAATTTAGTTTATTTTATCAAAGTTGTTTATTTGATTTGGTTATGGTGCTATAAAATTATAAATATTCACTCATTTAACCTTTACATAATTTTTGTGGTTTAGGATATTGCACTTGATCTCCTTAGTTTATCATAATACAATTTCCTTACACAATTTGGTATATCCTTAAAACGTTTTATTTCGTTTGGTTGTACTAACTATTCAACTCTAATCATTCACCATGTTACCTTCAAATTGCAATATTTTGTCATATTACAAAACTTCAACTTATCCCATCGATACATTAGTATGTTTTTACTTAATATAAAAAAAGTGTTATCACTACTACATTTTACAGTATGGATTTAATGTAAAATTTGCAACCATGATGTGATGTACGAATAAAAATCTCTCATAAAGAGTAAAAAATCTTTAAAAATTTAAAACTAATAAAAAAAGTATAAAAGTGAATATTTTATTACATAGTTCTTGTTGAGATGTGCCCAATGGCATTTGTTTTGTTTTGATTTGACATCATTTAGAATTATTACAATTTATAAAAATAAAAAAGAACATATTTTTTTAAAAAATACTATTTAATTTTAAATAAATATGTATCAAAAGTTAAATGTGATAAATTGGGGCAATGTAATACAAGGAAATAAAAGGATTCAATGTAGTGATAAAATTTATTAAAACTAAAACATTTAAACAAATATGATAAGTTGTGCATAAATGTTGCTTTTAAAGATACTAAGGATATTGAGTACAAAATCCTCAATGGCCAAATCTATAATGACTCAAAATGACTTAAGGTATATGCCAAAACCATAGTAATGCAAACATTTAAATTACAAAAATGAATATTCAATTTAATAGAACTTGTTGAGGTGAATCAAGTGACATTTATTTCATCTACATTTGACCAAATTAAAAAGTATTGTGTATATTGAAAATAATTAAACATAAATAACAATAAATTATTATTTCAATATTAAGTAATAATCTTTTAAAATTGGAATGAGCTAAATTACAATAATATAATACGACCAAATAAAAGAAAAAAATGTGATGCAATGAGAAAATGTTTATGGGATAGTTGCCTTCTAAGGTAGTAAGGAGATCAACTGTAATGTTGTTATGCATTGAATTAAGAACAAATCAAAATATCTCTTAAAATATTTTTAATATTTAGAAAACTTAATCTATAATTGGATAGAGAGCATTGAAGTAAGTCAAAAATTGTTTCTTTCATCAATTCAAACCTTATTTAGAGTTCATAAGAGTTATAAAATTAAGTAAACATAATTAATAATAAATTATTATTTCAATATTTAGAAAGTTTATCATAAAGTTTGAAATAACATAAATTAAAGTAATATAATATAACCAGATCAAAACGATGAAAATGAAACATGGCTTCAAATTAAGTGTTTCACAGCAATATAACCATGTCAAACAAAAACACTTGTTGATTTGAATGAAAATTTAAGAGAAACTTGCATTGCAAGGTACTATGTGGGTTAAGGACTTCATCCTTTGTAAGTATATTAGGTACACATAGAAATTTCTCATGATACATAGAAATCCTAAAAGGTAAAATATTTAAATTTTAAAAAGTAATATTTAATTAGAAATACTATGAGTTAATAAATTAAATAAGCGTAAATACCAATAAATAATTATTTTAGCACTAAGCAAATTGACATTAAAGCGTAAATGTGATACATTGTGGTAAAGAAATGTAGAAGTCCCTTGAGGAGAAATCTATAGTTGCATAGTGATTGAACAAAATGAGAGTAAAACATTTGGAGAAATGAGAAATTATATAAGAAATGACATTTTTAAATCCTAAGGAAAACAAAATATCCTTAATCATTAAATAAGCTACAAATAAAAAGTAAAATATTTAAAAATATTTCAATGGATATTTAATTTGATATAGCACATCCAGGCTTGTCTGATGACATTTTTATCTCAATCGATCATTGTTATGAATTACAACAAAGTAATGATGCATTTAAATAAAAAAATACAAATTAATATTTTCTTATTAAAAAATATATATTAAAGTGGATATGAGTTAAATTAAAGCAGCATAATATAAGTAAATGAAAGAACAAACTTTCTACAAGTGACTAAAACTATATAAGAAAGTTATATTCTAAGATACTTTGGAGGTAAGGTGTGACATTGTTGATTGACAAATATCGTATTAATTCAAGTGACTCATAAAGAATTCCAAGACACATAAGATTAAATATTTAAAAACAAAAAATAATTTACTCAGACGGAGCTTATCGAGATAAGTCTAATGAGATTGTTTCTTATTGACCCCACATGGTTTAAAATTATTGGATATCATATAATTAAAGGAATATAAATAATAAAATGTTATTATTTTTATGTTATCGAAATATAGTTAACGTTGAAATGATTTAAATTAATGAAAATAATTTGTCCAATTCAAAGCATTTTAAAGCTCACCAAATATGTGATTTCGAGTTACATTGCAGTATTACCAAATAAAAAAAATATTTGAAGAAATAGGCAAGTTTTTTAGGAAAGTAGCATTCCAAGATACTGAAGAAATTGGGTTTATTATAAAGGATCATTAAATATGGTACAAATAAAAATATCTTACAAAATTGTGTAAAAACTATATAAAAAAAATTTTTAAAAATAAAAAATGTATATTTAACTTGATTGAGCTTATTGAGGCAAGTCCAACGATGAGTTTTTGTCTCAATAAAACATAATTTTAAATTACTATAAATTACAAAATTATGTAAACATAAATAATAATAAGCTACTATCTTAATATAAAGAAAAAATAAATTAAAGCTAAAATTAAACTAATTGAAGCAATACAATATAACTAAATCAAAACAATTTAACTTACATGAAAGACAATATAGTTTTATATAAATTAATGTAAATAAGTGTAAACATGTTTAAGAAACAATACATATTGTAAAGGAAAATTAAACTTAAAGTTGTTAAGAAGATTGAGTGTAATATCCTCAATTAAGACAATTGTCTTAAATGTCTCTACCAAATTTCTTCTGCAATAATTACAAGTCACAAAATAATAAACATAAGTAATTAAAAATTACTATTTTAGTATTATGTAAACATATTTTGAGACTAAAAAAGAAAAAAACCATATAAATATAAAATAATAAAACATAAAAAATGATTATTAAATTAGATATAACTTATTAAGTTTAGTTAAATGGTGTTTCATTCATATCAACTTGACCTCATTTATTATTACATCAATTTACCAAAATAAATAAATATAAATTGTTAAATAAGTAAAGGCGAATATTAAGTAATCATTTATTATTTTAATATTAAGTAATAAAATATTTTAAATTATTATTTTAATATTAAGTAATCATTCATCGATCCATGTAAAGGTGAAACAAGATAAGAGTTAGAATATCTTTGAAACAAAACAATTCAAATTAAATATTTTTGCAAAATATTTTAAATTATGTGGAGTTGCACTAGAAGACATCAAGGAGGCTAAGTGAAATATCATCAATTGTTAAATATGATACATGTAGAATGTCTGATAAAGAATGTAAAAACTCTAAAATTTTAAATATTTAATTAATTTAAAAATTAATATTTAATAAAATATCTTTCTTTAATACTAGTCTAAATTTTGTTTCGTTTCAATTTGACCACATTAGAAATACCATGAATTATGAAAGTAAATATGCACAAAAAATAACATGTTATTATTTCAATATTATCTAAATATATACATTAAAGTTGAGATAGGAAAATCAAAGCAATGTAATATAATCAAATGAAAAGGATGCAAAGGTCACCAAAGAGAAGAATTAGAATTTTTATACTAATATAACCAAAACAAAGATAAAACTTTGGAAAAATGAAATAAATTATGTAAGAAAATTACATGACATGGCACTAAGGATATCGGTGTAACATTCTCAATCTTTTAATTTGGTATGAATCTAAACATCTTGTAAAACATGCTAAAATCTTAGAAAATAAATGTTTAAAAAATAAAAATAAATATTTTTTTGTTATAAGTTATCGAGATAAGTCCAATGTTGTTTATTTCGTTTTAATTATATCTCATTTGAAATTACTATGAATTAACAAATAAAAATGGTGTAAAAAATTAAATTAATATTTAAATATAAAGCAAATATATCATAATGTTGAAATGTGATACGTTAAAGTCGTGTACATAAATAAAAATAGTGTGATTTATTGTGTTATGAGAGTTGAATTAAACTTTGACAATATAATGAAATTAAAGCAAAATTTTTAAAAAACATCAAAACTTATTCAAGAATGTGTTAGTACAAGATACTTAGGAGATTATGTGGAACATCCATCATATTCAAATCACGTACAATTCAAATAGTGTCATAATAGATGCAAAAACACTAGATATAAAAATTTCTACAAATTGTACAAAGAATATTTTATTTGACAAAGCTTCTCGATACAAGTCCAATGTTGCTTGCTTTGCCTTGTTTAGATCTCATTTGAAAATATTATGAATATGCAAAGTAAGCATAAATAACATTATATTACAACGAATTCAAGGATAACAATTTTGACAAATTAGACAAATTATACATGAATGTTGAAGTCTGACATACTAAGGAGATTGAGCATTACATCTTTAATCACGAAATCAGGTAAAATAAAAATGTATCATAAATTGTACAAAAGTCATAGAAAAAAAATATTTAAGAATCAAAAATAAAAACTTTAAAAGATTTAGCTTATGAAGATAAGTTAATAGACATCTCTTTGTCTCGACCAAACCATATAATAATTACTATAAATGGCTTAAGTAATTAAATATAAATAATCTAAAATTAGGAGTTTAATTTTAAGTGAATTTATATTAATGTTAAAAATAAACATCTGGAAGTAATGTAATACATCTGAAAAAAATTAATGAGTAGATGACATGAGTGGAGGATTAGTGTTTTACAACTATACCACAAAATCAAAGCAAAACATTTGAAAAACTGAGGTAAATTTTATAAGAAGGTTGCATTCATATATATATATTAATTGGATTGAATGTAACGTCTTTGATCATGAAACTAAGTACAAATTAAAATGTCTCAAAAACCATGCATAAACCTTACAAAATAAAAAGCTTAAAAATGTGGTATAAAGTTCATCGTGATGTGTCTAGCGACATTTGTTTAATAACAATAAGATCTCATGTCAATTCATTATAAATAAAAAAATAAATAATAATTCTAAAAATAATTTTCATTTTAATGTTAAGTAAATATATGTTATTATTGATATACGATAAATTGAAGTGTTGTAATAAATATGAATCAAAGAGTTGTAAGGGAGACATGTGTGGAGAATACCATTATAGAGTAAAATAAGAAAGTCGATGTGGAAACATTTGAGAGGATTTGATATTGTGTTTGGGAAAGTTGAATTCAAGATATCAAATTGACTAAGGGTAATGTCATCGACCATCAAACAAGGAATAAAATAATTTGTCTCAAAATGCAAGAAAAAATACCATAAAGTAAAATATTTAAAAATATTAAAATAAATATATAATTAGATAGAGCTTGTGGAGGCAAGTAAAACAATAATTGTTTCATCTCCATTACATATCATTTAGAATTACTACAAATTACAACATTAAATAAACATAAATAATAAGAAGTTATTCTTTTAGTCTTAAGTACTTATCAATGTTGAATGTGATAAATTAATGCAATCTAATTTGACCAAATCAAAGTGATGTAATGGCCATATGAATGAGATTTAGGGTAACAGAGTATTATAGCAAAATCGACACAAAATATTTCAAGAAATGTGTTAAATTACACTACTAAGCTATAAACAAAGACACGAAGGAGATGGAGCATAACATCATCCATTATCAAATCTCATAATAATTGAAATGTAATTGAAAGAATGTCAAAAAACATATAAATGAAATGTTTGAAAATATAAAACTAAATGTTTAATTGGATAGATATCATTAAGATGAGTATTACAAGTTTCTTTTATCTTAATCTAACCTTGTTCATAATGACGATGAATTATCAAAGTAATTAAAAATAATTCATAATATTTGTTTTACTTTAAATAAATATATATTAACATAAAAGAGGTAAAATAAAATAGCATAACATAAATAAACCTATGGGATGTAGGGGTGACATTCGAGGAAAATGGAGATTTCATTGTAATACATCCAAATCAAAGGAAAGCTTTCAAAGAATGAGATAAATTCTACGTAGAAGTTACATTTGAATATACTAAAGTGATGTAATATCTATGATTAGTAAATTTGGTACAAATTTAAAGGGTTTTATGGCATGTTAAAATTCTAAGAAGAAATAGTTTACAAAAATAAAAATGAAGTTATAAATCATTAGAGCTTATTTATATAAGTAAAATGATTTTTGTTCTCGATTGATCAGTCTCAATTTTGAATTGTAATGAATTATAAATGTAAATAAGAATAAATTAAATTAAATCATTGTTTTAATTTTAAGTTAATAATTATTAAAACAATAGTAAGATAAATTAAAGAAATGTATTATAAAAAAAATTAATGCAAAGGTCACACGAGAATAGATTTAGAGATACATTATAATATATCAAAACAAAAGAAAAACATTTAAAGAAAAAAAATTATATGGAGTTGTTTAATTCCAAGATACTAAAGTGATCATGTTCAATATCTTCAATCTTGAAATTAGGTATGAAACAAAGTGAATGTAAAATATGCCAAAGCCATTGAAAATTTTTTTTAGTAAATATAATAATAATATTTAATTGCAAAGAGCACTTTGAGATAACTCTAATGACACTAGTTTCACCACTATTAGATCATATTTGTAATTATTATTAATTATTAAATTAAAAAAGAAAGAATAGTAACAAATTATTAATTTATTATCTAGGAAATATATATTAAACAAGAAATGAGACAAATTGAAGCAATGTCAAACAAACCAAAACAAAGCAATATAAGAGTCACACAATTATAGAATTAAATTGTTATTATATTTTAACAAAATAAGAAATATTTGAATAAATTTCATAAATTATATAAGAAAGTTGAATTTCAAGATGTAAAACAAATAATTACAAATAAAGATATCCAATAAAAAATGCCAAAAACAATATTTTAAATAATTTAAAAATGAATATCATATTAGACAAAGAATATCAAGGTAAGTCTAGCGATGTTTGTTTTATCTTGATTAGACTTCATTTAGAATAACTACAAATAACCAAAGTAAATAAGCATAAATAAGTAAAAAAATTAATTTAAATGATGTAAAGGTAACATGGAAGGAGAATTTATGTTATATTGTAATACAACTAGTTCATAAGGAAAAATTAAAGTATTTGAAATAAATAGTCTAAAAAAGTTTCTTTCCATGAACTAAGGATATTGATGGTAACATTCTAAATTGTCAAATCAAGCATTAATTGAAACATTTCATAATGACTAGTACAAGAGTAGGGAATAAAATATTAAGAAATATAAAAATAAATTTTTAGATGCATAGAGCTTGTTATGATGAGTCGAACAATCTTTATTTTTTCTCGATTAAACCATGTTTGGAATTACTATGAAGTATTATTGTTAATAAGTATAAATAATATGAAAGTATTATTTTAATTATATGTAAATATATTTTAAAGCTAAAATGTGATAAATATTATTTTTGTAATAAAACATAATTAAAGAGATCTAAAGGACACCCAAATGCAAATTTAGAGTTGCATAACCATATAACAAAATTAAAAAAATTAAACAAATTAGAAAAATTATATGAAAAATTTGCGTTCCAAAATTTGAAAGAGATTGAGTGTAATACTGTCGATTATCAAATCAGCCACAATTAATTATATCGTGTAAATCATGCAACTATCCTAAAAATAAAAAAATTAATATTTATTTTGTTAAAGCTCATGAAGATTACTAAAATAGTATTTGTTTCATCTTGATAGGACTTTTTTGTTGTAATATAATATGACAAGATAAATGCAATTTTTAGAAATGATTTAGTGCTACATAACAAATTAGCGTTATCAAAACAAAACATCTAAAAAATAATGTAAATTATACAAATAATTTAAGTTGCAAAATTCTTGGTACATCATGCATAACATTCTTGATTATCATATTACATGCAAATTAAAATGTCTCATAAAACATTCTTAAACCTTAAAAAATGATATACTTAAAAAAAGTAAAATGTATATTTGGTTGGATACTATTTCTAAAGATGACTCCAATGACATTGCTTATGGTCAAATACAACTAAATCTAAATATTATGAAGTACCATATTAAATTTTCATATAGAAAAATATATTATTATTTTAAAATTGAGTAAATATATTTTATTGTGGAAATTGGAATAGTGTAAATAATAAAATATTGGTAAATAAAAGCCATATAAATATCATAAGAGTGATAAATTGAAATTTCATAATAACATAAAAAAATCAAAGTGAAACTTTTAAAAATATGACAATGTATACTGGAAATTGTATTCCAAGACACTAAGATGATCGAGTGCAACATTCTCAATCATCAAATCATGTTAGAATAGAAAAGTCTTGTGAAGCGTGCAACACATAACGAAGGTAAATTATCTTAAAATAATAAAAAACATTTTGTTGGATGGACATCATCAAGACTAGTCTAATGACATTTGTTTCTTGTCAATAAAATCTCATTTAGAATTAAAGTGAATTATAAAATTAAATAAGCATAAATAATAATAATCTATTAGTTTAATATTAAGTAAAAAAATGAATATAATATGTGATAAATAATAGTAATCTAATATAACCAAGTCATGGTGATATGAAGGTCTCTTGATGAAAGATTTTGATTAAGTAGTATAGAGAAGTTAGAACATTGAATGAGGACAAACAAAAATAAGATAGTAATAAATATTAAAACAGAAATGTGATAAATTGATATATTAAAACAATACAAATAGAAAAATAATGTAAATTTTATGTGATGTAAAACTTAAGAATTTCAAAGCAATATTAAAAATTCAATGTGAAATCTTCCAGAGAATAAGATATATTGTTTTGAAAGCTGCATTCATAGATACTAAGGAGTTTTCGTGCAATGTCCTCGATAGTTAAATCACAAACTAATCAAAATGAATCGTAGAATATGTGATTACCATAGAAATTAAATTATTATAAAATATAAAAAAATATTTTATGGAGTATAGCTTATCAAGATTAAACAATGACATCTGTTTTTTCTCCATCAAACCTCATTTGAAATTACACCAAATTAGAAAATTAAGTAAGTACAAATAAAATTGCAATATTAAAAATAAAAGAAATTTAAAGGTAAAACAAGATGAGAAACAAAGTTATGTTGTAATATAACGAAATTGAAGCAAAACATTTGAAGAAAGAAATTAAAACGTAAAAAATTGTTACATTACAAAAGAGTATACAGATCAACTGTAAAATCCTTGACTATCAAATTGAGTACAAATCTAAATCACTAGCAAGGAATGAAAATATATAACAAAATAAAATATTTATAAAAATTAAATGATTTTTTTGTTGCATAAATTTCTTAGGGACAAGTCCAACAAAGTTTGTTTCATCTAAATGAGACATAATTTGGAATTATTACAAATTAGCAAACTAAATAATAACATATAACCATAAATTACTATTTTGAATTTTGATTTTGTATAAATTATAGCTTTAAAGAGAAAAATTTTAAGTATAGTAAGGTAAATAAATAAAAGCAAAGTAAAGGTCACATCAGATTTGATTAAAAATTTCATTGTAATTTGTTTATAACAAAGCAAAGAAAATAGAGTAAATCTTTTAAATTCTACCAAAAGGTTTTGTTCTAAAATACTATTGGCACTGAGTATAATATTCTTGTTTTTAAATCAGGCATGAATTATTAGTTAGACATAACTCATCAAGATGACTTGAACAATATTTATGTCATCGTAATCTAACCCTGTTTAGAGTTACTTTGAATTAAAAAAGTAAATAAATTAAAAAATAAAAAATATTTATTTTATTATTATAGAAATAAATATTAATTTTGAAATGATATAATTTAAAACAACACAAGAGAGCCATAAAAAAAAGTTTATGGTTGCATAAGAGGAGATTTTGTGTTACATTGGAATATATCAAAATCAAATAAAAATATTGGAAAAGATTAAGTAGATTATATTGGAAAAGTTGTACTGAAAGATAGCAATGTGATTGAGTGTAATACTCTAATTTTTAAGTCATTTACAAATAAAAAAATGTCAAAACATATAACAAAACCCAAGGGCATAAACCAAGCATAAATTTCATGCAAAAAAAAAAATTCATAAAGCATGGATAAATCTTAGAAAATAAAAAACTCAAAAATATAAAATGAATACATTGTTTAATTGACAAAATTAAGATGAGTTTAGTGAAATTTCTTTCATGCCAAGAAAATAATGTTTCAACTTATTATGATTTACTGATAATAATAAATTATTATTTAAATATTAAGTAAATATATATTAAAGTTAAAATGAGGTAAATTAAATTGTTAAAATAGAACTAAATGAAATAGATTTAAAGAATGAGAGGAGACTTATAGTAATATAGAAATATAAGCAAAACGTAGCAAAATATTTAAAAAGTAGGATAAATTCTGCATGAATGTTGTATATCAAGACTCTATGTAGTATGAATGTGGCGTCCTTGACTACTAAATTAGGTATGGTTTGAGATCTCCCATAAAGCATGCCAAAACAAAGAAACTAAAAGATATTAAATATATAGAAATAAATACATAATAGGATAGAGCTCATTGAGATGACTAACAATATTTCTTTGGTCCTCATGAAAACTTGTTCAAAATTACTACAAATTACTAAATTTAATAAGGAAAAAATTATAAGTTAATATTTTAATATTAAGTAAATATATATCAAATTTTAATTGAGATAAATTAAAAAAATAAAATGAATAGAGTTCCTTAATACTTTGACAAAATCACAACATAAAATTAAACAAATGTAGAGAAATTATCAGAGAAAGTTGCATTCCAATATACTATAGAGATTGAGTGTAACATTCTCGATAAATAAATTATGTATGAATCGAAATACCACAAAAAATATACCGAAACCTTAAAAAATAAAATATTTTTATAAAACATTTAAAGTTATATTTAACTTGATAGACCTCGTTACAGCCAGTCAAATGATGTTTGTTTCTTCTCATGTGAACATTGTTTGGAATTATCATTTATTATCAATTTTAATAAGAGTAAAAAATAACTAGTTATTTATTTAACATTCAAAAAATATAAAAAAAAGTTGAAATGTAACAAATTGAAGCAACAAATTCAACAAAACATAAACTTTGCAAGACTCATAAGAGTGGAGATTTAGAGTTATGTATTAATATTACAAAATAAAGATGATAAATCAAGAAAACAAGAAATATTATATATAAGGACTTGCATTCCAAGATGATAAGAAGATCGAGTTTAACTTAATAGATCACCATTTCATGCATAAATCAAACAACATCACTAAGTATGTGAAATCCTTACAAGGAGAAATATTTAAAATTGTAGAAACAAATATTTTTTATGATAGAGCTTATGTAAAGGAGTCTAACGACATTTTCTCTAGCTTAATCAAAACTTGTTTGCAATTATTACAAATTTCAAAATAAATCTACATAACTTTTTAAAAAATAACTTTTTTTGTAAATATATTTAAATTATAGCTTAAGTGAAATATATTATAGTAACCTAATATAAATAAATCAAAGTGATCTAAAAATCATACAATAAAAGATTTAGTGTTGCATTGTAATATTGGCACATAAAAGCAAAACATTTTAAGAACAAAAAAGTTTTATGAGTAAATTGCATTTGAAGATAACTAAGAGATTGAATATAACATCCATGATAGTCATATCATTTGTGAAAAAAAATATCTCTTAAGATGTGCCAAAACCCTTAAAAAGATAAATATTTAAAAATAGAAAGATAAACACTTATTTGGATAAAGCTTTTTAAAAAAATGTCAAACAATATTTATTTCTTCTTAATCTAACCAATTGTGCTCCTAGTTAGGGGTTGCTATGGTTATGAAGGCAAATAGCCAGTAGTAATAATTAATTATTTTTTAATGTTAAGTAGTTATGTGTAAAAGCTAAAATGAGGGAAATTAAACAAAAATAATATGATTATATCAAACTGATGTATGACTCACACAAGAATAGGTTCATAATTATATAATAATGTAACAAAATCATAGAAAAACATTTGAAGAAATGAGATCAAATGGTTTGGTTTTCTTGTTCATGATGTAACAATTTCATTTGCCATTCTGGTGGTGGCAATGAACCTAATGGAGGAGAGGAATGAGTGGAAAGTTGCATTCCAAAATGCCAAGAAGATAGAGTGAAACATCTTACATCATCAAATATTGTATGATTAAAAAAGTTTCATAAAGTGTGAAAAATAATATAAAATAAATATTTTAAAATAAAAAAAATATTAGGTAGAACTTCTCAATCAAATCGCAATGATTTTTATTTATTCTACATTAGAGCTAAATTATCTTGTTGTTAAGTAAATTCATATTAATGCTTGATTATGATAAACTGATACGTTTTATTACAAACAAATCAAATTGATCTAATTTTCACAAGATAGGATAACGTCATATTCATACTAAAGCATGTTAAAACTATAAAAAGTAAATTGTTTTAAAATTGAAAAAATAATTTGTTTATCGTAAACAATTATAAGTAATTTTTTTTTCATCTCTATCAAATAACAATTTGAACTATTATCAATTATGAAATGAAAAATTACAAAATAATAATAATAGATTTTTTTCATTTTAAATAAATATATATTTAATTGAGACATGATAAATAACAATAAATTAATATAAAAAAATGTATACAAAATAATGATTACAAGATAGAAGATACTTAGTTACGTGAAAATATAACGAAATAAAAACAATTTAAAGAAATAAGATAAATGGTAGTGGAAAGTTTCTTTTCAAATGTTAAGGAGTTCATGTGTTCGTTTGATTATAATATTATGTACGAATCAAAATATCTCATAATACATAACTAAATTTTGTAAAATAAAACAAATAAAATTTTAAATAATCTAAAAAATTTATTTAAAAAATCTTAATAGGACTGAGCTTATTAAGATGAGTCAAACAATATTGGTTTCAACCCTATTGGACCTCATTATGGTTAACTATGAATAAGGTAAGCAAAAAAGTCTAATTGTGAATAAATTATTATTTTTAATATTAAATAGTCATAAGTAAAATCTAAAATTACATAAACTAATGAAATATAATATTACCATAAAAAGCAATGTAAAGATCTCACGAGAGGAGGTTTAGAATTATTTAGAAATACAACTAAATTAGAGCAAAAAAGTTAACAACTTTAAGAGGTTGTTATGAAAGTTGCATCCAAATGTAAAATGAGAATAAGAGTATATCCTTAATCATTAAATCAGCCACAAATCAAAATACCTTATGAAGCTAGAATAAGTCCTGGAAAATCAAATACTCAAATATTTAAAAATGAATATTTAATTAGATGGAACACAATGAGATGAGTAATATAATGTTCGCTTCTTCTTCATTAAAATTTGTTTGGCTTTATGCTTAATTAATTAAATAATTAAAAAATAAATAATATCAATTTAGTATTTATAAATTAAGAAAATATATATTAAATCTTAAATGAGATAAACTATTCAACTTTATTACAACCTAATCAAAGAAAAATTTTGAAAAAATGAGATAAATTATATGCAAATGTTTTTTCCATGACATTTGGGTGACTTAGTGTAGAATCATAAATCATCTAATTAGACACAAAAAGTTGCCTTTAAAAGATGTAGAAAATTAAGAAAATAAAATATTTTAAGAAAAATATAAATGTTTAATCAAATAGAGATTATCAATATGGGTCGACAACATCTGTTTTGTGCATATTAAACCTTCTTTTGACTTACTATGTAATACAAAATTAAATAAGAATAAATAATATTAAACTATTATTTTAATATTAAGTAAATATACGTTTAAAAATTTAATAAATTTATGTAAAGTAATATAGCTAAATAACAAAACTGTAAAGGTCACACGATAGTATATTTAGATCCTCATAGTAATGTAACTAAATGAAAACAAAACATTTTATGAAATGAGAAAAACTATGTAGCCAAGTTGCATTCTAAGACACATAAGAGATGAGTGTAGCATTATTAATCATCAAAGTATTAGAGAATTAAACATTTATAAATATATAAAATTATTATTTAAGTAGTTCTAGGTTGTGAAGGTCAGTTTAATGTGGTTTGTTTCATCTCAATCATAGCTCATCTGAATTAATGCGAATTAGGAAATTAAAGAAAAAATAATAAATTATTGTTTTAATTATATCTAAATATGTTAATGTTGACAAATAGAATTTATTTAATATAACCAAATCAATGCATTATAGAGGTCACATTATAGAAAGGTTGGAGGTGCACTATAATATAGCAAAAATTGAAAAAATGAGATAAGTTGGAATAAAGGATTACTTTTAAAGATAATACAAAGAGTGTGTTTAGCATCCTTTACTTTAAAATGAGATATGAGTTGAAGAACATCATAATCTACGTAGAATGCCAAAAATTAAAGTAATAAGAAAAATGTCCACTTAACTTTGTAGAGCTTGTCAATATGAGTCCAACAGTACTTGTTTTATCTTAATGGAAGCTAGTTTATAATAACTTTGAATTACCTGGTAAATAAGCATAAATAATAAAAACTTATTATTTTAGTATTAAGTAAATTTTCCCTAAAGCAAAATTAAGATAAGTGAAGGCAACATAATATAACCAAATCATTACAATTTATAGATTCCAAAATAGAACATTTAGGGTTACAAAGTAACATAGGAAAATTCATGCAAAACATATGAGGAAATCAAGATAAATTATATGTGATAGTTGCATTACAAAATCCTTGATTATCAAATAACCTATCACTAATAATATTTTATAAACGAACTCAAGACATTAAAATGTAAAATATTAAAAAATATTAAAATTATTATTTTTTAGATAGATATTGTGAGATGTGGCCAACGATGTTTATTTTGTCTCAACTATTTGACAATTTCTGTTGCGGTGAAAAATTTTGATATTAAACAAAATAATAAAAAACAAATTTTTTAATATTAAGTAAACATATCTTAAAAATTTTTTTTTGGTAATTCATATTAATACAAAATGAAGAATGATCGTCGCAAAACAAATTTTGTTATACTTCACTCAATGAGCTATATCCAATTAAATATTGACTTTATTATTCCATAATATTATATTTTATTAGGCTTTCTCATCCTTTTTGAAATATTTTTGTTTGTTCAATATTTAATTATTATGAATGTTACATGTGTTCTCATAACAACCTTGCAATGTAACTTTCTCACATAATTTATCCTAGATCATCAAGTTTAACAGTTTGGATTGGTTATATAATAACTTAATTCTAAATCTTATATTTTGAGACAATTATAAGTCTTCAATTTGGTTATATTACATTATTTCATTTTACCACATTTTTACTTTAATAAATTTTTATTAAGTAGAAAATAATTGTTTATTAGTGTTGACTTCTATTTACTTTTGGAATGCTCATCAAGTACAAATGGGTGATCTAGATAGAACAAGTGATGTTGGTCTGAACTTTACAATCTCTATCCAACAAAAAAAAAATTATTATTTTTTTCTTATAGTGAAACTTTAATTCTCCTATCATTTAATTTTTATCTATTTTTTGTAAATTTCATTGTCATAATTTATTTTATTTTTTCTTTTATATATAATTACTTCAAATTTTCAAAGTAATTTATTGTTATTGAACTTGCTATTTTGTAGTAAATCCAAATGAGGTCCAATGGAGACAATAAATATTGTTTGACTTGACTCAAGCATTATCAAATTAAATATTCATTTTATATTTTGAATATATTTTATTTTTTAGGTTTTTATTATTCTGTTCAAAACACTTTTATTTATCCTTAATTCGATGATTGATGATGTTACCCTAAATCTTCTTAGAAATCTGAGTTTCATTTTTTTGTATAATTTTTCTCATTTCTTAAAATAGTTGTTCTAAATTTGGTTATTACTATGGAAGTCAAAATCCCCTTGCTTTTGACCATTATAATTTTTTGATTTTGTTATATAACACTATTTCAATTTACCTCATCTCTATTTTAAAATATATTTAGTTCATATTAAAATATTACTTTATAGTTATTTGTTACTACTAAAAATAATAATTCATAGTGATTCAAGATAGTGTTTTGATAAGAGGAAAAGAATGTCACTATGTTCCTAAAGAGCAATACCAAAAGAAATATTCATTTTATTATTTTTAATATTTTCTTTCTATGATTTTTATATATTATAGGAGACACTTTAATTCATACATTGTTTGATAATGGATAATGTTCAACTCAATCTTCTTAGCATCTTTGAATGTATTATTTTTGTAAACTTTATTTCATTTTTGTAAATGTTTTTCCTTCATTTCGCAACATCACTATGTAACTATATATATCACATCTTATTTTACCTTTACATTGCTTTCATTTGGTTATATTTCCTAGTTTTTATTTATTTCATTTCAAATAACATACACATTTACTTAATGTTAAAATATATTTAAATATTATTTATGCTTATTTTTATTGATTAATCATAACAAATCCAAACAAGGTATAATTGAGATGAAAGAAATGTCATTAGACTCATCTTAATGAGCACTATCCTCTTGAATATTAATTCTTTTACATTAAAAGAGTTTATTATTTGTACCTTATTTGATGATCAAGGTTGTTATACTCAGTCTTATTTTTATCTAAGAATCAAAGATTAAAACATAATTTGTCTCATTCATTTCATTTTTTAATTTAATTTTTTTATATTACCATGCTTTCATTTTCTTATATTGCTATGCATTCTAAATCTCCTTTGTTGTGACCATTACATCGCTTTGAGATTCTTGTGTTAAAACATTTAATTTATCCCTTTCATATTTAACAAATATTTACTTATTATATTAAACATTTGTTGTCATCTTTGCCATTTTTGTTGGGTTATTCTTAGTGATCCCAAATGTTGTTTGATTGAGGTGAAACAAAGAAGATTGGACTCCTGTGGATTAGCTCTATCCAACAAACCATAGATTTTAATTTTTCAAATACTTTATTTTCTATCTTTTATGATGCTTTATGAGATAATTTTATTCTTACTTAATGTAATGATTAAGATATGGATATTAAATCTCATCAGTATTTTGGAATACATATTTTCCACATAATTTGACTCATTACTTAAATTTTGCCACATTCATTTTGTTATTTTCCTATGAAACTGTAATTCTCCTCTAACGTGACCATTAAATCATTGTGATTTTGTTATATTTAATTCCTTTAACTTATTTGACTTTGTCTTTGATATGTATTTACTTAACATTAAAATAATAATTTGATTTATTATTTATGCTTTTTTAATTTTTTCAATTAATAGTAATTCCAAATGAGGATAATTCAATGTGCTCTAACTAATTAAAAATAAATTTTTTGCTTCCATGAGTTTTGGCGTGCTTTATGATACGTTTTGATTTGTACATGATTTTATTATTTAGGATATTACAGTCAATCTATTTAGTCTCTTTGAGTGCAACTTTTCACTATAGTTTATCACATTTCCTTAAATATTTCATTTTGAATAGGCTATATTACTATGTAACTCTATATTTTTTTGTAGTTTAATGATTACATTGCTTTGATTTGGTTCTATTAGATTTTTTTAGTTCATTACTTTTTATCTTTAATATAATTTTTCTTAATTTAAAATAACTATTTAATATTATTCATGCTAATTTACTTTTGTAATTCCTTCTTATTTACTTTTGTCTTCCATCAAAATGAAACATCAATTTTTATATAATTTATAACTCTTCATTTTATAAGGTTTAGCACATAGTAAGAGATATTTCAAATCATATTTAATTCAAAGATCTACAATGTTACACTCAATCTCACCATAAGTAACATGGAATGCAACTTTTCCTTATCATTTTGGCACATTTCTTCAAATTTTTTTCTGATTTTGTTATATTATTATGAAACTCTAATTCTCATTTTTTTAGACTTTTCATCATTCTTATTTATTTATATTACCATTTTTTAATTTCTTAATTTTTTCTTTTATACATATTTGCTTGGTATAAAAATTGTAATTTATTATTATAAATGCTTTTTTAGTTTTGTGATTCTTAGTAATTTCAAAAAAGGTTTAATATGGAAGAAATATCATTTGACTTATCCTCATGAACTTTATCAAATTAAATTCTCCTTTTAGCATTTTAAATTTTTAGTTTTGAAAGTTTTTTCATGACATATAAGATATATTGATTCATAATTGATTTCACAATTAAGGATATTAGCTTATATTTCATTATTATTTTTGAATGAAACTTTCTCACATAATTTATTTAATTCTTTCTAATTTTTTTTTCGTTAAATTATTATGTTACGATAATTGTCCTCCCATGTTATCGTTATATTACTTTTTTTAAATATATTATATTACATCAAATTATCTATTTCATTTGTAATCTATATAACATTTTTTTTAAAGAAAAGTTTGTTTTTTTATACGTTCTTCTATAATTTATAGTACAAATCAATCATAATTGTCCATTAAATGAGGATTCTTCTTGTTCTAAACTGGTAGAAAATGGAAGAATGTAGCAAGAAGCATTAAGTAATAATGATTAGCTATGGTATGATTACCTTTGCAACAAGTTAAAAAGTTATTGGCATGATGGGTAATTCAACGTCTACCTACAACCTCGTCTTTGCTTAGACAATGTTCCAAATGTGGTCCAATCGAGCTGAAAATGTTATTTCACTCTCTTATTGAGTTACATCTTAATAAAAATTCATTAAATTACTTTTTAAAAGGTTTTACTTTTTAGATTTTTGACATCATTTATGAGACATTAAGATTAATATTAGATTCAAAGACCAAGGATGATAAATTCAATATTATTAATATCCTACAATGCAACATTCCCAAAAACATTAACACATTCTCTTAAATGTTTCCCTTAGATTTCTCAAAATTATTATGAAACTCTTATTTTCTTTGCTTAAGGCCCATACATTACATTGATTTTGTTATATTACATTGCTTCATTTCATCTCATTTTATATTTATACTTTTTTACTTAATATTAAAATAATAATTAGTCATTATTGATGATTTTTACATGGTAATTATTAAAACTTAAATGTGAGGTCTAATAGAGATGTGGCAAATGTCACTTGGCTTGTCTAGCTAACCTTTATCCAATTAAATATTTCTTTATCTATTTTTTATGCATTTTATTAACCTAGTATTTTTGTATTATTTACAAGTCATTTCAAATCATGCCTAATTTTTTGATCTTGATGTTACACATGATTTATCTAGTACCATAGAATGTAGCTTTCCTACATAGTTTATCTCTTATCTTCAAATCATTTGCCTTAATTTCGTTATATTACTATATAGCTCTGAATATCATCTCAAGTGACCTAAATACCTTCAATTTAGTTATTTATATAGATTTAATTTATCTCATTACAACTTTAATGTATATTTGTTTAATATTAAAATAATAATTTATGGCATTCATTAGGAGACATTCAAACTCTACCATGCTTGATAATCGAGGATATTACACTTGATCTACATAGTAACTTGGAATGCAAATTTCCTATGCAATTTATCTTATTTCATCAATTTGTTTTCTTTAATTTTGTAAAATTGCCGAAATTTCCATATAGTTTGGCTTATGAATAATTTTTTATTTTGTTAGATTACTTTGCATAAAAGTATCCCTTGTTTCAACCATAGTGCTTTTTTGCATCATGTCAAAATAATAATTTACTAATTTTTATTGGGGTTGTTTTTTTATTCTCAGTAATTCAAAATGAGGTTAATTAGACATGAAAGGAATGTTGTTAGACTAGTCTCAATGACTTTCTAAAATATATTTATTTTTATTTCTTTAAATTGGTAGAGTTAACTAATTTTGTCGAAGTTCTTGATTATATTTGGCTGTATTACTATGTAACTTTATTTCTCCTCTCATTTGTGTTTTAAATTGATTTAATTAGGTTATATGATATTACTTCGATTGGTCAAACTTTAGCTTTATTATATATTTAGTAAAAAATTAATAAAATAATTTTTTACTTTTTATGTTTAGTTAGTTTGATAATTCATTATAATTCAAATAAAGATCAAAACGAGACAAGGTAAACATCACTAGACGCATCTTGGTGGAATCTCTCTAATTAAATTTTTATTTATATTTTTAAATAATTATTTTTCAAACATTTTGTTTGATTTGTGTGATATTTTGATTAATGCTTTATTTAACAATTGATGATGTTATAGTCGATCTCCTTAGAATCTTTGAATTCAAATTTCTTATATAATTTATCTCATTTTTCAAATGTTTTACCTAATTTACTAATATTTATATGTATCTCTACATCTCCTATCGTGAGACATTTACATTACTTTCTTCTGGTTCTTTTGTATTAGTTCAACTTTTTTTCATTAGGATTTAATATATGAATAGAAATTATTAAAATTCATAATTTACTATTATTTATGTTTACTTACATTAGTGATTCATAGTAATTCCATGCATTGTTTAATTGTGGCAAAAATATCATTCTTGCACTCATCTTGATGAACATTATCAACTTAACTATTAATTTCATTATTTTTTAAATACCTTTATTTTATGCATATTTCTTTCACTATTCAATTCATACTTGATGTAATTATTAAGTACGTCAATCTCATCTCTTTAGCATTTTGTAATGCAATATTGTTAGATAATGTATTGCATTTGTCCACAACGTTAGCTATGATTTTATTTTGCTGTCATGAAATAGTTATTCACTTATTTTTGATGATTACTATGTTTTGATTTGGTTATATTATAACATTTTGCTTTATCTAATTTTTGGTTAAATATATGCATATTTTTTTTTTCAAGAAATAATTTATTTTTTTATGTTCATTTAATTTGGGATTTCACAGTAGTTCAAAGTGAGGTCAGAATAAATGGAAATAATTATCTTTGGTCTCATCTCTACGAGCTCTATCCAAATAAGTAATCAATTCAACATTTCAAATACTTTTTTCCTAGGTTTTGGTAGTTTTTCAATTCATTTAATTCATAATTGATTTTTTTATTATGGTTGTTATACTAAATATTTTTAGTTTATTGGAATGGAACATTTTTACATAATTTTTCTCATTTCTTCAAAATTCTCCCTTTTATTTGGTTATCATATTATAAAACTATAATTTTTGTGTCTTGTAAATTTTACATCATCTATATTTTCTTATATTATATTTCTTCAATTTAATAGATTTAAACTTCAATATTTATTTACTTTGTACTAAAAATACTTTTTTATTATTTTTATTGTAGTACTTTACAAATTGAAGTAACTCCAAATGAGGTAAAATCAAGAAAAACAAATGTTATTGTTCTTGTCTCAATGAGCTCCAAAAAATTAAATATCCATTTCTGTATTTTTAAAAAAGCTATTTTTTTTATGATTTTGCATGCTCTGTGAGATATTTAATTAAAGAAAGATTTAATGATCAGGGATGTTATGCTAGATATCCTTAATATCTTGTTATGCAACTTTCATATATAATGTATCACATTTCCTGAAATTTCCTTCTTTGATTCAATTATTTTCTTTTATGTAAATCAAATCTCTTATTTTTTGACTTGTTTTAGTTTGACTTGGTTGTGTTACATTAATTCAATTCATTATGTTACAGTGTTAATGTATTACAATATAACCAACTAACTTTTTTATTTATGCTTATTTTCTTTGCTAACTCATGGGAATTCTAAATGATGTCTAATATAGTTAAAAAATATTACTATAATTATTTTCATGAGTTCTATCTATTTAAATTTGACTTTAAAATTTTAAAATTTTTATTTTCAAGGTTTTTATACATATTACGAGCCATTTTACTTTTTATTATATTTGATGATTAGGGATATACAACATCTTTTTGCTATCTTGTAATGTAATTTTTTCATTAAATTTATCTTATTTCTTCAAAGTTTTTCTTTGATTTGTTTTATTTTTACATAACTCTAAAATCTCTTATTGTGTATCAATTACATTCCTATGATTTGTTTGTGTTCCATTGCTTTAATTTGATTAATTTTTGCTTCAATATATACTTACATAATGCTAAAGTAGTAATTTATTATTCTTTATATTTATTACATTGGCTATTTGCTATAATTCCAAAACAATATTGATTGAGATGATAAAAATGTCATTGCACTCATCTCAACATGCTCAACATAAATATATATATATATATATATATATATATATATATATATATATATATATATATATATATATATATATATATATATTAAAAATATTTTGTTAAAGAGTTTGGACATATTGTATGAGATATTTAGACTCGTAACTACATTAATGATTGAGGACGTTGCACTCAATTTCCTCAATATTTTTAAAGACAATTTCAAAAGCAATTAATATCTTTTGTCAAAATTTTTTTAAATTTATTTTTTATTACAATGAAAATTAATTTTCCTCATATGCAACCTTTACATTGCTTTGATTTGGCTGTCATATTACTTTAACTTATCTCATTTTAGATTCAATATATATTTACTTCATATTAAAATAATAATTTAGTATTGTTTAAGATTATTTATTATTATCAATTTTTAATAAGTTCTAATTAAGACCAACAAAATATTTTTGAGCTCATATCAATAAACATTTTCACTTAAATTTCATATTTTGTTATTTAAAAGCTTTATTTCATAATGCTTTAACAAATACAAGGAGATATTTAAGTTAGTACCTAATTTGGTGATTGAAGATGTTGCACTAGATCTTTTTGTTATCCTAAAATGCAGCTTTTCTAAACAATTTAACTGATTGCTTAAAATATTTTACTTTGATTTTATTACGTTATTATGAATCTCTAATTCTTTCATGTTATGACTTTTACATAAGTACTATTTGATTATATTATGTTTTATCAAATTTTCTTTGTTTAGTTTTAGTATATTCTTTCTTAATATTAAAATAATACCTTATTACTTTTGGATCTCATTTCAATTTTTTGTGTACAATAATTCCAAAAGAGGCTTGATTGAGGAAAAAACAATGCTGAACTTGCATTTATAAGCACTATCAATGAAATAATATTTTTATATTTTTTGTTTTTTAATTTTTAATAGTTTTTTATTTATTAGAAGGCATTTAATATGGTACCAGATTTGATGATCGAGGATGTTACACTCAATCTACTAAATATCTTGCAATGCAAATTTCACGTAACCTTTTGGCACGTTTCTTCTAAAGTTTTTCTTTAAATTTTGTTACATTGTGTTACTTCAAAGTTTCTTATTTTATTTTAAATATTTATTTATTTGATAATAAAAAAGAAATTGTTGTTTATTTTTCTTATTTATTTTAATAGTTTGCAAATATTATAAATAAAGTCAAATAGAGGTGAAAAAAAATTGGACTTACCTTGACAAGCTCTTTCCAATAAAATATTCAGTTTTATAAATTTAAAATATTTTTTTGGGATTTTGTATTATCTGGGGGACATTTTGATTCACATATGATTGAACCATTAAGAATGCTATACATGATCTTTTTAGTATTTTGGAATACAACTTTCCCACATAATTTACTTAATTTCATCAAAGTTTTTAATTTTTTTATATTATAATAAAACATTAATTCTCATATTTTTGTGTCCTTAGCATCACTTTGATTTCGATATATTATGTTGTTTTTATTTATGTAATTCCAGTTATTGTAATAGTCACTTAACATTAAAATATTTATATATTATAATTTCTATTTCTTAATTTTGTAATTGATAGTAATCATATAAAAGCTCTAATTGAGATGAAACACAAGTCATTCGACTCATTTTAATGAGCACATAAAATTAAAAATATTTTTTAATATTTTAATATTTTAATTTTCAATATTTTGGATAATTTTACGGGAGATAACTTGATTTGTTGATTGAGGATATTATAGTTGATCACATAGTTATCTAGAAATGCATATTTTTTAAAGAATATGTCTCATTTCTAGAAATTTTATTAACTTTGATTTGTATATATTTCTATGAAATTCTGGCCATCCTTTCCTGTGACTTTTACGTCATTTTGATTTGGTTAGATTACAATATTAGATTTATCCCATTTCATCTTTAATATTTTTTCTTAATATTAAAATAACAATTTATTATTACTTAAATTTATTTAATTCATTAATTCATGAAAATTCTAGATTGTGTGTGATTGAAACATAATAAACGTCATTAGACTCATCTTGAACACCTTTACCTAATTAAATATTTATTTTGTATATCTTTCAAAATTTTATTTTTTAGGGTATTAACAAGCTTTATGAGACATTTGTTGCATATTAGATTGACTATCATGGATGTTATGCTTGTTGCCATTAGTATTTTAGAATTCAACTTTTCGACACTATTTATCTATTTTTTTCAATTTTTTTTACTTTACCTTCGTTATATTACTATGTAACTCTAAATTTCCTCTCATGTGAACTTTGTATCATAATAGTTATATTATGCTACATTTACGTAATTAATATTTATTCAGAATTAAGACATATTTACTTATTATTAAAAAAATATTTCATTTTATTTAAGTTAAGTTATTTTGGTAATTCACAATAATTTCTATTCAGATTTAGTTGACATGAAAAAAATATCAATGGATTCATCTTAACATGGTCTACATAATTAAATACTTATTTTTATATTTTTTTGTCTCCATTTATTGTTTTTACCTTTTTATAAGATATTTTGAATGACACATTATTTGAAAATTAAGGATGTTATAATCAATCTTTTGAATATTTTGGAATACAACTTTCTCATACTATTTTTTTTAATTTCACTAATATTTTTTATTTTGTTTTGCCATATTACTATGGAAATTTTATTCTCCTTTTATGCATCCTTTGTGTCAGTTTAAGTTTGCTATAATATATATTTATTTAATATTAGAATAATTATAATTTTTTTTATATTTATTTGGTTTGAAATTTTTACTAATTCAAAATTGAACTCCATCAAGACAACGAAAAAGTTGTTGGAGACATCTTCTCTGGCTCTACTAAGAAAATATTTATTTCTATATTCTTTAAATATTTAAATTTCTAAAGTTTTGGCATGGTTAATAAGAACAATTTATTTGCACCCATTTTGATGATCAAGTATATCACATTATATCTTAAATATCTTGGAATGCAACTTTCTCTTGTATTTATCTCATTTCTTCAGATGTTTTTCTCTGTTGTGGTTACATTACTATGGAGTTCTAATTCTCCTCTTGTTAGGCCTTTACATCAATTTAACATGGTTAAATTATATTATTTCAATTTATCTTATTTCAATTTTAATAGATATTTACTTAATATTCAAGTATTACTTTTCTATTATCTTTGCCTTACTCTTTGAAAATTCATAGTAATTACATTCATGGAATAATCCACATAAAATAATTATCATTTGACTCATTTTAATGAGCTTTATGAAATTAAATATTTTTTATATTTTTAAATATTTTAATCTCTAGGGTTTTCATGTGTTTTACGAGACATTTCAATTTAGACCTGATTTGATTATATAGAATGCTACCCTCAGCTTCTTTTGTATCATAGAATATAACCTTTTCGTGTTCATTATGTGTATTTTTTAAATGTTTTGCTTTAATTTTATTTTATTACTATGTAAAAATAAATCACCACCAATTTGGGCAACACATCACTTTCATTTGCTAAGATTACATTGCATTAGTTGATCTTATTTTTTATTTAGCATATATTTTCTTTATGATAAAAAAATAATTTATTATTATAAATGCTTATTTGATAGAGATGAAACAAACTTTATTAGACTCATCTTAATTGACTCAATTAATTCTAATATTGATTTCTATATTATTTAAATTTTTTTCCATGTTTTCGCAACTTTTGGAAGACATTTCTATTCATAAATGATTTCACAAGGTCAACAGTTTATACTCAATTTCCTTTGAATCTTTGAATGCATATTTTCAAAAAAAGTTTACTCATTTCTCAAAATTTTTGTTTATATATTTTGTTGTAATACTTTATAACTCTAATTTTTTTCTCATGTGGCTTTTACATCATTTTTATTTTGTTATATCTTATTATGTAAATATTTTTTTAACCTTTAATATCAATATATATATAATATTAAAAAAATTATCTTTTATCATTTATGCTTGTTTATCTTGGTAATTGGTTATAATTTCAAAAGAGGCCTACTCAAAATAAAGCAAACATTATCTGCACCTCTTGATGTGTCTTTCCAATTAAATATGCATTTACTAAGCTTTAAATATTTTCTAACCTTTTAGTACAATTTATCACATTCCAATTTGTTGTTCACTTTAATTTAGATACAATTTTTTTGTAACTATAAATGTTTTTAATGTTACCCTTACATATCAATTATTTTGTGATATTACATTATTTTCATTAATCTCAATTAGCAACGATCTACAATTACCTAATATTGAAGCATTTATTTATTATTTATTTATACTAACTTATGCTAGTTACTCGAAGTAATTCATAACAAAGTCTAATTGAGGCAAAAATAGCATCTTTGGGCCCATCTCTACAAGTTCTTTCTAATTAAATGTTTATTTTTATATTTTTTTTAAAAACATTCTTTTTGAAAGATTTGAAACATTTTATGAGATATTTTTATTCATAATATGACTTATCACTACACTCAATCTCATTAGTATTTTGGAGTGTCATTTTTCTAACAATTCTCTTATTTCTTGAAATTCTAACAAAAACGAATGTCATTACACTCATCTTAATATACTACATCAAAATAAAAAAAATTCATATTTTAAATTTTTTTTAAGAAATTTGGTATGTGATTATGACATTTTGATTTGTACTTCATTTAATGTGTGAGATTATGACACTCGATTATCCTAATGTCTTTGCATCAAACATTCTCAAACAATTCATCTTATTTCTCTAATTGCCTTTCTTAAATTTTGTTATATTACTATAAAGCTCTAATTTTCCACTCTTTTCACCTTTACATTACTTTGATTTGATTATTTTATAATTCTTCAATTTATCTCAGTTCATCTTTACTTTATATTTACTTATTATTAAAGTAATAATTTATTATTATTTTTAATTACTTACTATGTTAATTCTTAATAATTGAAAACTTGTCTGATCAACACAAATCAAACATTATTAGACACATGTCAATGTGCTTTATCAAGCAAATAATTTAGTTTTATATTAATAATTATAATATGTTCTAGAGTTTTGTCTTACTTTTTAAGGCATTATGACATATATAAAGGATTTCCAAATTAAAGACCTCGTGCTTGACCTCCTTGGATTCTTGGAGTTCAACTTTCCCTTAAAATTTACCACATTTTTTTAATTTTTTTTGTCTTTGATTTGTTTATATTTATACGAAACTATAAATCTTCTCTAACATGAACTTTAGATCACTTCAAATTTTTTATATTAAATTGCTTAAATTTATCTTTTTTAAGTTGTAATATATATTTACTTAATTTTCAAAAAATAATTTATTATTATTATACTTACTTTGTTAATTAATAAATATTGCATGTGAGAGATGATCGTGACAAAGTAAATGTTGATGGATTCATCAATGAGCTCTATCCAATAACATAATTATTTATGTATTTTTAAAAATAAATATTTTTTTGTTAACTATTGCATTCTTTGTGAAACATTTTATTTGTACACGATTTGATGATCGAGGATGTCACAATTGATCTTATTAGTATCTTGGAATTCTACTTTCTAATAAAACTGTTAGTATTTTCTTTCTAGTTTTTCAGATTGATTTGGTTATGTTACTGTGTTACTTTAATTGTTTACTCATTCAACTTTTACATAACCCTGATTGGTTACAATACATTACTTTGATTTATCTTACATTGTCTATAATATATATTTACTTAAAATTAAAATACTAATTTGTTAATATTTATGCTTTTTCACTTTTGTGATTTGTAATAAATCTAAACATACACACCAACTCTACATGCTCTTGCAAAAACATCATTTCTTTTTATGTCTTTAAGCATTGTATTTTCTAAGGTTTTAGCACTTTTATAATGAATTTTGATTCGTAGTAGATATGATAATTGACGATGTTACACTCCATCTCCTTAGTTTCTTTGAATGCTTTCCTGTTGTACAATTGAAGACATTTCTTCAAATTGGTTTTCTTTTGTTTTGTCATATTAAGTAGAAACTCATATTCTCCTCTTTCAAAGCTTTCATGATCCTTGTGTTTGTTATATTACTTTGCTTCAATTTATCTAATTTAAGAATTTTATATATTTGTTAAATATTAAGATATTAATTTATTATTATTTATACCTTTTTTGTAAATTATAGTAATTGCAAACAAAGACTTATTGAAATTAAGCATACATTATTGGAATCCTTCAAGTGATATTTATTTAATTAAATATTACTTTTTTAATATTTATATATCTTATTTATTCTGCTTTATACACACTTTACTAGTCATTATAGTTATTAGCTTATTTGATGATATAGAGTATAACTATCTTATATAACTTATCACATTTCTTTAACTTTTTAACTTAATTTAGTTATGTTAGTATTTAACTTAATTTCATCTTGTGTGACCTACACATTGCATTTATATTTATAAATTACTCTGCTTCAATTTAACTCATTTCAACATTTATATCCATTTACTTATTTTTAACAAAATATTTATAACTATTTTTTCATATTTATTTTATAATTTATTGTATGTCCAAATGATTTTTGATGAAATCAAAACAAATATCATTAGAATAACCTAAACGAGCTCCAATTAATTAAATATTCATTTTTGAATACTCAAATATTTTATTTTCCTAGATTTTTACAAGTCTTACAAAGCATTTTAATTAATAACAATTAAGGCTATCATACTCAATCTCCTAAGCATCTTTCATTGTCACTTTACCTTACAACTTAAATCAATTCATCAAATTTTTCAATTTCATTTGGTTGTTTCTTATGTATCTCTAAATCTCTAATATTATTACCTGCACATAACTTTTGTTTTATTACATGAATTACAAAATTCAAAAAGCATTAACATTAATAGATTATTAAGTTAATACTATATAATTATATACTAAAAGAAAAATGTGATAAGTTAATGTAATCTAGGAAAATAAAATCAAAGTGATGTGAAAATGAGAAGCACTTTATAGATATATAGCACTATGACTAAATCAATGAAAAATATTTGAAGAATTAACATAAAATCAACAAGAGATTTGCATTTTAAGATGCAAAGGAGGTGAAGTGAAATAGCCAAGAGTTTATTGAAACATATGAGCCATAATGCCATTAAAGGTGTGCTTAATCTGATAAAAAAAATATTTTTGTAAAATACATATATAATTGTAAAGAACTCATCCATGTGGTTCTAATGATGTTTGTTTCATTTTGATTAAACCTCATTTAGTATTAATGTTAATTACCAAAGAAAGCATGCATTAAATGGTAATAAATTTTTATTTTAATATTAAAAAGTTATATATTAACTATGAAATAAGAAAAATTGAAGATTTATTATATAATAATATATAGATGATGCAGAGTTGACACTAGAGAAGTTTTTAGAGTTACGTAGCAATATAAACAAATCACAAGAAAAACTTCAAAAAAATTTCAAATTTTATATAACAAAGTTTAATTCAAAGATATTTAAGAGATCTAGTGTTGTGTGCTTTAACATCAAATATGTTATGATTCTACATGCATCATATAACAAGCCAAAATCTTAGAAAAAAATATTTTAACACATTGAAATGAATATTTAATTTGATAGAATTCATCAAGATATGTCCATCAAAACTATAAAATAATAATAATTTATTATTTTAATGTTAAATAAATATCTATTAAAATTGAAATGATATAAATTTATATAATGTTATATAACTAAATGAAAACAATGCAAAGATCACATAAGACGGGTGCCAGAGTTTCCAAAAAATATAACCAAATTTAACAAAACATTGATGTAAATGAGATAAAAGAGGTTGGATAATTGCTTTCCTTGATACTAAGGAGATTAAGTATAACATCCCCAATTGTAAAATAAGGTACAAGTCAAGCTTCATTGTTAAGTGTGCTAATACCTTAAAGGAAAAAATATTTAAAAATATCAAAAATAAATATTTAATTGAATAGAGCTTATTAACATGATTCAATTGGAATTACTCAGAATTACAGTATAAAATATTTATAAATAAGAAAGAAAAAGTTATTTTGATATTAAAAAATAATATAATAAAGTTGGAATAAGATAAATTGAAGTAATGTGATATAATTAAATTAAAATGATTTAAATGTAAAATTAGAGGACAAATTCTTTTCATAATAATATAACCAAGTCAAAGCTAAACATTTAAAAAAAGAGATAACTTAGAAGGGAAAGTTGAACTCCAAATTTGTAAGGAGGCTTAGTGTAAACTACAACATTGTCAAGTGAGGTACAAATTGAAAGTTCTTATAAATCATGCCATATTTACAAAACATTTCTATAAACTTTAATATGAATATTCAATTTGATATAGCCAAATGAGAGATATGAAATGACTTTTGTTTTCTTTAAAGTAACTAAAATTAAAAAAAAAATTAATTTTTTAGTATATTATAAAATTAAAAAGAATCAAATTGTTACAAAGTAAAAAAAACAAATAAAAGAAATTAAAATGACCAAAAATATCGATTTTAGTCGCAATATACCCCAATAGAAAAGAAAATTTTCAAAAACTTTATCTGCTTTTTGCTTTATTCTTATTATTGATGTAAAAATTTGTTAATTTTAAGCTTATTTTCTTTTGTAATTCATAATAGTATCTAATGAGTTTTGAAAAAGATGAAAGAAATTTCATTGTACTCTATTCAAAAAGATGCATTCAATTAAACATTTACTATTATTTTTTCAAATTTTTTTATTTTTTAGGATTTTGCATTCTTTATAGGACATTTTCATTAGTCATGATTTAATAATAAAGGATATTACATACATTCTATTTAGTATCATGTAGTAGAACTTTCTTGAAATATTTATCACATTTTATTCAACCACTTTGGTTTGATTTGGTTATATTACTTTAAAAATGTAATTCTCCTATCATATGATCTTTACAATGGTTTGATTTGGTTATATAATGTTGCCTTAATTTATCAAATTTCGAGGTTTGTTATAAGTAATTTGCTCTTGTGGGTCTTTGTATCATTTTGAATTTTTTGCATTACAAAGCTTGTATTTATCTCATTTCAACATTAATGTATATTTACTTAATAACAAAAATATAATGTATTATTATTTAATGTTATTTACTATAATTTTTTGTGGTAACTACGAATAATGTTGAATTGCTATGAAACAAAAATTAATTCACTCATTCTTGATCTACTTTATCTAATTTAACATTATGTTTTATATCTTTAAGTATTTTATTTTTTGGATCTCTCGATCCCATTGTTTAATACTAAATTAATTTATTATAGTTTATGTTTATTTAATTTAATAATTTAAAGTTTATCCAAGTCAAGTCTACTAAAAATGAAGCAAACATTATTGCACATTACTCAATGATCGATATCTAAATAAGTTTCCACTCTACATTAATTTTGAATATTTTATGTTTTCGTGTTTTGACATGATGTACAATTCATTTTAATTTCAACCTAAATTTGATGATCGAGCATATTACACAAGATTCTATACTGTTTATATATGTAATTTTCCTTGACAAATTATCTCATTTCTTTAATAGTTTTACTTTGATTTTGTTATATTACTTTGTAACTCCAAACCTCCTATTGAGTAACTTTTATATTACAATGCTTTAGTTTTATGATATTATTTTAATTTATCTTATTATAGCTCTAATATATATTTACATATATTACAATATTATTTTATTTATATTTATGCTCAATGCTTTCAATAATTCATAGTAATTCCAAAAGATGTCCAATCAAGATGAAGCAAACATCATAGGATTCATCTGGGTGAGCTATATTTAATTAAATATTAATTTTTAAATTTCAAAATATTTTATTTTCTTTTAGTTGTTCATGCTTTATTAGACTTCATGATTCTTAACAAATTTAAGCTTCAAGATAGTTATGTTTTATTTTTTTTATTCTATTATTTAACTCTAAATCTTGTCTCTTAAAACTTTTGCATCAGGTTGACTTGGTTATATTATGCTATTTCAATTTATCTCATTTTAGGTTTACATATATTAACATAATATTAAATTACTAAATTTTTATTATGTATGCTTATTTACTTTGGTAATTCATAAAATTTCTTCACAAGCACGAATGATAATGACGCAAATATCATTGTGCTCATCTCAACAAGAGTCTTTTCTTTAAATATTCCTTTTAATATTTTTAAATATTTTAAATTTTGTTGTTTTTGAATATTTTATATGACATTTCATAACTTACTTGGCAATTAGAGTATCATAAAACACATTTTTCCAATAAAATTTAACAAATTTCTTCAAAACTTTTTCTTTAATTTTTTCATATTACTATATAACTCAATTCATTTCTCTAATGACTTTTAGATCACTTTTAGTTGGCTAATTTACATTTCTTCAGCATATCTCACATGAGGTTTTATATATTTACTTAATATTAAAAGAATAATTTATTTTTATTCATGTTTTGTTATGATTCGTAGTAATTAAAAAAAATATGATCAAGTTAAAACAATAGAAATTACACTCATCTCGATGAGTCCTATCTAATAATATGTAGACTTTTTTTTATTTTTAAAGTTTAATTTTTATAGATATTTGGCATGGCTCATGAGATATTTATATTTGCACTTTTTTTGATTAATAACTACAACGATATTTGATCTCTTTAGCATCAAAGAAATCAACATTTTGATATACATTATTATATTTTGTAATAAATTTTATCTAATCAGTTTTTTAACTTTACATACCTAAATCCCTACTTTTGTACCCTTACATCAATTAGATTTTTTAATGTCACATTGCATAAATTTATCTAATTTTATCTTCAATATATATTATTTTTTTTGTAAAAATAATAATTTATTTTTATATAATCTTATTTAACTTTGTATTTCATAATAATTCCAAAGGTGGCCTAATGGAGATAAAACAAATGTCACGACACTCACCTCAATAAGCTCTTTATAATTAAAACAAATCATTTTCATATGTTTAAATATTTTAGATTCAATATTTCATGGCATTTTTTGGGAGCTATTTTATTGAGGCATTATTTAATGATTGTGGATGTTATACTCGATCTCATAATCGCTTGAAATGCAACTTTCCTATAGCATTCATCTCAATTTTCAAGTTTTTCCCTTTGATTTTTTTATATTGCTTTGTTGTTCTCAATCTCCTCCCATTTCAACTTTACATCACTTTCATTTGATTTTATTAAAATGCTTTAATTTATTACAATTTACCTTCAAAATAAATTTTCATAATATTAAAGCACTAATTTACTAAATACTATTTTCTTAAACATTTTGACTTTGATTTGCATGGAACACATTGTAATGCTAAATCTCCATTCGTATGACCTCTATAACTCTTATATTTTTCCATATTATATTACTTAAAATTATTTGATTTTAATTTTAAATTACATTTACTTTAACAATAAAATAATAATTTATTATTATTTTTTTATTTTATTTTCTAGATCATAAGAACTTTGAATTATGTCTAAATAAGATAAAAAAATAGTGTTGGACTCATATTAATGAGCTCTATCAAAATAAGTATTAACTTATATATTTTTGAATATTTTATTTTTCATTACTTTGGCATACTTTGTGAGTGATTTTGATTTGTACATGATTTAATGATTTAGGATGTTCAGTCTCCTCGCATATTGTAATCAATATTTCTTATATAGTTTAATAAAGCTTTTCAAATTTTTTTATTTTATTTTTTTTGATATTACAAAATAATACGAAATTTCCTCTTATGTAACCTTGAAATTACATTCATTCCATTATCCTACGTTACTTCAATTTGCCTCATTTTAACTTTAAAATATGTTTACTTAATATTAAAATTATAATTTTCCACATTTATGCTTATTTAGTTTTATAATTTGCAACCATTTTACAAAATACCTAATAGAAATTAAACAAATATTAATGTGTTAGACTCATCTAGCTCTAGAAAATTAAATATAAATTTTTCGTTTTCTTTGATTTTGGCATATTTTTTGAGATATTTTCTTTTGTGCCTAATTTGATATCGAGGATGCTACCCTCGACCTCCATAGTATTGGTAATCCAAACATGTAGTATTATTTCTTTAAAATTTTCTAATATTTTGCTGTAATTGTTTTATTACTATGTAACTGTAAATCTATTCTTATGAATGCATTATGTTTTTTTAATTTTGCTACTGTTCATTACATCAATTTATCTAATTTTTTTAAATTATTTTTTCTTAATATTATGAAAAACTTTTTATTATCAATTCTTATTTATTTTGTAATTCTCTATAATACCAAACTATGTTTGATTGACAATTAAAAAATCCCACCACACACTTCCTAGAAGCTCTATCTAAAAAATATTTATTTTCTATATTTTTAAATATTTTTGTTTTTTAAGGCTTTGGCATGCTTTGCTTGACATTTTCAATTATACCTAGTTTGTTTATGAAGGATGTTATGCAAGATCTCTTTTGTATTTTTGAATACAATTATTCTATAATTTTTTATTTTGTTTTTTCAATTTTTTTTACTTTGATTTAGTTATAATATTATATAACTCAAAATCTTTTCTCATGTGACAATTTCTTTACTTTGATTTGGTTATGGTATAGTGCTTCAATTTATCTCTTTTTTGCTTTAAAATATATTTGGTTAATATAAAAAAAATAATTTATTATTATTTATGCTTATTTAGGTATGACATCAACTCCAAATGTGGTTTGATCGAGGCAAATGAATATTGGCAAACTCATCTCGACAGACTTTATGCAATTTAATATTTATTTTTATATCATTAAATATTTTATTTTTTAGGTTTTGTCATATTTATATCTGATTTGTGTGTTGAGAATGTTAAACTAATTCATAGTATCCTGAATGCAACATTGCCTTACAATTTGTCCCATTTCGTAAATGATTTGCTTTGATTTTTATATATTATTATATAAATCTAAATCTTCTACAATATGACAATTATATTGTTTTGATTTTGTTATATTCCATTGGTTAAGATAAATTTGAGCAATGTAATATAACCAAATGAAGGTGATGTAAAAGTTACATGAGAAGAGATTTAGAGTTTTGTAGTTATATAATTAAATATAATTAAAAGATTCCATGAAATGATATAAAGATTAAAAGAAAGAAACATTCTGACATGCCAAGGAGATCGAGTCAAATATCTTTGATCAATTAATGTCATAAAGTTTTTTAAAATTGAAAAAAATAATTTTTAAAAATAATAAAAATAAGTTTGAAGTTGATAGAGCTCTTCAAGGTGAGTGCAATGACTTTTGCTTAATTCCATTTCACCTCATTTCAAATAATGGCAAATTATCAAAATAAATTAGCATAATTGATGTTAACTTTTAATTTAGTTTTCAGTAAATGTATTCTAAAACAAAAAATAGATAATATGAAGCATTCTAATACAAAAATTCAATACAATGTGATATAACATGATAAGAGACTTAGTGTTACATTGTAAATATAACAAATTTCAAGAAAAACTTTTAAAAAATGCAATAAATTACACAAGAAAGTTTGAATCCAAGATATTAAGAACATTGAGAGTAATATCTTGAAACATAAAATTTGATATGACTCAAAATATCTTAAAAAACTTGTGAAAATATAAGAAAAAAATATTTAATTAGAAAGAGGTCATGAGATCTTTCTAGTGACATATGTTTCATCTCAATCAGACGTCATTTGAAAGTAATGAGAATTATCAAACAAAATATATATATAAATAAAACAAAATTATTATCACTCTAATATTAAGTAGAGATATATTAGAGCTAAAATAAGATAAACTATACTAGTTTAATTCAACAAGATCAAAGAAATGTAAGGTTGTAGAGTTAAAGGGATTGATTTATCCATTAGAATCTTTATAGGTTTCATATTTTTACACCAAAAGTTCTTAAATAATTATTTAAAATTCTTATTTTATGAAAAAATTTCCCACCATTTAGTTTCCTAATTCGTAATTCTATGAAAAAATTTATCTCTCCCATCATATTCGTCTCAAACTCTGTTGTCATTAAGTCATCAAATTATTTACACATTTTCATTTTTGCTACAAAAAACTATTTTAAGAAATTAAACTTGTATAAGAAATAAATGATCATTTAATAGTCATAGGAACAGTGTGGTATTTGGTTTTCATTTTCTAAATCCACTATTAACTACATAATTACTCAACCTTTATGTAGTATATGAAGAAGTTACTTAAGGTCATAAAGTGCCTTCCTAAGCTAATATAGCATTATCACTATGTTTATCGATGTTAAAATAAGAGATTTTTCTATATACACATCATCCTTTATCATCCTATCTAAAAATACAACTTTGCATCAATTTAAAATAATCCAAAATTTTTATGTTATGAAAATATTGAGGGAAGTCTAATGGACGTTAATCTTCTTGCTGATGCAAATGACTCCTTAAAATGTATGCCTTCAACCTAATCATTAAGAAGATTACTCTATAATTTCATCTTGTTTATTTTTGAATGTCCATTTGTTTCCAAACACTTATTAATCACTAAGCCTAGAAACTACTTGCTACACCAAGATTCTCTCAAATGGATCCAACACTTCATTCATTTTTTGAACCCAATAGTTATCCTCAAGGGAATAAATATTGTTCTATAAAAGTTACAAATGCACTAGAAACAATTTCACTCATAGAGGCTCTAGTCCTAACTCCTCAACTAACATATCCCATTATTAATTCCTTTGTTTGTTAATATTGATAGTTCCATGTATTTTAATTCCTTAATTTGCCTTTATTCTTATTCAAGTGTAAGTTCCTTAAGTATTTTATCTCTTCATCAAAAATTTATTATTTGTCTTTTAAATGGAGTTATCAAATAATAAATGCAATATTTTCCATACATTTTGGTTATTCATGCTAAACTCTATAAGTGTCACCATGTCCTCTGCCAACTATTAAAACTCGATCATCTTTAAATATTTTGTAACATTTGTTGTTAAAATTAACAAAATAGCTAGCAACATTAAATGGAGTAATACTAATTAAATGAAATTATAATCTATAGACTAAAAGAATTTAAAAGTGTAAAATTTTGCAAATGTATATCACTAATTCGAATTATCTGCACCTTAGAGTTATCTCTCATCTATTTGGACCACATTCTATCAATATAAACATTCATTGGTGTCCAGTCATTTTCTGAGCATCTACTTTCGAACACTCCAGATTTAAATCTCGATTTTTTTCTCTATGAAGGGCCACTTAAATTTCAAAATTTTAACTTCGTAGCTATAATTGTAACCTTTATTTGTCGAGTTTTTTCGTCACTTGTGCACATAATTCTTAAATATTTTATTTCTACCATACAAATGTTTGGAACACATTATATTTCTATGCAATGATTATAGAGACATCTTATATTATGTTTTCTATTCCTTATCCTTTCAAACCTAATTAATCTTGTGTTGAACACTAATACTCATTGTGAGAGCTTCCATAATATCAATCCAAGTTACCCATTTGAAATAAGATTTAAACTAAAAATATTTTTCCTAATTTTATAATCCATGATAGTATGTCTTATTTATACATCACTAAATGGTTGTAATAATTCAAATATTACATAAACTTTCAAAAAAATGACATATTTATTGTTAGAAGAGTGAAAAATAAGCGAAGCATTAGAAACTTTTCCATGTTCTACACAATATATTTTTATTTTTCTGTCAGTAATTTCGTTTTTTAATGATGTATGGTCACTATTTATGAAATTTTTTTCATCATAGATTCTAAGTATTTCTATATTCCTTTTCTCATCTTCTTTGATAAAAAATCTAGAAGATCAATTTTTCTAATGCAATAATTTTTTAATTTTTTTATGTGTATAATTTGAAGAACTTAAAGTACTAATAACTCCTATATAATTATTTCCAAGAACTTCTTTAGGCCAAGAGAATAGCTCATTCTCTTTCACTCCAAGTAGCATGTAATGCTTTCTTCTTCTTCATTTTATTCGTTTTCTCTTCCTATCATTTAGTGCCTTTGAGTTGTAGAAAATTCAATTTAATATGGCTAATTTAACAACAATTGTATCACCTTGGAGCCTTAAACATCTCCCTTCTTTTCTTCTTTTGACAATTCCTATTTATAAAAAATTTTCCCAAATTTTGAGCTAAACCTTTAACAAAAAATTTTCCTCTTCTCCCAAATCTATAGATGAAATGAATGCCACATCTAAATCTTCTTTAGTTTCTTTGAATGGCATTCCTTCCTCTTTCCTTGCTCATGCTTTGGCTTGCTTATGAAAGCTTCCATTTCAACTCTTTTATTCAACTCAATATTATCCATAAATAATTCTCCAACTAACTTATCCAATTTGAGCTTATTTATATGATTGCTACCATTATTGTCATGGTAAGAGGGTCATAGTACTTGGGTAGAATCCTATACATCTTTTTTATATGTAAAAAATTACAAAGTGCTTTACCAATCTTTGTTAATCCATCAATAATATTAGTAAATTGAATAAATATCTTCTTTTTTATTTCTCCTTAATCCATTTTAAATAACTCATAATCACGTGCAACAAAATGATTTTTGTTTCTTTAGCTTGCAAAAAGCCTTTTTTAGTTATTTCAATTTTTTTTTCCAAATTTCATATGTGGTTTTTGAATTGATAACTTCATCAAATTCACTTGGAGATATTTAACAATAATGATTGTTTCGTGTAGCGTTTCATTGTGGCATTATCCTTCTATCACTACTAAGTTCACTAAAAGCCTTTATTTAATTTATGAATCAATTTCTAAGTCACATAGTTTGGTGAGTACTTTCCAAAGTTTTAATATGATTGATCAAATAAAAAATTTTAGATCTATTTTTTCGATATAAATAAAAGTCACAATTAAATAATGGTGAATGAATTAAAGAAGATCCTTCATAGGGTGTTGCACCAACACCAATCATGGATGAAAATGCTTTAAAAACTTTGTTTAGCAAGCAAAGTGACAAACATATATTTTGTAAAGCATGCAAAAATGGTCATAGAGAAATTAAAAGAAGTGTGTAACAAAAATGAACATTAACTAAACTTTGCAAGATCATTAAAATGCACATGGCAATTCATGCAAGTTAGTTGTCTCAATCTTTTATAAGAAACCCTCTCTAACAATAACTGAAGTAAAAAAATTAGCATGTGAATTCTACTAAAGGGTGTGAATTACGGGCTTCAAAGTAATGTTTCTTACTTGTTATCATATATACAGCTTAGAAAAAATTTATATTTATACAAAATCTCAATTATATATATATATATATATATATATATATATATATATATATTATTTGATCTAATAAAAAACTATGTTTGGGTTGAGCTCACAAAGTCATATGTTATAGGTCAACAACAAAAATCATGTAGAATAGAGGTGAACTATATGGTTTTTGCACATTATATAGGAAATTTAAACTTACAACACAACATTCTCATAAAAGTTACCTCATTTTTTTAAACTTTTTTACTTTTATTTTTATTATTATGTCAGCTTAAATCCCCCTCTGTATGGTTGTGATTTTGATGTATCACATTGATTAAATCTTTCACATTATCGGTCGATCGAGACCAATGTGAGCATTTTTTGATTCATCTAGAGGAGTTCTTCAAATTAAATATTCACTTATATAAATTAAAATATTTTAATTTAAAGAGGTTTTGCCAACTTTATGACACAATTCAAATCACACCTTATTTAATGAGCAAGTTTTTTATGCTCGATCTTCTTAGTGCCTTGGATTGAAACCTCTTTATAAAATTTATGTCATTAGTTAAGACATTTTTTTATTTTGTTGTATCACTGTGAAAACCCAATTCTCTTCTCGTTTGACCATAAGATCATTTAGATTTAGCATCATTTTATTTCTTTAATGTATCTCAATTCACCTATAATATATGATTACTAAATAATAAAATAATAACATAATGTTATTAATGCATATTTAATTGGGTTAACCATAGCAAATCCAAATGTGAATTTAGTAAGATGAGACAAACATCATGAGACTCATCTTTATGAGCTCTATTAAATTAAATATCAAACTTTCCAAACTTAGTATGCAACTTTATTATTTAATTTATCTAATTTATTAAATTTTTTTGTTTAATTTGGTGATGTTCCTATGATACCTACATTCTCCTATTCTATCACCTTTAAAACACTTTGATTTTTATGTAATATATTACTTTAAGTTATCTTATTTTTGTGGTAACCGATAACATTTGATATCAAAATAATAATTTTTTTTCACTTATTCTTATTTATTATAAAAATTTGTTGTAATTCTAATCATAGTTTTATTCAAGAGAAATGAAAGGTTGTTAGACTCATCACGATGATCCGTATCAAATGAAATATTCATTTTTTACATTTTTAGATAATATATTTTATACTATTATTGCAATTTAAAAAGTTATTTTGATTCAAATCTTATTTTGTTATTAAAAATGTTCCACTTCATATCTTTAGTATTTTAGAATAAAAAACTTTTATATTATTTATCACATTTGAAGAATTTTTTTAATTTGCTTATTTTACAATGTACTCTAATTTTCTAGTAGTGTGACGTTTACATCGCTTTTATTTGCATATATTACATTAAACAATTTTATCAAATTTCATCTTTAAAATATACATAGTATTGAAGAAATAAAATTTCAATTATAGTTATTTACCATAGTAATTAATAATAATTTTTGATAAGGCCTGATAGATCTAAAACAAATGTTATTGGACTCATCTTGATGGGCTCCAACTAATTAAATATTTATTATTATATTTTGAAATATTTTATTTTCTTGTATTTTGGGATATTTTAAGGGATACTTTAAATTATTCGTAATTTGGCAATCGATGATGTTATTCTCAATATCTTTAGTATCTTTAAGGCAATTACCTAATATAATTTATCTTATTTTATGAAATGTTTTAATTCTATATGTCTATATCACTATGAAACTCTATTTATCATCTCTTATGACATTTTGATTACTTTAATTTTTTTATATTACATTACTTTAGTTTATATTATTTCATTGTTAAAACATATTACATTATATTGAAGTACTAGATTATTATAATTTAAACTTATTTATTTTGTTAATTAAGATTGTAGTGTCAATTAAGGTTTGAACTAGACTAAAAAAGCTAAAGGTAACTGATGTTAATAAGCAATATCTAACTAAATATTTGCATTTAATGTTTTATATATTTTATTTTCTATGGTTTAGCAAGCATGATAAATAATTTTTATTTACCGTTGAATGCAACTTTCTTGCACAATTTACCTCATTTCAATAAGTATTTTATTTTGATTTGCTTGTCACTATGTAACACTAAATTTCCATTCATATCACAACTACATTGCTTCAATTTATCTCATTTCAACTTTAGATTATATTTTCTCAATGATAAAACAATTATTTATCAATATTTATTGTTAATTATAATGATAATTTTTGATAATTATAAATACGGTCTGATTTAGGCAAACAAATATAATTTTAATTATTTAGACAAGCTCTATTGAATTAAAATTAATTTTCATGTCTTAATGAAACATTCTGTTGTTCTAGCATGACTTGTGAGAAATTTTATTTATATTTCACTTTCTGATTGTAGATATTTTACTCAATCTCTTTAATATCTTGGAATACAACTTTTCCAAACATTTTCTCAATCCTTCAAATTTATCAATTTGATTTAGTTTATTATCAAGAAACTTTAATTTTCGTTTTATTTGTCCTATAAATTGCCTTTGTTTTGCTATATTACAAATCCTCAACTTATCTCATTTAAGATTTAACATGTATTTTCTTCTTATTAAAATTATAATTTTTTATTGTTTGTGCTTTTTAATTATGTAAGTTGTAAGTCAAATGGATGCCTAATCATGATGAAATAAATATTGTGCAACTCATCTTGATCAGAACTATGAAATTAAATATTTATTTATATATTTTTGAATTTCTTTTATTTATGTATATTTTATTAAACATTTTTATTCAAGGGTTATTTGATGATCGATAATGTTATAAGCAGCTACCTCGGTATCTTAGAATGCAACTTTCTCAAACAATTTTTATTATTTCTTAAATAATAGTCCTTTTTTATTTACTTTTGTAATTCATAGTTAAACAAACTATGGTTTCATATAGTTGAAACAAACCTGATTGGACTCCACTTGATGAGCTTATTGAAATTAAATATTTATTTAATTTTATAAATATTACCATTTCTAGACTTTTTCTTTTCATATAAGGTATTTTAATTCGTGCTTAATTTGAGTGTCGAGGTTTATAGACTCAATATCTTCAATGCCTTGGAATAAAAATTTTTCTTAGAATTTATCTCATTTCAAAGAATATTTTATTTGATTTGGTAGGTTTCTTTATAACTTTAAATTCCTTTAATGTGATATTTGTTCTCCTAATTTTAGTTATATTTTAGATCTTTAATATATCTCATTTCAAATTTAAACTACATTTAGTAAATGTTAAAATAATAATTTGTTTTTATTTATATTTGTTTAAATTTATATTCTATAATCATAATAAATATGAGCTAATGTGACAAAATAAATCTTGTTGAACTATTTCTAAATTAGTTTTATAAAATTAAAAATAAAATTTTTATATTTTTAAATAATCTATTTCTCATATCATAGACATGCTTTACATGACAAATTGATTAATACCTAATTTGATGTTTTAGGATATTGCACTCAATCATCTACATATCTTTGAATAGAACTTTCACATATATAATTTATCTCTTTTTCAAATTTTCTCTTTGGTTTAGTTAAGCTACTATAAAACTTAATTTCTCTACCACTGTAACCTTTGCATTACTTTCATTATGTTAGATTATATTATATATATTTATCTTGCTTTATCTTTAAAAAAAATTTGCTTACTATTAAAATAATGACATTATTTTTTATGCATATTTTCGTTTGTAACTCATCCAATTAAATATTTATTTTTATATATTATTTATAGATTATATTCTTACATATTGGCATGTTTTATGAGATATTTTGATTTATAGCTAATTTGTTGATCAATTATGTTACACTCAAACTCGATAGTATCTTGGAATGTATCTTTTATGTATAGTTTATCTAATTTATCCAAATATTTTTCTTTAATTTGCATTTTTTTGTAGAACCTCTTGTTGCACCTTTATGTCACCCTTACAATCTTTTGATTTGGGTATAATATATATTATCAATTTATCTCATTTAAGCTTTAGTACATTTTTAGTTTTTTTAAAATAAAATTTTGTGATTATTTTTGTTTATTTATTTTTATCATATTGAGAAATTCAAAACAAGGTCTAATGAAGATGAAATAAACATTATTTATTATGTGTTAACAAGCTTTATCTTACTCATATTTATATTAATATTTTTATTTAATCTGTTATCTATCTTTTTGGAGAACTTTCAGAAAAATTATAATTTTTACTTAATTTGATGATCAAGAATGTTTGATTCGATCTCCTTGGTATCTATGAATGCAACATTTTCAAGTATTTTATTATATTTATTTAAAATTATTTCTTTGAATTAGTAATGTTGTAGTCTAACAATAGATCTCAAATTGTCGTGATTTGATATTATAATAATAAATTATCAATATTTAAGTTTATTAACTTATGCAATTTGTATTTATTATAAACATTATTTAATTGACATGAAACTAAAGTTATTGGACTAATCTCAATTAGTTTTGTCTAATTAAAAGTTTGTTTTTATATTATTTTAAATATTTTATTTTTTAAGAGTTTTGGTATGTTTTTTGACATACTTTGATTTAAATGAAATTTGGCAATTGAGTATGCTATACTTCATCTTTCTAGCATAATGTAATGTAACTTTAACATACAATTTGTTACTTTGTGATAAATTTTTCTTTGATTTGATTAACTTGTCTGAAAGTCCAATTATCCTCTCACATGACCTTATAATATTATGATTTAATTAATTTGCTTTAATTTATCACATTTCAACTTTGTTAAATATTTTTAAAAATTTAAGAATAATAATTTATTAATATTTATGATTGTTTTCTATTGTAATTACTAGTAATTTTAAATAATATATGATTAATGCAAAACAAAACAACTAGACTCAAATTAGGAAACTCTCGTTAATTAAATATTTATTTCAATATTTTTTGATTTCTTTAAAACCTTTATTTGGAATTTTTATTTATATTTGATTGAAATATTAATTTACAATCAAACTTTTTAGTATTTCAAGATTTTGGCTCCATTCATAATTTATCTCATTTTATTAAATCATTCACTTTGATTTCAGTAAATTACTATGTAGCTATAATTCGATTATTGTGCAACACTTAGATCTCTTAGATTTGGTTGTGTTACTTTTGGTTCAATCTATTAGGTTTTTCATCTTAAATATATGTTATCTTAATATTAAAATAATTTTTTATTATTTGCTTCTTTACTTCGATAATTGGTAACAATTCCAAGGGTGGTCTAATAAAGACAAAGACAATGTGTTGACAATCACCCTAATGAGTTTAATGTAGTTAAATATTCATTTTAAAATACTATATTAACATGGATTTTGACATGCTTCAGGAGGCATTTAATTTGTACCATATTTGATGATGAAGAATTTCATAATCAATTCCATTGGCATCTTGCAATGGAGTTTCCAATACAAATTATGACATTTCTTCAAAATGTTTACTTTGATTAGGTTATGTTGTTATGTAACTCTAAATCTCCTTCCCTGTGTCATTCATATCGCATTGATTTGGTTGTATAATATTATCTCAATTTATTTTAATTCAGGTTTAATATATTATTATTTAATATTAAATTAATAATATATTATTAATTATTTTAGTGATTCATAGTAATTCTAGAGAAGGTATGATAAAGATGAAACAAAAATTATTAGCCTTGTCTTGTTGATCTTCGTCAAATTAACAATTTATATGGTTTTTTTGTTCGATTTGTTTCTATTTTTATAAGCATCTTATATTTAATCGTTTCTATATGCTTTTCATGGCCTCTTGACTTAGAACTAATTTGATTATCAATGATGTTGCACATGAACTCATTAGCATCTTGGAATGCAACTTTGTTATAAACTTTACCTCATTTCTCCAAATATTTTTGTTTGATTTGGTTATATGATTATTAAATTGTAATTATCCACTCATGTAACCTCTACATCAAAATGTTTTCATTATATTACATTTTGTTAATTTATCAAATTTATGTTTTATTATAAATTTAACTAGAATTAAATAATAATTTATTATTTTATATGTTTTTCTAGTTTATTAAATTGAAGTAATGCGAAATAGGGCCCAATAAAGATAGAACAAAAGTAATTGGGTTCTTTTTTATGAGCTCTTAAATTATTTTTGCATTTTTACATACTTTAATGTTTAAGGTTTCAGCATGCTTTGCGACAAATTATTATTTGTACCTAGTTTTATAGTTGTGGATGTTACTCTCAATCTCCTTAATTTCTTAGACTACAACTTTCTTATACAAAATATCTTAATACTTGAAATTTTTTTCGTTCGTTTTTTTATTGTTCTTTGTAACTATAAATCATTTTGAATGACCTTTAGATGATATTTATTTGAAATCATTACATTGCTTCAATTTATATCATTGCAATTTTAAAAAATTTAGTTAAATATTGAAATAATAATTTTATATTTTAATGTTTGTTGGAATTTTATAGTAATTTAAATGAGAACCAACCTAAATGAAACAGATATCAACTGAATTTTTTTTACAAGATTTATGCAACAATATATTCATTTATATAACTTTCAATATTTTATTTACCAAAGTTTTGGCATTTTTGACAAGACAATTCAATTTGTACCAGATTTGGCAATGGAGGATGCTTCTGTCAATCTACTTTTTACACTTGAATAAAATTTTGTTATACAATTTATCTCATTTATTTAATTTAATTTCTTTGATTTCACTAAGATATTAAGAAAGTCAAATTATCGTTCATGTGACCATTATATCTATTAATTTTGTTATAGTTACATAAATTTATCTCACCCTCATTGTGCTATAAATCTAATTAATATTAACATATACATTTATCATTATTTATGTTTATTAATAGTTTTAGTTCATAGTAATTAGAAAAGTGTTCCAAAAATGATGAAAGTAATGACGTTGGACTCCTATTGATGAAAACTATCAAATTAAAAGTTCTATTTTATATTTTGAAATATTTTATTTTTTTTAAGGATTTTTGAGTGTTTTGGGAGACATTTTGGTTTGTTTTAGATTTGGTGATTGCGAATGCTATACTTAATCTCAATAGTACATTGGAAGGCAATTTTTGTAGAAAATTTAATTTTTTTAATAATCTAACATAATCTCAATATATAACATTTTTTATATTAAATTTCTTTAATTAATGTTATTTTAGCTTTAATATCTATTTTCTTGATAAATAATTAAAATCATTAATATTTTAACATATTTATTTTTTTAATTCATAATAATTCCAAAGTTAGACCAATCAACATGAATCGACAAAAAATAAACAATGCTACATTCATCTTCACATTGCCTAATAAATTAAATGTTAAGTTTGATATATTTTTAATATTATATTTTTACGGTTTTGGCTGCTTTTTGGGGCAATATTTTCATACAAATTTTAAAAAATGGAAAGTTATGCAAAATGTAATTAGCATATTTGAATACAGGTTTACTTACATTTAACTCATTCAAGTAATATTTTACTTTGACTTTACTATATAGTAATGTAACTCATATTCTATTAGAATGTGTCCTTTACATCACAATGACTTGATTATATTACATTTGTTAACTATTATAATTAATTTCTTAAATTTAAAATAATAATGAATTATTTCTCAATTTTATTTATTTTAATTTCTTAAAGTGATGAAGACAAAAAAGATTGTTCGACTTATTTGATTAGTTCTATCCTATTAAAATTTAATATTTAGATGTTAAAATATTTTATTTTTGGTAGTTTTTACATGCTTTACTAAGAATTATAATTTTTTAAACTATTTGATGATTGAGGATGTTAAACTCGATCACTTTAGTATCTTAAAATAAAACTTTCGTAATAATTTGACATATTTCTTCAACTTTTTCAGGTTGATTTTGATTTATTCACATAAAAATTAATTGTGCTCTAGAGTGGCCTTTACATTCCTTTGATTTGGTTATATTACTATTTTTTAATTTATCTTATGTAATATTAAGGTGAAAATTAGTTATTATTTATACTTTCTTAATTTCATTATTGTAGTAATTCTAAATGAGGTTTGATCAAAGTGAAACATATGTCATTTTACTTGCCTTGCGAGCTTTATCCAAATAAAAACTCCTAATATTTTTTAAATACTATTTTTTGTATGCCACATTTTATAAAAGATTTTGATTTGTATCTAATTTGATAATTGAGGATATTATACTCATCTTCTTAATATCATTGGTTGCAACTTTTACATAAACATTAACGCATTTCTTAAAATGTTTCTAACTTACTTCATTAGGTTAATTTATCTCATTTAAGTTTCAAAACTTATGAACTTATAGTAAAATAAAAAAATACATTTATTTACTTATATTGTTGTTTTTAATTAGTAGTAATTATAAGTGAAGTCTCATGAAGTATGAACAAAACTCGTTGGACTCGCCTTAATAAATTATACCAAATTAAATGTTATATTTCCAGTTTTTTGCATATCATATGGGATATTTTCATTCATACCATATGCGAATATCAATGACATTACACTGGATCTCCATATTATATTGGAATGAAATGTTCTTATACATTTATCTCGTAATTTCACATTTTTTTCATCCATTCAGTTTCATTATCATGAGAATCTAACTCTTCTATCATTTGGCCTTTACATCACTCTGATTTTTTAAAATTAAATTGCTTTAATTTTTCTCAATTTAATTTTAGTAGATATTTACCTAATATTATTATTAGTCATGAATACTTATATACATTGGTAAATTGTCTAATTCAAACATCATCTCAGTCATCTTGATGAGCTCTATCACATTAAGGGTTTATTTTTAAATGTTTTATTATTTTATTTTCTAGGGTTTTAGCAATTTTTACAAGATATTTGATCAATACCTAATTTTATTATAGAAGATATTATTCTTAATCTCCTTAGTACCTTGGAATACAACTTTTTCATAAACTTTATCACATTTCTTTAATTTATTTTCTATTTGGTTAAATTATTAAGTAACCATAAATCTACCATGTGTTGCCATTTTAATACGTTTATTTTTTTCATGTTATATTATTTCAATTTATCTTATTATATTTTTAAAATATATTTACTTAAAATTAAAATAATTATTTATTATTAGTTATTCTTATATATTTTATTAAATCATATTAATTCGAAACAGTTCTAATAGAGATTAAATAGAGAATGTTGGGCATGCCTCGATGGGTTCTGCACAATTAAATTTTTTGTAACACTTTTAAATTTTTGCACTTTATATTGTCATGCTTTATATGAAATTTTCATTAATAAATGATTGGATGATAGGGGATCTTACACTTGATCTTTTTAATATCTTGCAATTTATTGTATAATATATCTCATTCCTTAAAATATTTTTTGTTGATTTTGTTATGTTACAATGTAAATCAATCTATCAAAATATGTCATGTACATCACTCTGATTTGGATATTACAATTACTTGAAATTATATCATTTTAGCTTTAATTATTTTTATATATTATTAAAAAGATAATTTCTTATTATTTATGCTTATTTTGTTGATTCACAAAAATTTCTAACAAAGTTTTAGAGAGGAATAAAAGAATTTGTGTAATGTCTTAATGAGTTGCATCAAATTAAATAAATTTTCTTATATTTTTTTGAAAAAGATCTATAGTTTTGCCATGCTAGATTTGTTGATCAAGGATGTCACCCATGTCCTGCATAGTATATTAAAATACAATTATCATATATAGTTTACCAAATGTTTTCATTTGTTCTAATTTAATTTCCCTACATTTTCATGTAACTTTAAATTTCATCATGTGTGACATTTACATCACCTTTGTTTTATTTATAATACAATATTTTAGCTTATCTCATTTTTAGTTAATATTTATTAACTTAATATTAAGTAATAGTTTGTTCAAATTTAGGCTTATTTATTTTGGTAAATCAAAGTAATTCTAAAGAATGTTTAATAGAGATGAAAAGTTTTACATTGTACTTGACTCAATGAGCTTTCTTTAAATAAATGGTCATTCTAACGTATTAAAAATTTTATTCAAGAAAATTTTCTTATGATTCAAAAAAATATTTGATTCAAACCAAATTTGATGATTGAGGATGTTACATTTGATCTCCTTAATAACGCGAATGCAACCTCCTCGTGAAATTTCTCTTTGATTCTGTAACAAATAAATCTTCAATTTATCTCATTTTAATTTATATATACATATATCTAATTAATATGAAAAATAATTTATTTTTGTTTATGTTTCCTTAGTTTTGTCATTAATAGTAAATCAAGATGCGATGTGATCAAGATAAAGAAAGTGTCATTAGACTTGTCTCGATGTGATTTATCCATTTAAATATTTATTTTTATATGTTTAAATATTTTACTTCTAAGCCTTTGCATGGTTTATGAGAAAATTTAATTCGTACCTGAATTGTAAATTGAGCATATTGCAGTAGATCTCAAAAGTATCATTCAATACAACTTTCTCCTACAATATATCTCATTCCTTAAAACATTTTCTTTGATTTGGTTATATTACTAAGAAACATCAATTCTCTTATCATGTGGTTATTTAATATTCTATCACTTAAATTTATATATTTTAACATTTAATATACATTTATTTAATTTTATTAAAAAAATTCATTATTTATCCTTATTTTCTTGAATTATTCATAGTAATTTCAAAAAAGGTCTAGTAGTGATGAAATAAACCTTAATAGACTAGCCTCAAAGAAAAAATCAAATTAAAGATTAATTTTCAATTTTCTTAAATATATTATTTTTCATGGTTAAGCATGCTTTATTATACTTTTTTATTCATACATAATACTATGATGTAAGATTTTACACAAAATATCGTTTTTTCATGGAATGTAATTTTATCATGTAGTTTATTATACTTCATCAATTATTTTGCTTTGATTTAATTATATAACTATGCAACTCTAATTACCTTTTTGTGTGACCATTGCATGTCGTTAAATTTGGTATAGTATAGTGCTATAATTTAATATATTTCAACTCTAAAATACATTTAGTTAATTTTCATAAAATAATTTAATAATATTTATGCCTATTTATTTATGTGATATGTATTAATTGAAAAAAAAACAAATGTTATTGGACTCACCTCAATATGTTGTATCTTTTTAAAAGTAATTTTTTATATTTTTTTAGTTTTCTTTTAATTTGGGCATGTTTTAAGTGAAATTTTAAATTGTGTTTTAGTTAAGCATACATGATGTTATAGTCTAACTTCTTAGTTCCCTTGAATGAAAATTATTTATATTATTATTTTTATTTCTTCAATTATTTCTTTATTTATTTCACTATATTACTTTGAAACACTAATTCTCATCTCTTATGACCTTTACAATACTTTAAATTTGTTATATTACATTTCATTAATTTATCTCATGTTAGCTTTAATACTTATTTACTTAATGTTAAAGTAATTATTTAATATTATTTATGCATTTTTTAGTTTTCAATTCAAAGAAATTTTAAATAAGATGTAGTGGACATGGAACAAACACCTAGGATGTTATAATCGATCACCTTTGCATTTAACAATGAAACTTTCTGAAAGAATTAATCTTAATTTTTAAAAAAATATATTTAATTTTCTAATTTAACTTTAAAACAGTAATCCTTATATCAAGTGAACTTTACATCATTTTGATTTGATTACATTGCATTTCTTTGGTTTATATCTTTATGATTTGATTATATTACATCACATCTTTTTAGATTTTATTGCCTTAGTTCATACATGATCATACAGTTTATGTTGCTATGAACGAACTTCTTATTTTCTTGGAATGTACCATTCCCTTAAAATTTGTCTCATTTCTAGAACTTTTTTTAATTTGGTTAATTACAATAATAGTGTAAATCTCGTCTTCATTGGACTTCTTATTTCTTTGAGGTTGTTACTTTATATTGCTTTAGTTTAACTCATTTTAGGATTAATTTATAAGTTTTTAATTTCAAAAAATTAATTTATTTTTATTTGTTCATACTTTCTTAGTAATTAAATATAATTCCATGCATGGTTTGATTGAGCTGATACAAATGTTGTTTGATAAATTTAAACTTGCTTTACCTAATTAAAAATTAACTTTTATATTAATAATTATTATATTTACAAAGACTTTTGCATCCTTTAAGAAGTAGTTTGAATCATACCTGGTTTCATGATCAACACTATTGCACTCAATTACCTTAAATCTTGGAATGTTTTTTTTATTTATCAAATATCTTCAAATTTTAATTTTTATTTGATTATATTATTGTGAAACTATAATTCTCCTCTTTTGTTACCATTACACCTCTTATATTTTATTATATTAAAATACTTTGATTTATCTAATTTTAGCTCGTGTATATGTTTACTGAATATTGAAATGATAATTATTTTTACACATTTTTAATTATTTTGATAATTAATAATAATTTCTAATTTTTTCAAATGGAAACAAAAAATGCAGTTTCATTAGAACTAACTCTTCCCAAAGAAATATTTAATTTTATATATTTTGTACATATTTTATTTTTTTGAGATTTTGAATTGCTTCATGACATATTTTGGCTAATAGCTAATTTGATTATCAATGTTATTATACTCTATCTCCTTGGCATCTTGGAATGTGGTATTATTGTATGTTTTATCTTAATTTTTCAAATATTTTTGTTTGAATTGGTTATAATGTAGTGTAAGTGTAAATCTTTATCATGTGATTTTTACATCACCTTGATTTTGTCACATTATTGCTTCAAATAATAGCATTTCAACTTTAATATGTATTTATATAAATTAAAATAACAACTTATTATTTTTTTTAATTTAGTTTCCTTCGTAAGTTTTATTTCAATTGATGTTTTATCGAGACAAAATAAATATTGTTTGAGTCATCTCGATAAGCTCTATTTAATTCAGTACAAATTTTTATATTTTTTTAAATATTTTATTTTTTAAGGTTGTTGGCACTCTTTGTGAGACATTTTGATTTGGACTTAAATTGACCATCTAGGATGCTATGCTCTCTCTCCTTTGTATTTTTGAGGTCAACATTGTTATAGTATTTATCTTTTTTCTTAAAATTTATTACCTTAATTTTGAAAAATTTGTTTGCTACTCTAGTTCTCATCACCTTTGTTTTTTACATATGTGCAACTTGGTTTTGTTATATTATTTAAATTAAACACTTTTTAGTTTTAATATATATTTAGTTAGTATTAAAATAATAATTTATTATTACCCTAACTATTTGATTTGGTAAACCATAGTAATTCCAAATAAAGTTTGAATGAGATGAAATAAATATTATTCAACTCATCTCCATCGGCTTCATCTAATTAAATATTTTTTTAAATTTCTAATTTGAGTTTTGGTTTAACTCACAACTAATTCAATTTGCAACTCATTTTGAACTTCTTAGATCTTGCAATGCAACTTTATTGTAAAGCATTTCTCATTTCTTAAATTTTTTTGCTTTCAATTACTTATAATACAATGAAACTCAAATTATCCTTTCATGTCATCTTTCTAACAATTTTATATTACATAATATCCCATTTTAACGTTTTTACTTATGTTATTAAAATTTAAACAATATTTTATTGTTATTTAGGCTTCTTTTAATTTTCTATTTCATATAAATTTAGAAGAAGTTTCAAATGAGGCAAAACAAATGTTGGACACATTTTGATGAGCTCTTTTAAATAAAATAATCACTTTTTTGTATTTATTCAACATTTTAATTTATTGGGTTTTGACATGCATTAGGAGGTGTTTTTTCTACACAAAATTCTATTATTATAGATGCTGTACTTGATCTCCTTTCTCTCTTAGATTGAAAGTTTCCTAAACTTTTATTTAATTATCATCAATGTTACACTTAATCATAATATCTCAAAGCATAATTTTTTTAGAATAATTTGTCTCACTATCTCAAATGGTTTACTTCATTTGGCTATATTGATATATAACTCTAAATCTTTGCTCTTGCTACCAACACAACACATTGATTTTGATAAATTACATTGCTTTAATTCCTTTTATTTATATTTTAAATTACATTTACTTAATATAAAAATAATAATAATTATTATTATTTTATAGTTACTTTTTATGTCATAGTAATATGAAATGAGATGAGATGAAGACGAAACAAATTTTAGTAGACTTATCACAATGAGGTCTATTTAATTAATTATTCACTTGTATATTTTCTTGAACTTCATTTTCTAAGGTTATTTTATAGTTTGTGAGCTATTTTGATCTATAAAAAAATTGAGCATTTACTGTCTTACACTTGATCTCCTTAATATATTGGAATACAACTTTCCTACATATATCATTTTGTAAAATCTTTCAATTTACATTGTTTATATTTAAAAGAAATTCTAACTCTTCTCTTGTTTAACCATTACATCACTTTCATTTTGTTAAATTACTTTTCTTCAACTAATCTTTTTTTAGATTTAATATATATCAACTAAATACTAAAAAAATAATTTATTATTTTTTATGTTTATTTACATTGACAATTCACAATATTACTAATCAAGGTTTGATGGAGACAAAATAGTCATCATTGCACCAAATTTTATGAGCTTTTTATAATTAAATTTTTATTTTTGCAATAATAAGTACTTTTCTTTTTATGTTTTGGCACACTTGTTGTTTTGATACATGCCATATTTGATGATGATGGATATTATACTTCATGTACTTAATATCATACAAAATTTAATTGACCATAATTTTGTGATGCAAAATTCATGCAAGTATGATACGTTGTCTACTTAAATCACTTGTTATTACATCTTGAATCCAATGTCCAATGTTTCCCATAACTTAATAATACTTATGCAACTATGCTGGTCATATCGCATTGTGTACAAACTCTCTTGTTCTCACTAAACATAAGTAATTAAAAAATTGTAGGTTATATCTTTAAATTAAACTTATATAAATTTAATCACAAAATTGTTAACTAAAAAGTTAAAACACAAGTTTAGGAAAATGTAAATGTGTAAAGAATAGACATATCATTAATACAACAAAATATTTAAAATATTTCAAAATTTTGAAATAGGAAATTAATTTATAGCAAATAAACTTCTTGTTATAAATAGAAATAAGAAAATTTAAAAACATAAAACAAAGTCTTCAAGAAAACATAATACTTTAATATCAAAGCTATTTGCAACGTATTTACAAAAAATATCTTATAGTTAAAAACAAGAAAATATTATAAATGAAAAAAATGTAAAATAAAAATATGAATCTTGTTATCAACTTGAAGTTTTTTTTATGTAAAACTTTTAATATAAGACATATTAAAAAAGATCTTTACATGTCAAGTACTTTATTTTTGTTATAACAAAAATTGAAAGAAATTATATAAAAGAAAAGCATTCAACACAATATGCTTACTCTATATTGAGGACAACATTCATTATTTGTAAGTTTAAATAATAAAAATTTTAAGATAAAAAGAAATAAAAAAGCTAAAGAGATATGAACTATTTGTTTCTTAAATGCTAGATGAATAAAAATATAATTGATATCTTCTAGGAAACTTATTCATGATAATTATATTAATAATAGAAAATATTACAAATACAAAATCATGATGAGAAAATGTTCATTGGTACCAGCTCATCAAAAATACTTGTTAGCAGAACTATAAAAAATTTTGCTTCAAAATATTGTTTATTACTGCAATTAAAGTTTTAATACTAAACAATTTCTTTTAACATTTTAGCTAAAAAATATGATTATAACGAATTTTTAATAAACAATAGCAAAAAATTAAATGAATACCAAAGAAATAAAAATTAAAAGTTTCCTGAAAATAGAAATGTCAAAAAGCTATTTTGTCAACAATATAAACTTTTTGAACGTGATGGAAAAACTAAACATAAGAATCTATAACAATAAAAAATTAAATAGTGTTCAAATTCATTCGAACAGATAAAAAACAAACAGCAAACAAATCAATGCAAAATAATAAACATTATTAGATAAATTAGAAAAGACTTTTAAAAAATGAAACATTTTTTGTTTGAAGTCACTTTTTTCATATTTAATAGAAACGATTGTGCTTATGAAAAACGTGAAAAAACTAGAAATTTAAAATACTTGTGTGATTATTAGACAACAAAATATTCCAATTATAATGCTTATGTTTTTTTAAAAGAAATTTTTTTTATTACTTGAAGTTTGTAGTGAATCACCTTATGAAATGAATGCTAATAAATGGTCATATGTGGTCTAGCATATTCCACCAATGGAATCCAAACACACTAATTTTAAGCTCCCAATAAGTTTAAGTCCTTAGATGTACTATCACATTGCTAGGGCCTTATCATAACAATAAGAATCCCAATTAATTTGAATAGTAATATTTCATTACCATTGAAGTAATGAAAATTAGAGCATCCATGTATGTTTAAGTCCTTAGATGAATATAGATCCATTATTATATTACTCCTACATTGGAGTGCTTTATAATTATGTCTCATATTGTTGTTAATTGAGTTGTCAATGTCTGAATGAGTGCACATTATGGCATTATACCACTATCATAGGAAAATTCCATAATAGTAAAATTAACACATTTTATAATGGATCAAGGAGAAGACTACTTTAACTGAATGAATCATTGGGTGAATGGTTTCCCATTTTTTACATTCTATAAGTACAATGATTGACCATAACAAACTTGACATTATATGTTGACTTGTAGAATTCATAAACTACAAAATTATATCAGAAATATTTAGGCTATCACACAACACAAGCTAAAAAATCATTTAGATTTTGATGTTTTGATAAGCGTCATTGTGAGGTGACTCTTTAATGATTTGATTGCAAACATGGTACAATGTTTGTATAGAAGCAATGCTTGCACTTTGTAGTTCAATCAAATTTTTAATGTTTTGAGGAAGTTAATGGCATTTCCACATGTGTGACTCCTTTTTAATTATGATAAATTTCACAATTGAATCATCGACTTTGTAAGCTTCTCTTTCCTAAAAAATCAAGGAGAATGATGTGTATGTTTTGTCGTTTTAGATTTCATCAATGATTTAATATGGATTTAGTGTGATTTATAGATTCCAACAAGAAAACTATTCCCTTAGTGCAGAAGGAAGGCCAAAAACAAATTGCTGGGCCAATTGAAAAACAAGAAAAATACATTGTCATCTTAATTTTGATAAAAAAATACATCCATGAGACACTATGCCAATTAGTTCAAAATATACTTACTCACTTCTTACATTTTTTCTGCGTTACAAAAAATAAGGAATGGGACAATGACCAAAACTTATATGAAAATATTAGAGTTAAAAGATCTAGTTCTAAAATCTTCCTTGCAATTATTTCCAATAATTTCCTATGTTATACTATGGTCCAAACACAAGCAGATTGACTTTCTAATTCTTTTAAAAGGTGCTGTTAAAAATAAATTTGGCATATTATTTTTGTGAAGGCATGGATAGTTGTTCCTAGAGTATCTCTCATGATTGTCCTAGCATAAGTGCCATTGAGTTTTATACAAGCATCAACGTCAATTTTAATTTGATTGCAATAAGGGAAATTTAGTGCATCTTACCAAATCATTTGTTAATAATATGATTGAATGATGGATGTAACACCATCTTAATATCCTCTTACCTAGATATATCATTCGGAAGGACATAAAAATGTTAAAATATTAAGAGTTCATGTTAAATGTGATAGTTAGAATTCATGCATTAACTTCCACATATAATCTTTTGTTTGTGGCCATCAAAGTGCACCAGCATATTGAGAGTGGAATGAATTGTAGTACTTCATAAGATAGACAACCAAATGTAGCTTTCAATTGTTTATTAGAAGAGTAATTATTTTTTTATTTCAATTTTCACCAGAAGAGTATGGGAATAGAAGTTTCAAGTTTTCTAAGTTAAATAACAATCTGAAAAATTTGTTGTTGACAATGTCCTCATTGCTAAAATGAAAACATTTGGAAGCAAGGTGAATGTCTGGTTGTCTAAATTCCCTTTAAAATGGTAAAAATTTTTAAAAAAACCAGCAAGTTAGCATTGACATTTTTGTTGTTTACCTATGATCCCAAATTCTTTTGCAAATCTTATGCCCACAGCTTTTTTCCTTAAAAAATGCCATGCCAATTTTACGCTAAATTTTCCATGCATACATGCTTTCCAATACGCTTTAATCGATATGAAATGCCTGGGTCACTTAGTTAAATGAAAATTTAAAATTTTCTTAGAAATAAATAAGATTTCCATGTGTATGACTCCTTTTTGTTTATGACAAATTTAATAATGGAATGATCCACCTTGTTAGCTTCTCTTACCAGCAAAATCTAAGAAAACATGTTCATTTTGTAATTTTTTATTTCATCAATGACACTTGTTATGATGCAATGCGTTTTGAAGCTATATATAGAACAAAAATTTAGTTTGTACTAAAACAAAACATAAAACAATTTAAAGGGTGAATTCAGAGCATTAAATTTACATTGTCAATAAACGTTTAATGAAGAAACACATCAATGAGAAGCCAGATCATAAGTTCAAAAAATCCATTTTATTTTTCTTTTCAACTTCTAGAAAAAATCCATTGTATTTTATTTCCTGCTATACAATAGAACATTAGAAAGAGGAAAATAAAAATTTTGTATGAAAAAAATAAGAATTAAAAAAATCCAACTTAAAAATCTCCCTTGTAATAGATTTCAATAATTTCTTATGTGATAATATGCTTGAAACACAAGTACATTTATTTTCTAACACTCTAAAACGGTGTTATCAATGCAAAATTTTGAATATTTTTTCATTGAAGGCATGGATTGGTGTGTTTTGATCTCTCATGATCATCCTAGTATAAATTCTATTGAGTTTTATACAAGCACCAATGCCAAATTTAACTTGATTTGCGAAAGGTGTAATCCCATTTTAGTATCATCTCACTTGGATTATAGCAATTCGAAGCACCAAAAATTATTAAGATAGTAATAGTTCTTGTTTAGTGTGATACATGGAATTGAATAGCTAACTTTGCAATATAATCCTTTGTTTCAAACCATCGAAGTCGATTGACATATTAAGAGGGGAATGAATTATGGTAATGTACCATAAGTTGGTCAACCATATGTAGATTTCCATTATTTACTAATAAGAGTAATGATTGTTTGTTTCATTTGAATTTTAACCTTAGGTGTCCTAGAAGAGAAGTTTTAATTTTCCTAAGGGAGATAACAATCTAAAACTATGTGGTTAATGGTGTCCTCATTGGCATAATGATGACATTCAAAAGTAAGAGAAATGATTAGATGTCTAAATTGATTTTAAAAATGTAAATTTTTTTAAATATCTGGCAAACTAGCATTAACACCATAATTTGTTATCTTTTATCCCAAATCCTCTTCCAATTCCAATTCTCAAAAACTTTTTCTCTTAGAAAAAATGCATGCTAACTTTATGTTAAATTTTCAATCCATACATTGTTTCCAATATGTTCAAACATTTGGCATAATATTAAAACTATAGTCTTATCTGGACTTTCTATTGTGTTCGAGTTTTTAAGCATGCTTTTTGTTCGGTACAATTTTGATCTCATACTTTCTTCATATAGAGATATCTTAGTAATTTTAGATTTTTTTATTAGGTCAATAATATTTCGTTGAGATTGTTGATACCATGTAATTGTTTTTCAATTTTAGTAGAAAGCTTGTCTTATTTCCTCAAGTGATGATTTTGACTACCCACTTAATCCTGCAAAAATAATTTATGATGACCTCCAATTTGTTAATGACTTTCCTTGTTGATGTGTTGTAATAAATCAAAAGATCGGTTCTTCTTTAGAACTCAATTGAATATGATTAGCCTTCCCCTTTTTGATAAGAATTTTTTCTACAATTGTAATTGATCAGGATGTCACTTCAAAGCTTATTGAATTCGAAAATTATGGAAAAATTGAAGGGAGAAGACAACATGGTGAAAATCATTATTGTTACACAAAATAATAGGGACACTACTGGGGCTAACTAGAGGGGTGTTAGAGCATTCACCATAGTGTGCTAACAAAGCAAAGTGCACGACAACATGGGTGTGCACATCGAAGGTAGAGAAAGTGCAAATACCACATTGTAGCACTCAATGGATGTACTTATGGATGTCTGTGAATGGAAAAAAATTGTTAGAATCCTCCTTAGGGAGCTAATATAGGTGTAGAAGCATGTAACTTGTACATATAATGGAGAGTTTTATGAACTTGGAAAAGTTTTGTAATTTTTGTCAAAATGGAACTTTTTTGCTTTATAATAGGAGAATGTATCCAAAATTTTGTATAATGGAATGGGGATGAGGTATATAGCAAATTAGGGCTTATATGAAGTAAGAAATTTAGAACTTCATAAATTTGGAATGCCTTGAAGGGAATCATCTTAAAGAATTCATTCTTTTTGAAATAAAAACCCACTTTTCTTGTCTTTTTTTCTGCTGTTCTACAGTATCATGCTTCTACTTCTAGTACTACTTGTTAAAAAAGAATGATTATTGATAAGGATTTGGGGTGAGAATACCTCATAAGTAGATCAATCTATTATTCATATCAGAGTGCTTCAATTCAACATCAATGATATGTGCAAAGATAAAGATATTTACAGTGTAAGTCACAAAAACAAATCTAAAAATTCAAGCGCCATTAATTGAGGTGACTATGCCAAATATTTCACCAACCTAGCAGAGTAGATAGGTTTATTAACCTAACAAACATATTAATTAATGGACACTATCCTCAAATACTGTTTCCTTCCTATGAAAAATTCAAAATAAATCTAAAAAAAGAAAATAAACTTAATTAAAGGAATTCTCAATTATGTAGCAATCACAAAACTATTAGTGATAAAGATGGGAATTTCATCTATTACGTAGGAATTAGTAGATACTTCCAAGCAAAATTCTATACTTGATTTATCCAATTATTATGGTACAATAGATGTAGAGAAATAAGACACATAGTTAGATTAAGTAGACACATATTTCTCTTAATATGATAATTCAATTTAAAAATAAATGGTGAATGATTGATTAAGAAAGACGTGTCAAGTGTTAGCCTAATGCAATGCTCACCTTAAAGAAGACAATGTAAAAAAAGTGACATGGATCTAACTTAAGAAATTAATATGAGAAGAATGTTATCACATGGGTTACATGGTAGAAAAATAAAAAAGGGGCATAGTCTATCACACTAACTAGGGCAAACATTTTTAAAATATACCACATAATTCTTATGACAAGTCGTTAGTGTTGAAATACCTATTAAAGTGATACACAGTTTATCAAAGTATATTGCAAGTGTATGCTATCTTGTTGCTACTAAATTATGTCTTTCCCATTACATAATTAAAGTGTACACTTTTGTAATGGTTTTAAAAAATGTGATTATAAAGGGATAGAAATAGAGGGACAACATACCAAAAGGTCTAAGTATAAGGCCAAAAATTTGTGACAAAGAATGAGTGTTCCTTAAAAAAATATATTATGATCTCAATTAACAAGATTTCATTACAAATTAAAAATAAGAGTATTATCATCACTACAACCACATAGAGCACATATGACCAAAAGGCTAGAAATTGTTCTTAGAATTGTTTCTAGGAAGTTTAAGAATGATAAAGTATTTATTATAACAAAGACTAAAATTGTGCTACATACACTTTTTCAAGTCCTTAAAAATTAATTCCTTATGAAGAATACAAAGGAGATATCACATGAAGCAAAATATAGAGAAAACTCTTTATTATCTAAACAAAAGTGAGGAAGAAGCTTCTTCATGCTATCCTTATCAATAATATATAAATGAACTTAATATCAGAAAGTCTTATACAAATACCAAAGTCAGAGAATAAAGCACATCCAAGGTCTTATTTCATGGGTCAAATTCATAAAGAATTTAAGGGGTGAGTTGAAAAAAAATACAAGCTAAAGTTTACTACATTGAAAGACTACATTGATTTAATTACCTAGAAAGTGACATCTATAACAATCTAACAAACAAAATAAGAAAGCTCACTTATTGGATTTGGTTTCCATCTATTATCAAACAGCACAATGGTAAATCTAAACCTCAATTTTGTGACCTCTGCATGTCATTAAGTTATTATTATTTATCATTATTTACTTTTATAATTATAAGTTACTAAAATTATGGTCTAATTGAGATGAAGTAAATGTAATAACACATGACTTGACATGATCTATAAAATTGAATATTCATTTTGTTATTTTTCAAAAATTTATTTTCCTTGCTTTTGGAATGCTTAATGAGTTATTTTTATTCACACCTAGTTTGATGATTGAGAAAGTTATAATTGATCTCCATAGTAACATATGATGTATGTTTTATGCATAATGTATCCCATTTCTTCAATATTTTTTATTTAACTATCTCATATTACTATGAAATTCTAATCCTTTTATAATTTTCTATTTACATCACCTTGATTTTGGGATATTAAATTACATTAATTTATTTCATTTTGAGCTTATTAGATATTTACTTAATATTAAAATATTAATTTATTACTAGTTATGCTTAATTAATTTTTTAACCCATAATAGTGTTAAATGAGATTGAATCGAGAGAAACTAAAAGTTTTTGGACTCCTATGGATGACCTCACATCCATTGAATTTGTATTTTTATATATTAAATATTTTATGTTATAAGATTTTGGCATGTTTTATGATGATTCATACATAAATTTATGATACAATAATATACACTACCTTTCCTTAATATTTTGCAATTCAAATTTATGTAAAATTTATGTAATTTTTTATACTTTTTGCTTTCATTTGGTTATACTATTATTAACTCCTAGTCTCCTTTTCTTGTCACTTTTGCATTGCATTTATTTTATTATATGACACTACTTAAATTTAGTTCATTTTAGCATTATATCTATTTTCATAGTATTAAAATAATATTTTATTATTATTTATGCATATTTGCTTTGATAATTCAAGATTTTTTGAAATAACAAATTGATAATAAATAATCACCATTGTGCTTGCCTCCAAATTCTTTATACAATTACATATTCATCTTTATTTTTAAATTTTTTTTGTGTTCTAGATTTTTAAAATTATTTATGAGACATTTCAATTCATGCCATATTTGACAAGCAAGGGGGTTACACTCTATCACCTTAGAATATTGGAGTATAATCTTTAATTTTAATATATTAAATTATATCAATTTATGTTGTTTTAGATTTTATATATATTTTCTTGGTACAAAATAAAACTTATTTACTATTTAAGCTATTCCACCTTGTAATTTGAAGTTGACCTTATTGTAATCTTGTTGTGATGAAATGTATATCGTTAGACTTGTCTTGAAAACATCCATCGAACTAAAAAGTCAATTTACTATTTTTGAATGTTTTATTTAATAAATGTATTAATGTGCTTTAAAAGACATTTAAAATCATCTTTCATTTGACTATCAAGGATGTTTCACTAAATCTTATTATTATAATTGAAGCTATTATACTTTACCTAATGTCTTTATATTTTCCTTTTTTATTGTTTATATTATTATAAAATTCTAATTATACTCTAATATGACGTTTAAATCACTAAGATTTTATTTTATTAAAATACTTTAATTTTTCTTATTTATCTTTTAATATATATTTACTTAAAAATAAAATAATACTTTATTACAATTTATTTTTATTCAATTTTGCTATTCGTAGTAATTACAAACAAGGTCAAGATAAAACAAATGACAATTGACTCATCTTGAGAAGCTTTCTCCTATTAAATTATTTTTTATATCTTTCAATATTTGTTTAATTTTATTTACAATCGATGTTTCACTAAATATTCCAACTATCTTGACATTCTACTTGTACAATTTATCTTAATTTTTCAACTTATTTCCTTTGATTTTATTTTATTAGTATGTAACTATGAAAATCATCTCTTTTTTCATTTACATTATTTTTTTTGTTAAATTATTTTTTTATTTTTCTTATTTGTTTTATTAATTTTGATTCAATATTTAATTGCTAATTATCAAAATAATATTTATTTTTATATTTTCTTGGGTAATTCATTGTTGATTCAAAGGAGGTCATATTTGTAAAAAGGGGTTGATGAACTTGTCTCAATGAACTCAATCCATATAAATATTCGTTTTAAAATTTTAAGAAAAAAATTATATGTTAGATTTCGCCACACTTTTATGTAGCATTTTGATTCATTTCATATTTCAATGTTCAGGATGTTACACTCAATCTTCTTAATATCTTAGAATCTAACTTTTTGACATAATTTGCGTTGTTTCTTCAAATTTTTTGCAATTGTTTCGTTATTTTATTATGGAGCTCTAATTCTTCTGTCATGTGCCCATTACTTTTACTTTATTTTGTTAATTTACATTTCTTTTATTCATCTAAATTTTGTTATATTATATTTTTTCTTAATATTAAAATAATAATTTTTTATTATGTGTGTTTATTAAACTCATCTCAATGATTTCCATCTAAATAATTCTTTGTTTCTATGTCTCTTAAGAAACTTTAAATGTTTTAACAAATTTTATAAAACATTTTCGTTTGTACTTTATTTGACATTCGAACATGTCGCACTTGATCTCTTTAATATCTTAAAAATCAACTTTGCAAATTCAAATGAATCATTTCTTAAAATTGTTTGCATTAACTTAGTTATATTGTTATACATCTTCAGATCCCTTCTTATATGACTTTTATATCACATTGATATTTCTCATATGACATTCTAAAAAACAATGTTTAATTATTATTTATTTTTATTTACAAAGGTAAGCCTCAATAATTTAAAAAGAGGTCTAATCGATATGAAACAAAACTTGTAAAAGTCATCTCAATGAGCTAAATTAAATTAAATTATAATTTTTTTATCTCTTAAAAATTTTTTCTTATGAGGTTTTTACATGTTTTAAAGGGCTTCTTGATTTGCACCTAATTTGACAATCAAAGATGTTCCATATGACCTTCTTAGTATCTTGAAGTACAACTTTTTGGAACATTTTATCTTTTTTTAAGAGATTTTTTTTATTTGGTTTCTTCATAATGAAGCTCTTATTCACATCTCGTGTCACCTCTACATTTCTTTAATTTTTTATAGTCTATTTGTTATATTTCTATCACTTTAGTTTTTGTATATTTTTTACTTAAAATTAATAATATACCTTTTTTATTATTTATTTTTATTTAATTCACTAATTCGTTGTAATTTTAATAGTTATTCATACAAGTTGAAACGAATATCATTGGACTTTTTTTTGCAAGCTCACACAAATTAAATTTTTATTTTTATATTTTTAAAATTTTTTTTGACAATCTCAATATGCTTGATGTGGCACTTCAACTTTTAACTAAATTTATAGTAGGGTTTGTTACACTTGTTACATTCATCTTAATGAGTATTATCTAATTAAAACTTTTTTTATATTTTAAAATTTTTTAGTTTTTATGTATTTTGTAAGTTATAACATTTTTTATTCCTATCTAATTTGATGATTAATGATGTCACACTTGATCTCTTGAGTGCCTTATATGGCAACTTTGCTAAATAATTTATCTCCTTTTCACAAATTTTTGAATTTTATTTACTAATATTACTAACTCTAAATCTCCTCTCATGAGGCCATTAAGTTGCCTAGATTTAGGAATGTTACATTGGTTTGATTAATATTATTTTTCTAATATTAAAATATTAATATATTATTTTTTAACATATATCACTTAGCAATTCCTGAATATTTCGAACATGATCTGATCAATTGGTATAAATTGTTGTGGATATATTATTTTTTTAAAATGAATCTCTTAGGAACCTTGAAATACAAATTTCTCATGCAATTTATATTATTTTTTTAAAATTTTTACCTTTAACTTGATTATACTATAATTAAACTCTGATTCCCCTTGCATGTAACATTGCATAAATTGATCTGGATGTACTATATTATTCAATTGGTCAACTTTCAACTTTAAGAAATATTTGCTTGGTACCAAAACAATAATTTGTTTTTACTTATGATGAATTTGGTAATTCGTAATGATTTCAAATGAGGTCCAATTACGAGGAAACAAGTGCAGTTTGACTCACCTTGAAAGCCTCAATGGAATAAAATATTATTATTATTATTATATATATATATATATATATTAAAAAATAGTTTTCTAGGATTTTCTTATCTTTTGTGAGACCTTTTGATTCATAATTAATTTAATGATTTAGAATGTTAAACATGATCTCCTTGATATCCTAGAAATCAACCTTCCCATAAAAATTGCTTCATTTCCAACTTATTTTTATTTGTTTTTGTAATATTTCTGCAAAACTCCATTTCTTTTCTTATGTGGCATTTACATTGATTAAATTTGTTTGAATTTCTTTGATTAAATTTATCACATTTTGTCCTTAATATATTTTTGATTAATACAAAAAATATAACTGATAATTATTTAATGATATTTAATTTTGTAGTTTGTAGAAACTTAAAATGAGTTCCAATTGGGATGAAAAAAATATCATTGGGCTTATGTCAATGAGCAACATGAAATAGAATATTTTTTTTATATTTTTGATATTTTATTTAATAAGGTTTTTACATTTTTAATGATAGAATAATTTATACGAAATTTAATCTTTAGCATTGTCTAACACTGTGTTTCTAATATCTTAGAGGGGTACTTTACCATAGAATTTATCCTTTTTCTTCGACTATTTCACATCCTTCGACTGTTTCACATCAATTTGATAATATTTTTATGCAACTCTAAATCTCCTTTTTTGTGACCTTAATTTCACTTTGATTTTTTTATATTATTTTGATTTAATTTATCTTATTTTATCTTTAATATATATTTTCTTAAACTTATGATTGTTTGTGCTTATTTACTTCGTTAATTTGCATTTCTTCCTAATGAGGTCTTGTTAAGATGAAACTAGTCTCATTGGACTCATCTTAATAAGCTATCAATAATTAACTATTAATTTTCATGTTTGCAAATATAATAATTTCTAGAGTGTTGGCATATGTTATGTGAAACTTCTATTTATACATAAATTAATAATTAACTATGTTTTACTCGATCACCTTAGTATATTGGGAAGCAACATTATCAAAAAATTTATGTGATTTAGACAAATACTTTTGTAATACCAAACCATCTCTAGAATTATTATAATAAACAAAAGTAAATTAACATCAATGATAACAATCTATTATTTATAATTTTAAGAAAATATATATTTATACTAAAAGTAATATTCCAAATTTAATGCAACGTAAAGGTGAAAGTGGTAATAGATTTAAAGTTACATAGAATATAACAAAATAAAAAGAAAACAATTTAAAAAATTAAGATCAATTGTAATTGAAATTTGTATTCAAACTATTGAGATTGAGCACAACATCCTCATTCATCAAATTACATACAAATCCAAATGCCTTGTAAAGTTTACCAAATTCAAAGAAAGTTAAAATTTTAAAATATAAAAAAATTTAATTTAATAAATTTTGTTGACTGAAGTGAAATGATGTTTGTTTAGTATCCACATAACTCATTTGAAACTTTTACAAATTATAAAATAAATAAAAATAAATTACTCTTTTTATATGAAAAAGATATATATTAATGATGAAATAAGATAAATTAAGGAAATGTAAATGATGGTATCAATGTGAAACATTTGACGAAATGAAATAAATTGTATGAGAAAGCTACATGCTAAGAAAATAAGGAGATTAACTTTAGCATCCTCGATCATCAAATCATTTATGAAAAAAATGCTTTGCAAAGCATGTCAAAGCCAAAAATTATTTAAAAAATATAAACACAAATATTTATCTTATTAGAGCTCATTTAGGAGAGCATAAATAATAACAAATTACTTATTAATATTGAGTAAATATATAAAAAGGCTCAAATGACATAGAATTGAAGTAATATATACACAAAAATCGTAGAGATGAAATGAATTATAAAAATGAGACATTGTATGGGAAAACTGTTCACCAATACCTAAGGAGATTGAGGATAACATCCTTGATTATCAAAGTGGTGTTAAGTTTAAATTCTTAGCTAATTATGTCTAAACCATATAAAAAATTTAAATAAAGAGAAATATGAATTTTTAATTTATTGGAGTTTATTTGGGCGAAACCAATAATGTTTGATATGCATCGATTGCACCTCATTTGGAATACACAAAATTTCCTAGAGAAAAAATATTAAAAATAATAAATTACTATTGCTAAAGTTTGTAAAAATATTGTTAAGCTGATGTGATATAAATTAAAGCTTTGTAATATAACCAGTTAACAGTATTTTAATGGTCACTCTAGAGGAATATTTAGTTTCATAACATTGCAACCAAACAAAAGAAAAATTTTGTAGAAATGAGATAACTTGTTAGAAAAAATTGTATTTTGTGATATTAACAACATTTAGTGTAACATCATTGATCACTAATCAAGTACTTGTTAAAAATGTCTTATGAAACCATGTCAAAGCCCTCAAAGAAAAATGTCTGAAAAGATAAACAAATACTTATATAGGTGAACCTTTTCGAATCATGACTAATGATATTTGTTTAACACTTAAATTAAAAACATAAGTAGTTACAATTATTATATTAATACTAACTACGTAAATGTTAAAGCTGAAATAAAAAACTTGAAGCAACTAGTATCACAAAATCAAAATGATGGCATGTCACAAGAGAGAAGAATTAGAATTTCATGGAAATATAACCAGATAAAATCTAATGGTTAGACGAAGTGAGATAAATTGTATAGAAAAGTTGTATTCCAATGCACTATGGTTATCAAGTAGAAAATTGTTGATTATCAAATCTAGTTTGAAACAAAATGCTCACAATAATGTCCATAAGAGATCATAAAAATAAAATATTAAACTATTTAAAAATTAATATTTAATTGTGAGTGCATAATGTAATATAACCAAATCGATGCAAAACAAGTCATGAATTTTTATAAACTTTATGGGACATAGCATTCCAAGGTACAAATTGAGTTAATTGGTAAAGTAGAAAAAACTCTAGAAACTAAAAATATTTAAACAAATTAAAAAGTTAATATTTATTTTTTTATTACAAAACAATTTGAATCAAATGAATGATGTTCCTTCTCCATCAATCATATTTGCAATTTCTACAAGTTAACAAAATAATTAAACATAAAAAATAAGTTATTATTTTAATAATAAGAAAATATATATTGATGTTAAAATGAGAAAAATTTAAATGATGTAATATAACAAAATAAAAATGATATAAAGATCATACGAAAGTAGAATAAGAGTTCCATAGAATTTAAACCAAATCAAAGTGGAAATTTTGAATACATGAGATAAATTATATTAGAAAGTAGCATTCCAAATCACTAAAGGGATCGAGTGTGATATCCATGATAGCCAAAATGAGTATGATTCAAAATGCCTCAAAAAGCATATGAAAATAATTAAAAATTAAAAAATTTAAAATTTAAAATTTTAAGAAGAATAACATAATTTGATGTGCTTAATAAGGTATGTCTCTTCTTTATTTGACCTTATTTGGAAATACAATGAAATAAAAATAAAAAATTATAATAATAATATATTATTATCTTAAGTTTAGTACATATATATTAAAGCTAAAGTGAGATTTGTTGAAGCATCTAATATAATGAAATAAAAGTGATGAAAAAGTTAGACAAGAATAGAATTAGAAATAGTTTTTAATTTAAGCAAAGTAAAGTTGAAGATTTGTAAAGTTGAGATAAATTATACATGAAAGCTATGATCCAAGATACTAAGGAGATCAGTCGTAACATCCTTGATAGTAAAAAAAAAAACCCAGATACTAATGAGATCAGTCATAACATCCTTGATAGTAAAAAAAAAACTATGTATTTAGATGCATAGTAAGGGTATATAAAACTCAAGAAAATAAAATACTTGAGAAGATAAAATTAAAAAAATTAATAGAATAGAGCCCAGCAAGCCAAGTGCAATTATGTTCTTTTGGCTCCATCAAACCTTGTTTCAAATTAGTGCTAAAAAATTAGTTTTAAAAAAATATTAAAATTTTATTTTAATATTCAAAAAATGTATTTAATAAACGAAATTGGATAAATAGAAACAATGCAATATAACTAAAGCAAACCAATGTTAGCATTCCACAAGAAAAAGACTTATATATATATGTATTAATTGAAAAAAAAAGGACGAAAATTTAAACAAATAAGATAAATTTTCTAGAAAATTTACCTTTAGAAGAATGTAGGAGACGAAGTGTAACACTCTTGATTAAGAAATAAGGTTGTATCAAAAGTTCTACTAAAGAATGCCAAATTACTAAAAAATAAAAAAAATTATAAACATAAAAAATTAATATATTAATGTATAGATTTGTGATTTTCCAAAAAAACTAAGAATAAAAAATAAATTATTATTAAATATTATGAAAATCTATATTAGTTCTAAATGGAAATAAATTTATAATCATATACCCAAATTAAATAGGAAAAATTTAAAATAGAAGAGAAATTGTGTGGGAGTTTTGAAATTTGTGATACCAAGGGAACAAGTCTGAAATCCTTCATTAATAATTAGGTGGGAATAAAAATATCTTGTAAATCATGGGAAAATAATGCAAAAGAAATATTAGAATTAAAAAATGAATTGAGTCTAGTCCAACGACATTTATTTTATTTGAATCATTTTTCATTTTAAATAATTACCATTGAGTAAAATTAATAAATATAAATAATAATAAATTATTATTTTAATGTTAAATAAATATGTACATTAAAGTTTAAATGAGATTAATTGAGGCGTGGCAATACAAAAAAATAAAGGCAATGTAAACATCACATAAGAAGTGATTAAGAGCAATATAATAATTTAACAAAGTTAAACTTAAAAATTTGAAGAAATCAGATAAATTGTATTGCAAAGTTATGTACAAAGTCACAAAGAAAATCACTGGTAACTTTCTCAATTATCAAATTAATAATGAATAAAAATGTCTCCTAACATTTGTTAAAGCCATAAAAATTTAAAAATTTTAAAATAAATATTTTGCATAATTGTACTCACAGAGATGTGCCCCCATAGGATTTGTTTTGTTTTGATAAGGCTTCTTTTGGACCACAAATAATAAAAATTACTAATTTAATGTTAAGTGAATGTATAATTGTACTAAAAAAAGATAAATTGAAGGAAAGTAAAATAAAGAACTCAAAGTGATTAATTTTTAACATAAGGTGATAGTTAGAGATCCATAGTAATAAATTGAAATAACAGAAAAACAAATCTAATAAATTAGATAAATGTAGACAAAATTTGATTTTCGAGATATCAAGGAGTTCTTATGTAACATTCTTGATCATGAAGTCGCATATGAATAAAATTAACTCATAAAGCATGCTAAAATCATAAAAAATTAAATATTTTAAAAAGTATAAAATTTAATATTTAATTGGATATTTAATAGAATACATAATTGTAAAGTTATAAAATTAATTTTTCCAATGATGTTTCTTCAACTAAAAAGGACATAGTTTAGATTTATTATAATTTAGAAAAATAAAAAAGCTCAAATAAAAACAAACCATTGTTTTATTACCAAGATCTTATACATTTAAGCTAAAATATGCTAAATTTAGGGAAATTAATATAACCAAAGAAATGCAGTGTAAAGGTTACATGATAGTAAATACATAGTTAGATAGAGCTTGTCTTGGTTAACTTAAAAATATTTGTTTTCTCCAATAAACCTTATATTGAAATAGTATTAACTACCAATCTAAAAACACATAGTTAACTAAATTAAAAAAAATAAAAAGTGAGATAAATTACATAAATCAGATACAATCTAAGATACTAAAGAGAAGTGTAGTGTCCTTGAAAAAAAAATATTTTAAAGATTAGAGCTCATCTAAATGAGTGTAATGATATTCATTTCTTATTAATGAGACCTCATTCAGAATTACTAATAAATATTAATGGAAATAAGAAAAAATAATAAGATATGAAAGTTTTATTTTTAGCAAATATATTATAAAGCTAATGCATGATATATTTAAGTAATATAAAATAACAAAATAACATTGTTTTATAGTCAAGTAAGTGAAGAATTAGAGCTTCATAAATAATATAACCAAATAAAATTAAAATATGTTATTATCTAAGGAAACTTTTAGAGGAAAGTTGTTTTTCAAGATATTAAGAGTGGAAATGTCATATTATAAAGAAGAAAACTCTAGAAAATAAAATAGTTAAACATATAAAATTAATATTTAAATGGATAAAGCTCGTCAAAATGAGTCCAACGACACTTCTTTCATTTTGATTAGACCAGGTTTTTAATTATTGCAAGTTTGAAATTTAAATAGCATAAATCATAATAAATTATTATTATTGTATTAAGAAATATATATTAAAGTTGAAAATAGATAAATTGAAACAATTTATTATAACAAAATGAGTTTGATGGAAAGTTGATAAAAGATAATATTTGTAATTAGATAGTAATATAAAAAAGTTAAATTAAAAAACATTAGGAAAAATTTAATTTAAATATACTAAGGAGGTCAATTACAACATCCTCAATCATCAAGTCAAGCATGAAATAAAATGTCTCACAAGGAGTACCAAAACCCAAGAAAAAAAAATTAAAAAATAAAAACAAATATTAAATCAGATAGAGCATATATAGATGAGTGTATTGATATTTGTTTATCTTAAATTGATCTCATTTGGAATTTCTAAAACTTACCAAATTAAACAAACAAAGATAAAAATATAATATTAATTACATATATATCATAGGTGAAATCAAGTAAATTGAATCAATATAGTTGAACCAATTAAAAACATGGTAAATTTAGGTTACAAAAAAGAAATTTAGAGTAATATGGTAATGTGCACAAATTAAAGAACAAACTTTGAAGAAAGGAGAAAGATTGTGCATCAAAGTTACATTCAAATATACTAAGGAGATCAATTAAAAAATTATTAACTATCCAAACATGATCAAATTGAAATATCTTACAAAGTGTGTTCAAAGTCATCGAAAGTAAAAATATTTAAAAATATAAAAATAAATATTTATTTTTATAGAGCTCATTTTGATGAGTCCAATGATGTTTTTTATTTATGTTGGGCCATGTTTGAAAGTATTGTGAATTATCAAAAAAAAAAAAAACATAAATCATATTAACATAATATTTTAATATTAAGTAAACAAATAATAAAGATTAAACTAGAGAAATATAAGCATGTAATGTAACAAATTCAAAGCAATGTCTAGTCAAATGATAGAAAAAACCATTTCCAAAATAATATAACCAAATCAAAGCAAAAAATTAGAAAAAAAAGATAAATTATGTGGGAAAGTTACAATCTAAATTTCATAATACGTATTTAAAGATTAATTCTAAGGGTGTAACATCCATAATCGTCAAACAAAGTGCAAATAAAAATGTCTTGTAAAGTGAAATAACTATTATTATTTCTTATGAATAATAAATAATTATTCATAAGAATTCAAATGAGAAAAGGAAAGAAAAAAGAAAAGTGAAAAGATAGAACATTGCATCATGCCACATCACTTATTATAGGGATCTTACGGAGCCTATTGATACATGGCACTTCCTTCGAGTTTGATCGTAGAAAAGATTCTCCTCAAATGAACTGGCCTATCATATATTACATAAGGGGATTTGCGGTTGTCTGCGAAGACACATTGGTTTGTGGTCAATTCCAATGTGGTGGATCCGATCATATATCTGCACGGCCCAAGATTCACCAAAATAATATCTTTGAAAATAGAAGTGATAGCATTTTGCTAGATAAGGTTCTCAAACCTAAATGTCCTTATCATTGTCCACAGTCCGTAGGTCTTTGTTAAGAATTTTTTTAAATTACTAAAGTAAATAAACACAAATAATAACAAATTACTATTATAATATTAAGTAAATATTTGTTAAAGTAAAAGTGAGATAATTGAAGTAGTATCACAAAACAAAATAAAATAACTTAAAGGCGACAAGGGAGGAGATTTAAAGTTTTATACAAATATACAAGAGAGGAGATTTTATTTTGAAATTGGATATAATATATGGTACACTTTCATTCCAACATATTAAGAAGATTTAGCATAACATTCTCGATAAAAAAATTAAGTATAAATAAAAATAATTGGTAAACTATGCAAAAACCCTAGAACAAAAGATTTAAAAATTTAAAAAATGGTTATGTAATTACATAGAGCTAATCAATATGTGTTGAATGATTTTTATTTCAATTCTTTAAAACTTCATGTAGAACTACTAAGATTTACTGAAAAAATTATATTAAGAATAATAAATTATTTTTTTAATTATAATTTAATATGTAATAAAGTAGAAATTAGACATATTGAAGTAATGAAATATAACCAATTAGAAGGGATATAAAGGTGGCATAAGGTTAGGATTAGTGTTTCAAAATAATTGAACAAAATAAAAGAGAAATCAAAGAAAATGATGAAATAAATTTTACAACAAATTTTTCTTTCAAAATAATAGGTTCATTGAGTCTAGTTTGGTTATATTACTATTTAACTCTTAAGTTTCTCTTCTATAACCTTATATGCCTTTCATTAAATTAGTTTACATTAAATCAATTTATCTCATTCAAATTTTGAGATATATTTTGTTAATATCAGAATAATAATTTATTATTACTTATTATTATTTTATTTGGTAATTTATAGTATTAAAAAAATGAACTTATTGAGATGATGCAAACGTCCTTCAACTCATCTTATTAAGTTCTATCCAAACAAACATCAACTTTTAGATATTTGCATTTTTAAGGTTTTGGCATCCTCTAGAAGTAATTTCAATTCATACTTGATCTAACGGTTGACGATGCCATACTTTATCATGTTTTTATCTTCAAATGAAACTTTTACGTCCAATTTACCTCATTTCTTCAAACTTTTTTATCTAATTTTGTTGCTTTATTATGTAACTCTAAATGTCTTGTTATGTGACCTTTACATCACTTGAACTTTGTTTTTTTGCATCATTTTTGTTTATGTCATTTCAATATCAACATACCTTTACATTATATCAAATAAATATTTTTTCATTTATGCTTATTTCTTTTGTAACTCATAATAATTACAAATGAGGTTCAATCAAGACAAATCAATAGTTTTTCTTATCACCCATAATTTTTAGATATTTTTTTTCATATTTTTAAATATTTATTTTTTTAAGGTGTTAAAATAATTTACAAGACATTTTTATTTTTATAATATTTGATGGATGAAGTTGTTGCACTTGATCTTCTTAATATAGTGAAACAAAACTTTCTTGTACAAATAATATATTTTTTTTCAAATTTAAACTTTTATTTTGTTGTATTTCTACAAAACACTAATTCTCCACCCAAGTCACCTTTATATTTCTTTGAATTTGCTAAAAAATATTTTTTAAATATATCTTTCTTTCGCTTCTATATATTTTTACATAATGTTAAAATAATAGTTTGTTATTAGTCATGCTTATTTAGTTTGGAAATTTACAAGAATTCCAAATAAACTATGTTGAAGACTTAAAAATGTTATTGGCTTGGTCTTGATGAGCATTATCAAATTAAATTTTAATTTTTTAATTTCTAAAAATTTTATTTTCTTATTTTTGAAGTGCATTATGCTTTATTTTTATTTTTATATGATTTGATTTTTTGAAAATGTTACACCTTTTTACTTTAGAATCAAGGAAATAAATTTTCCCAAACAGCTTCTCATTTTTTCAAATTGTTTTCATTGATTTAGCTTTTTTACTACGTGTCTCTTCAACTCCTCTCATTTAACATTTACAACACTTTCATTTGGTAACATTACATTATAGATCTCAACTCAATCAATGATATCAAAAAAATATTCAACTTTGAATTTTTAATTTTTTTAATTTTCATCAATTTTTGCATGGGACATTTTTATTCAATCTTGACTTGGTGATCAAGGACGATACACAAAATCGGCTTAGAATTTTTAAGTGGAATTTTCCATTCAATTTATCTTAACTTTTCGATTTTCTTCTCTTAGATTGGCCATATTTTTAATTAACTAAAAATCTTGCCTCACATGAACTACATATCATTTTGATTTGGGTGTATCAAATTGTTTATAATTTTCTCATTTTACTTCAAAAATATATCTTCTTAACATTAAAAAAATTATTTTTTGTTTGTTCTTTATTTATTATGGTAAATCATAGTAATCTTAAATATGTAGTGATGGATACAAAAATCAATTAGTTCAATTTGTCTTGAATTGATCTATCCAATTGAATAACTATTTTAATATTATCAAATATCTAATTTCGTAACATTTTTACATGATTTAAGAGACATTTCAAATCATATTTGATTTTAACTTTTCAATTTTCTTCTCAAAGATTGGCTATATTTTTATTTAACTAAAAATATTATCTCACATGGCCTACATATCATTTTTATTTGGGTGTATCAAATTGTTTATAGATTTCTTATTTTACCTTAAATATATATTTGGTAAACATTAAAATAATAATTTTGTGTTAATTTTGTATTTATTTTGGTAAATCATAGTAATCCTAAATATGGACTGATGGATATGAAAAATAATTAGTTCCTTTGTCTTGAATTGAAATATCCAATTAAATAATTAATTTAATATTTTTAAATATTTTATTTTTAACAATTTTGCATGATTCAAGAGACATTTGAAATTATATATAATTTATGTATGAATGAAAATGCCTCATAAAACATGCCAAAATTATGTAAAGTTAAACACAAAAATATAATAAATTGAATTTTTATTTGGATAAAAAGTTGATATGAGTCTAATGACATTTGTTACATATCCATAAGACATCACTTAGAATAACTACAAATTAATAAAGTAGACAACAAAACAAAATAATAAATTATTATTTTAATATTAAGTAAATGTATATTAGAGCAAAAAATATTATAAATTAAAGTAATGAAATATAATAAAATCAAAGCTATATTGAATTTTAGTTGCATAGCTATATAGTAAAATCAAAGCAAAAAAATTTAACAAAAAATATCTTGAAAATAATGCTAAATTTTAGAAAAAAATTTAAAGAATTTAACAATGACTGTTTAATTTGATAGAGCTTAGTGAGTTAAGTCATATGGCTTTGTTCCATCTTGATTGACCCTCATTTTAAATTTCTATACATTACTAATTTAATTATGGATAAATAATTAAAAACTATTATATTCATATTTATAAAATAGAAAATAAAACGAAAAGCATTATGATTTAAGCAAATCAAGGTAATGTAAAGGTCACATGATAAGAGATTTATAGTTTCATAGAGCCATAGCCAAAAAAATAAAAAATCCACTAAAATGAAGTAATTTGAACTAAAAAGGTTAGGGATTATGGAATAAGGACAATCTTGTGTGTGACAATCTTCATGATCATGTAATTTTCAAATTAGAAAGCCCCATAGTGTAAAAAGTTCTTAAAAATTAAAATATTTTAAAAGGTGAAAGTGATAATTTAATTAGGTATAGCTCCCCTAAGATGAGTGAAATTATGCTTACTTCATTTTCAATTGAATCTCATTTGGAATTAATATGAATTACAAAAGACATTAAAAATAAATAATAATAAATTAGTTTTTTAATATTAAATAAATATATATTAAAGTATAAATGAGATATATTTAAATATTGTAATATAAAAAATCAAAGCAATGTATTTGTGACATAAGAAAGAATAATAGTTTTATTGTAATATAAGTAAATCAAAACAAAACATTTGAATTAATTTGATTAATAGTATGTAAAAGCTACATTAAAAAATAATAAGAAGATCGAGCATAACATTCTCGATCTTTAAGTTTGGCATGAAAATTATATTTCATAACACATGCAAAAAGCTTTAGAAAATAAAATATTTAAAAATGAAAGAGGAACATCTAATAAGATAAAGCTCATACAAACAAGTCAAATTATTTTTATTTCATCTCTATCAAAACACTTTTAGAATTATTATGAATGATACCATAAAGAATAAGTGCAAATAATAAAAAATAATTATTCTTACATTAAGTTAATATTTAACAAAGCTAAAGTGAGGAAAATTGAAATAATATAGTGTAATTAAATAAAAGCATTACAAGGGTCACATGAGACATGATTTAGGGTTACATAAAAAAGTAATAGTACTAAAAAAGATTAATCAGTGGATAAAAATTACACATAAGTGTTGTATTCTATGATAATAAGGAGATTAAGTGTAATATTGTCAATTATCAAATTGAGTGTAAAGCCTTATGAGGTATGCCAAGAACAGTAAAAATAATAATTACAATTATAAAAATATGAATAAAAAATATAAATAAGCACCCATAATAAAAATAGTAATAGTAACAATGAAATAAAGAAATATTAAGGGAAAAAAGAAATAAATTGAAGTGTTATGTTTTAAATAAATTAACGCTATGTAAAGGTCGAAACAAATAATAATTAGAGTTTTATAGTAATAAACAAAATTAAAGGAAAAACTTTAATAGAACCAAAATATTTATACAGGAAAGTTGCATATCAAGTTACCAAGAAGATTGATTGTCACATGATCATCAAATTATGTACAAATAAAAATATAACATTAAATGTTCAAAAATACTATGAAATAAAATATTTTAAAAAATTGATAAAATTAAATATTTAATATGATAGATCTCATAGAGTTAGGTCTAATTACATTTGTTTTTTGTCGATCATATTTTGTTTCGAGTAATTAACAATTACAAAAGTATGTATACATAAATAATAATAAATTATTTATTTAATATTAGTTAAAGATATGTTAAAGTTGAAAGAGAAAATTTGAAGAAATATAATATAACAATATCAATGTAATATAAATCATACTATAAGAGACATAAAGTTGCACAATTATACAAAAAAATCAAAGATAAAATTTTTAAAAAATAGGATTAATAGTTCTTCAAATATGCATTGCTAGATATTAAAAAGATTTACTGTAATATCCTTATTCATCAAATCTTTTGTGAATTAAAATACCGTATAAAGCATGCAAAAACCAATTAAAATAAAATATTTAGAAACAAAAAATAAATATAATTTGATATAGCTCATATAAATGAGTTTAACAGTATTTGTTTTTTATCGATTGAATAGAGTTTGGTATTACTAGAATCTAGCAAAGAAAATAAGTAAAAAAATATTATTTTCACATTAATAAAATATATACTATTGTAAAAATGATTAAAATTTGAGTAATGTAAAGCTCAAATGGGAGGAGAATTAGAGCTACAAATTAACATAAAAAAATCAAAGGAAAAAATTTTAAAAAATAAGATAAATTGTGTGAGAAAGTTGCATTCAAGGATATTGAGCAGATTGAGCATAATGTGCTCGATCATCAAATTAGGTACTATATAAAATGCCTCCTTATTAATGTCAAAAGATGAGAAAATGAAATATTTAAAAATATAAACATGAACATTTAATTGGATATAGCTCCTTGAGATGAATCCAATGATGTTTATTCCATCTTGACCACACATTTTTTAAAATTATTATACATTAAAAAATTTTGTATCATAAATCATAATAAGATACAATTTTTTTATTTAATAAATATATAATAATTTTGAAATGAGATGAATTAGAATAGTAAAATATTACAAAATCAAGGTTATTATTAAGGTCACACAAGAGAAGTATATTTTTATTGTAATACAACAAAATTGAAAAAAATTGATGAAACGAAATGAATTGTGTAAGAGAGCTGCATTCCAAAAAATTGAGGGGTCCACTATAACATACATGATCATCAAATCATGTATGAATTATAAAGTCTCACAAAGGTTGTCAAAGCCATAAAAAATAAAATTTTTACAAATATAAAAACTAATATTTAATAAGAAAGGGTTTCTCGATACAAGTCTAAAAAATTTTTATTTCATGTTGATAAGAACTTCTTTCGAATTCTTATTCATTGCAAAAAAGAGATAAGTTAAAGTAAAGTAATTGAGCCTAATGACTAAGATGCAAATGTGACAAAGGAGTAAAATTCTTGTTAGGCAATATTATTACCAATTCAAAGCAAAAAGTTTCAAGAAAAGAGAAATTTAATGAGAAAGTTGTAAATGTGAGATACTAAGGAGATCATGTGTAAAATCATTGATCATCAACTCAGGCATGTTGCAAAAGTATTCGTAATGCTTGGAAAAATCTTTGAAAATAAAATACAAAAAAAAATTAATTATTTAATTGGATAGAGTTCAGCAAAGTGAGTCAAACTAGTTTTGTTCATCTTTATAAGACCTCATTTGTCCTTACTATAAATTATAAAATTAAATAAGCATAAATAACAACAATGACAATAATTATATATATTTTAAAATTGAATTTAGATAAATTAAAGTAATGCAATATAAAAAATCCATGAAATGTAAATGGTACATGAGTTGAGATTTTGAGATTCTTTATAATATATCCAATTCAAAGAAAAACTTTCATGTTATTAAGGAGATAGAGTGTAACATCATTTTTCATGAAATCTGGTATGAATTAAAATGTCTTCGAAACTGTGCCAAAAACATAAAAAATATAGAAATATAAACATAGTTAGAAAGTATAAACAAAGTCTAACCCAATGATATTTGTTTCATTTTGGTTGCATCTCAATTAAAGTTATTATGAATTTACTTAATATAATAATCATAAATAATAAGAAATTATTACCTATTTATATAATAAATATATTTTAATGCTAAAATAAGATAATTTTAAGAAACAAAATATGTCCAAATGAAAGCTATTTAAAGGTCAAATGATAAAAAATTTAGAGTTATATAGTAAAATTAAAAATAAAATTGAAAGGTTGAAAGGTTTGGGAAAAATTATAATAGAACATTGTATTCAAAGGTACTAAGCAAACTGAGTGTAACACCACTATTTGTCACATTAGGTATGAATTCAAATGGTTCGTAAAGCATGCCAAAACTCTACAATATAAAAAAAAATTGAAGTTAAAATTTAATTCGATTGAGCTCATCGTTGAAAGGCTAACGATGTTTCTTTCATCTCTATTGAACGTCATTTGGAAAACTATAAATTGTCAAACCAAACAAAAAGAAATAATAATATGTTATTATTTTTTAATTTAGTAAATAAATTTAAAGCTAAAATGAGATGGATTTAATTAACATAATTTGACAAAATGAAAGCTATGTAATGGTCAAATTAGAAAAAAAAAATTAGAATTTCATTGTAAATAACAAATTAAAAAAAATTATTCAAAAAGATGAAACAAATTATATATGAAAGTACCATTCCAATAATGATAGGGATTTGGTGAAATAGCATAGTTAATCAAATTAGGTACCACTCAAAATGTGAGGTAAAACATGTAGTACCCTAAAAAATGAAATATTTAAAAATATAAAAATGAATATTTAACTATGTAGTGAACATTAAGATGAGCCTATTTTCATGTCTTTTGTGTCAATTAAACCACATTTGTGGTTACTTTGAAGTAAAAAAATACATAAGAATAAATAAAAATTAATCATTATTTTAAATTTAAATAAAATTTATTAAAGCTAAAATGGATAAATTGAAGTAATATAATATAACCAAACTAAACTAAAGTAAATGTTAGATGAGAGTTAAATTTAAGTTGTATAATAAAATGATCAAATGAAAGTAAAAGAATTGAAGAAATGTGATAAGTTTTATAAAGAAGTTGCATGCAAATATTCCAAATAGACTTGTGTGGCATTCTTTATTTTTAAATTAAATACAAATTGACATGTTTGTAGATCATGAAAAATCCTAAAAGTGATATTTACAAACACCACTACGAACACTTAATAAGATGCAAAATCGAGACGATTCCAATGATGTTTCTTTTATCTTGATCAAAACATGTTTGGAATTAGCATAAATTAACAAAAATAATAAAAATTAACAATAAATTATTATTTTAATATTAAGAAATATTATAGAAAATTTGAACTGAGATAAATTCAAGAAATGTTATATAAATAAATCAAAGTCATATCATGTTCTCATTAGGAAAACATTTGTGTTTTACAAAAAAACAAAATTAAAGTGAGGCATTCAAAAAATGAGATAAATTGCCCAAAAATTTTGAATTCCATGATACTAACAAGCTTGAGTCCAACATTATCGATCATATAATCTTGTATGATTCAAAATTTCTTGCAAAGCTTGGCAAACCATGGAGAGTTGCATTGCAGGATTCTAACGACGTTGAATGTAGCCTCTTCGATAATAAAATTTGGTTCAAGTCCAGCAATTTTTTTCATCTCGATCAAACATAATTTTGAACTATTACAAACTCCAAAATTAATTATGAATAAATAATGATAAATTATTTTTTCAATAGGAAGTAAATAACATTAGATTGAAATGAGATAAATTATTGTTATGTAACATAACCAAATCGAAGTAATATAAGGGAAACACAATAAGAAATTTTTAAAGTTTCTTAGTAATATAAGCAGCTGAAAGAAAAATGTTTTAAGAATTAAGACAATTTATGGAAAGTTGCATTCTATGATTCTAAGGAGATTGTGCAAAATTTGTGATTTTCAAATAATGTACAAATTTGAAAGTCTTGCAAATCACACTAAAAACGTTACAAATTATTTTAAAATTTAAAAAAGAATTTTTTTCTTGGATAGATCTAATCTATACAAATCAAACAACTTTTGTTTTCTCTTAATTTGATTTTTTTTGGAATTTGTACTAGTTGTTGAATAAATAAACTTAAATAGGAATAATTTTTTTACTTTAATGTTATGTAAGCAATGTCTATTTTATTTTGATTAGGCTTCATTTAGATTTACTATAAATTAATAAATTAAATAGGTATAAATAATTATAATATTTATTTAATATTTTGCAAATACATATCGAAAAGCTAAAATAAGATAAAGTGTGGCAATGCAATATAATAAAATGAAAGTTATGTAGAGGTTACTTGATAAGAAAATTATTGTTTAATAATGATAAAGCCAAATAAAAGTAAAACATTTGAAGAAATGAGATAAGTTGTGCGAAAATTTGTAATTTAAAATACTAAAGAGACTAAGTTTGAAATTATTAATCATCAAAATCAAGAAATAATAAAAAAAATGACTTGTAAAGTGCATCTAAACCATAAAAAACCAAATATTTAAAGATATAAAAATACATCATTGGATAAAGGTTGTTGAAGTGGGTCTAATGATGTTTATTTTGCTTTTAATGATCCTTATTTGGAGTGACAATCAAAGAAGTAAATATGTTTAGTTAATAATATACTATTTTTGAATATTAAGTAGATATATATTAAAATTGAAATGAAATATATTAAAAAAATGTAACTTTTTAATAAATGTGATCTAAAAGTCACACAATATGAGAATTAGAGTTTCATGGTAACATAACAGATTAAAAAAAAAGGTTTTAACAATTGAGGTAAATTGTACAAAAAACTTGCATTAGCATAAGGGGATCAAGTGAATTTTTCGTGATTATCAAATCTTGGCCAAACGCAAATGACCAATAAACCAATCTAAAAAGCCCAAGATAAGATATTTTGAAATATCAAAATAAATATTCAACCAGATAGAGTTTGTTTAGAGGAGTTTAATGACTTTTGTTTTTATGATTAAACTCCATTTGAAATTATGCAAATTATAAAAATAAATAAACATAAATAATAACAAACTATTTTTTGAATTTTATGTAAATATATAATAAAACTGAATTAGGATAAATTCAAGTAATGTAATATGATAAAGCAATATGATGCAAAGTTTCAATGAGACGAAAAATAGAGTTCCGTAATAATATAACAAAATTAAAACGAAACATTTAAAAAAATTAGAAGATTCATTCCTTATCATTAATGAGAAAGAGTGTGACATCCTAAATTGTCAAAAATAGAAACAAATCCATGTCTTATCAAACATGATAAAAAATAAGAAAATAAAATACTTTAAAAAATAAACAATGAATATTTATTTGGATAGAGTTTATTTAGATGTCTAATAAGAGTTTGTTTTCTTAATCAATCATGGTAAAATTTCTACAAATTAAAAGTATGCTAAACAAATTTTTTTAGCATTAAGTAAATAAGTATTAAAGATGAAATGAGATAAATTGAAGTATTAATATTAGCAAAGAAAAATCATGTAAAGGTCACATGAGAGAATATTTTAAGTTTTTACATAATAACTCCAAATGATAGCAAAATATTTTGATGAAATAAGATAAATTGTAATAGTCAAACAAGTTACAAATAAAATTATGTCATAATGCCTCCAAAAATCAAAAGAAAGTAAATATTTTAAGAAAATAAATATTCACAAAGATATAGATCACCAAGATGAGTTCAATGATCTCTATTTCATCTCAATTAGAACTTTTTTCAATAGAGCTGGTTGAGATGACTTCATCAATAGTAGTTTTAACTTGATTCAACCTTGTTTAGAGTTATTACAAACAAGTAAATTAACTTAGCTTAAATAATATAAAATAATTATTTTATAATTAAATTAATACATATTAAAGCTAACAAATATAAATTAAATCAATATAATCAAACAAAATCAAAGCAATGTAAACATCACAACAGAGCAGGAAATGAGGTTCATAATAACATAAATAAATTAAGAGAAAAAAATTTGAATAAATAAGAAAAGTTATGGGGAAAGTTGTATTTTATGACATTAAGTAGATTGAGTGTAATGTTCTCAATAATCAAATTAGGTGCAAAATTAATATATCTTTTAAAGGATGTAAAAAAACTAGAAAAAATAATATCCAAAAATATACAATTGAGCACTTAATTAGAAAGATCTATTCAAAACAAGTCTGATGACATTTGTTTCCTCTTGATACGATCTTATTTTTAATTTTTATGAATTACAAACTTAAATATTGCCAAATAATAATAATTTAGTATATTATTATTTAGTAAAAAAGATTTAAAGCTAAATTGAGAAAATATAAAGCAATGTAAAATAACTAAATAAAAGCGATGAAAATGCCATATGACAAGAGATCTATAGTTACGAAGTAATAATATAAAATATAATAAAATTACTAGAAGAAATATGATAAATTATACATGAAATTTGCATTCTAAAATGTTAAGAATGTTGTTTATAACATCTTAGACCATCAAACTTGTTGTGAATGAAAATGACCCAAAATACAAGAAAATTGAAAAATTTTAAAAATATAAAAGAATATTTCATTTGATTGAGTCTACTTTTATGAATTCTATTATATTTTTTGAGCAAAAAGAAGAAAAGTGGGTTAGAATGCAAATTTTATTTAATTAAAATTTCTTAGATAATATCTTTATTGTAGATGGGATACTAGTATCTATCTTAACATTCAAAGCACAAACACATATTGGAAATATTGGGAGTTGATAATGCCTTTATGTAGAGGGATTTCGATTTATTTATACTAGCTTAGACTTCTCCTCATGGAAAGTTTGTGTGGTTCTTATTGAAGAACATAACGTTAATAAACTATTAGGAATGTGATTCATTTAAAAGATTATTATTACTAACTATATGCAAGTTAACAAATTTGATGTGAATGAAAATGACCCATAAGCATGCCAAAACACTAGAAAATGGAAAAATTTTAAAAATATAAAAGAATATTTCATTTGATTGAGTCTACTTTGATGACTCCTATTATATTTGTTTCATCTAGATTGGTCCTCATTTTGAATTACTAAATCGAAGAAAATTAAATAATCATAAAAAACAATAAATTATTATTTAAGTAACAAAAAATTAATATAATAAATATAATTAGATAAACTAAAGAAATATAATATAACCAAATCAGAGCTATGTAAATCTAACATTGCATGGGATTTTGAATTACATAGTAATATAACAAAATCAAAATGAAAAATTTGAAGAATAAGACACATTTTATGAGTTAGTTGCATTCCAATGTAGTAATGAGTCCAGTGTAAAATACTCAACATCAGAATAGGTAGAAATCAAAATTACAAGTGAAATGTGCCAAAACCTTAAAAAGACATTATTTGAAAACATAAATTTTAATATTTGATTTGATAGAGATCGTGAAGATGAGTCTAATGGCCATTGCCTTGCCTTGATGTGACATCGATTAGAATAATAGCAATAAAAAATAATAATGAATTCATATTTTAATATTAAGAAATATTTATTACCACTAAAAGAAACAACATGAACTAATGTAAGCTAAACAAAGCAAAGAGATATGATGGTCACACGAGAAGAGAACAAGAGTTTCAAAGAAATATAACCAATTTGAAAACAAAGTTTGAAAAAATGAGATAAACTATAAATAAATGTTGCATTCCATGATACTTGGGAGATCAAGTGTATTGCCATATATTGTCAAAGTAGTTATCAATTAGTATGCCTCATAAAGCTTGTGCAAACCTTAGAAATTTAAAATTATTAAAAATACAAAAATAAAAAATTAATTAAATATTTTTTGTTTAGATGACTCCAATGATTATTGTTTAATATTGATCAAACCTCTTCATGAATTACCACAAATTAACAAAGTGAATGGGATAAAAGAGGTAAATTCCACTTACATAATTAATGTAATCAAAGTGATGTAAACATCACACTAGTGTATTATTATCATTTCATTGTAATATAAAGAAATTGATATATGAAAATTTGAATTAATGACATAATTTGTTCAAAAATGTTTAATTCCAGCATATCAAAGATGTGAAGTGTAACGTCCTCAAACATAAATAAGTTATGAAGTAAAATATCTTAAAAAAAATGACAAACTCATGGAAAAATAATTATTAAAAAATATTAAAAAATCATTTATTTGATTAGAGCTCATCAATGCAAGTCACCAAACTTTTATTTAATCTTAATTGGACTATGTTTGGAATTATTATGAATTGTCTAATTAAATAGGAAAAAATAGTAATACCTTATTCTTTTAAAATTTTGTAAAAATAAAATAAACTTAAATTGTGATTAAATGAAGAAATATAATATAACAAATTAAAAATGAACTAAGGGACACATAATAATAGAATTTCGCTTTTATTGTCATAATAAAAAAATAAAAGCAATACAATTGAACAAACAAGATAAATTATTTAGGAGAGTTACTTTTGGAAGAACTAAAGAGATCATGTATAATATTCTAAATTGTCAAGTATGGATTAAAATAAAAAGCCTCATAATGCTAGCAAAAACCCAACAAAATAAAATATCTCAAAAAGTATAAATGAATTCCTTGTTACATAGAGTGAATCGGGACAAGTCCAACAAAATTTTTTTTGTCTTGATCATACCATATTTAGAATAAATGTAATTACAAAACTAAACAAACATAAACAAAATTAAGTTATTTTTTCATATTAAGTAAATATATATTAATATTTAAATGTGAAAGATTAAAAAAATAAAATATGAGAAAAAAAAAGTTTTGTAAAGGTCCACAATCAACAAATCAACTACAAATTAAATTGTCTTTCAAAAAACCTAAAACACTAAAGATAAATATTGAAAAATATAGAAATAAATATTTAACTAGATTGAGCTAACTAAGATGCTGATGAGAACAACTATTTTATGTTGATCTCATATCATTTCAAATTACCACAAATTAACGACATCAATAATAAAAAAATAACTAAAAATTATAATGTAATCTAAGAAGTAAATATATATTAAAGCTAAATTGACATAAATTGAAACAACTTAATCTAACAAAATAAAAATGATGTAAATGCTACATCAAAGGAGAATTTGGGTTTCAAAGTAATATAACCAAATCAACACAAAACAATTGTAGAAATATGTAAATTTTAAGGGAAGGTTGCATTCTAATATACTAAGGAGATGGATTCCAAAATTCACCAATGTCAAATCAGATACAAATCAGAATAACACATAAAACAAATAAGAATCTTAGAAAGTAATATATATATATATATTATAAAAATTTATTTTGATAATGCTCATAAGGATGAGTTCAATGGATAACGATTTGTTTCAACTTAAGCTCGATTTAAGTTACAATGAATTACAAAAAAAATTTTGATTAATAACACCATGTTGTTATTTTAATATCAAGAGATATACATTCAAAATGAGATGAAAAAAACTAAAGCAACATAACACAAATAAATCAAAGAGTTGAAATTGTCACATTGGAAGAGGGTGAGAGTTCCATTTAAAAAAAATCAAATAAAATAAAAAAATTTGGGAAGATAAGTTAAAGTATGCTTGAATATTTCATTAAATAATAAAGTATAACATTCTCAGTTGTCAACAAGATACAAATTGAAATGTTTCGTGAAGCATGCCAAAATAATAAAAATGCAGGTATTCCAAAATAGAAGATAAATATTTTGTTGGATAAAGCCCATTGAGACAAGTCCAATAATGAATGTTTCACTTTAATTGGACCTCCTTTGGAATTTTTATGAATTACTAAACTAAAAAAGCATGGATCATAAAAAAATATTATTTTAATATTAAGTAAATAAGTAATGAAGGAGAAATGGGATAAACTAAAGAGATATAATATAAGTAAATAAAAGTGATGTATTTGTCAAATGGGAGGAGAATTAGAGTATCATAAAAAATAATAAATCAAAAATTAAAAATTTATGAAAATGTGATAATTTATATAAGAAAGTTCTATTGTGGGATATTGTAGAGATCGAGTGTAACATCCTTGATCAAGTTAGAATGAAGTCTGACATTATATTATGTGGCAAAACCCTAGAAAATAAATTATTTATGATATAAAAATTAATACTTTACTGAATGGAGCTCATATAAGTGATTCAAATGACTTTTGTTAACTGTCATTTGAAAAACCTTGGAATTACTATGAATTGCCTTATTAAGCATCATAAATAAAAATAAGTAATTATTTTAATATTCATTAAACATAAAATAAAACACCAATGTGATTAATTGATGCAATAAAATATAACCAAGTCAAGACACTATAGAGGTTACATGATAGAAGGGTTAGAGTTTCATAGTAATGCACCAAATATAGCAAAATATATGAAAAAATGAGGACCATATTATGACAAAGATTAGTTAAAAAACACTAAGGAGATAAAGTGCAACATCCTCGATCATCATATTAGGTGTGAATTGAAATATGTCATATCAATCCTCTTTAAAGTAAAATATTTCAAAATATATTGAAAACTATTTTATTAAATATACCTCATTCAAGCAACTACAACATTTTTGTGAATCAATAGGACTTCATTTGGAATTACTAGGACTTACCAAAGTGAGTAATGTAAATATAAAAAAATAAATATTTTTATATTAATAAAATATGCATTAAAGTTGAAATAGGAAAATATGAAATAATGTTTTATAACAAAAACATAGCAATGTAAAGGTAACATAAGAATGGATTTATAAATAGTAATACTAACAAATCAATGTAAACATTTTGCAAAAAACAAAAATATTATATAGAATATTACATTCTATGATGCCAAAGAGATGTATTATATTCCCCTCAATCATCAAATAAAAAAAAATTAAAATATCTCATTGTGCATTCAAAAATATTTGTAAAGAATTTATTTGGAAATATTGAAATGAATGTTTTATTATATAAAGCTCATTAAGATGAGTGCAAAAAGATTTGTTTCATCTTTGGTGGACCTCACTTCAACTTTTTGAGAATTTAAATTTAAATAAGAAAAACTAATTATAAATTATTATTTAATATATGAACTACATATACATATATATAATTTAAATGGAGATAAATTAAAAAATAAACTCTAATTAAATCAAAGCAATATAAAGATTTCATAGGTAGAGAATTAGAGTTTTAAAGTAATATAATGAATTCAAAGAAAAAAAATTCAAGAATTGAGATAAATTAAACGAGAAAGTTGTGATAAATAATAGTAACAATATAGATGGTAACATGTCTTGTTGCCAAATTACTTATGAATTAAAATGTCTCTTAAAGTATACGAAAAGCTAAGAAAATAAATTATTTCAAAATATATAAGTGAAACACTCTATTGGAGCCTATTTGGAGCAACTATGACTTTAAAAAATAATCATAAATAACAATAAATTAGTCTTTAATGTTAAGTATATATATATATATATATAAATATATATATATATATATATATATATATATATATATATATATATATATATATATATATATATATATAAATATATATATATATTAAAGTTTAAAGTTACATCAATGGCTCACATGAGAGAAAATTTAGTATTGCAAAGTTATTTAACTAATTCAAGGCACATAATTTAAAAATGAATTAGTTAAAATGTAAGAATAAGTTACATTTTGGTATTCTGAGACCCTGTGTAATATCATCAATCATTAAATATCATAAGAATTGAACCTATCATAATAAATGCTAAAATATAAAAGAGATCTTAAAAATAAAAAACAATATTTATTTTAATAAGGTTTATGGAGGGGTGTCTAATGGCATTTATATCATCTCAATAAAACAAAATTTAAAATTAATACAAATTAAAATATTTAATTAAATATAAATATAAGAAATTTTATGGTTATAAGAGAGTAGTAATAGAGCTTCAAAGTAATACAACAAAATGAAAGCAAACAATTTGAGGAAATATGATAAATAGTATAAGAAAGATGTATTCAATGATACTAAAGAGTTAATTGTTACAACTTCAAAGATCAGATTAGCTACAAATCTAATATGTATTTTGATAGAGTTTAGTTAAATGACTCAAACAAATTTTTTTAATTTTGATCAAACTACGTTTGGATTTACATTTAAGAAAGAAAATAAATAATCATAATAATAAATTGTTATGCTGATATTAAGTAAATATATATTATAGTTAAAATGAGACAAATTTAAGCAATGTAAAACAACAAAATGGAAATGGTGGAAAGGTCAAATAAGTGGAGATTTAGAGTTAAATAGCGATGTAAAAAAATCAAAGAAAAATAATTTAAGAATCAAGATAAATTACATGTGTAAGTTGTTTTCTTATATACTTAAAATTTGAAGTGTAACCATCTTTATAATGAAATATGATATGAATTAAAATGTCTCATAAAAAGGAAAAACATTAGCAAATAAAATATTCAAAATGTTCCAAAAATAATATGTTATTGAATAAAGTTTCTTGTGACAAGTCTAACAATATTTGTTTCGTCACATAGGAATTAGAAAGTCTCATAAAGCATGTAAAAGTCCTACAAAATAATCTATCAAAAAAAAAATATATATTTTATTTGACATAGTTAATTGAAATAAGTTCAACAATGTTAATTTAGCTCGATCGAACCTCGATTGGAATTACAACTAATTATAAAGTTAAATATACTAAAGAATAATATCAAATTTTAATTTCAATATCAAACAATGTACATTAATGCTAAAGTGAGACAAGTTAAACTAATGCCATACAAACAATTGAAAATTAAAGTTTCATTGTAACATATGTAAATTAAACCAATACATTTGAAAAAATGTGGTAAACTATACATGATTGTTTGATTCCATGATATTAAGATGATCAACTATAACATCCTTGATCATTTAGTTGGGTTTGAATCAATATGCTTCATAAAAACACAAAAAAAATTAACATATTTAAAAATAGAAAAGAATCATTAAATGGATTGGGCTTTTTAAGAAAAGACCAATGATGTTTATGTCATTATTTGGAATTACTATTATTTACTAAAGAAAAGAAGCATAAATAATATTTTGTTTATTTTTTAATGATAATTATATAAAAATTGAAATTGAATGTGAAAAATTGAAGTAATGTAATATAGCCAAATCAAAATGATATAAATTTAACTTGAGAGAAGATTTTGAGTAACATAGTAATATATTGAAATAAAAAAGTTTTTAGAAGAAAGTTGTATTCCAAGTTATTATTAATATTAGTGTAATATCATAGACCATCGAGTCAAGAACAAATTAAACTATCTAGTGCAATCTGAACAATTCTTGCAAAATATAATATTTACAGTTCTAAACTTAGATATTTAATTGGGCAATTCTACTAAGACGAGTAAAATACCATTTGTTTCATTGTAATTGAACATCATTTTGAATTATTATAAATTACTAAAATAATTACACATTAACAATAACGAATTAATATTATTATAGTAATAATAATATATATTTTTAAGTTTGAATGATCCAAATTTAGGAAATTTAATTGAACAAAATCAATATGGCATAAACTAGATGATAGGAAATTTTTAATTATGTAGTAAAATAACAAAGTTAATGCAAAAAATTTTGTGGAAGTAGAGAAATTGAACAAGAAGTTTATTTCCAAGATACTAAGATCTATTGCAATATTATCGATCATCAAATGGGGCACAAATTAAAATATTCTTTAAAGAAGCCCATAAAAATAGAATTTTTATTAATTTAAAAAATGTGTATGTAAATAAATAGAGCACATCTAGAAAAGTCTAATGGCATTTGTTTTGTCATTGTAAGACCATTTTTAAAGTTCTTAAAAATTACAAAAATAAGTAAAAGTAAGAGAAATAAGTTTTTGTTAATATGAAGTAAATAATTATATTAAACCTTAAGTGTGATAAATATAACAAATGAACTATAATAAATTCCAAATGATATAAAGGTCACACTTGAGGAGAAGCAAAGTTTTGTGGTAATATAATAAATTCAAAAGGAAATATTACAAAAAATGGGCTAAATTTTATAAAAATGCTGCATTCTAAGAAACTTAAGAGATCGAAAGTGTTAACCATCATTGTCATATTAAGTTTTAATCAAAACCTCTTGTAAGACATGTTGAAATCCTCAAAAATGAAAATATATATAACGATCAATAAAATAAAGATTTAATTAAATAAAGCTCTTCAAGATGAGTCTAACGACATTTATTTCATGTTGATCACATTGCATTTATAATTACTATGAATTATTAAATTAAATGCATAAAATAATAATAATATTTTTAAATATTAATTCAATTTATATTAAAGTTTAAATGACATAAACAAAAGTAATATAATATACCAAAATCAAAGACCTATAAATAACAAAATCATGAAGAATGAGAGTTTTATAGTAATATAAAAAATTATAGAGAAAAATAAGCAAAAACTATGATAAATTATATCAAAATGTTTCATTCCAAAATACTAAGAAGTTTGACAACAAAATTATTGATCATGAAATTGAGTAATGACCAAAATGTCCTAAAATTTATGTTAGCACCTTAGAAACTTTTAATATTTAAAATATAGAAATAGATATTTAATTAATTAGAGTATATTGATATTAGTTTAATGATGCTTCTTTCATCTCTAGCAAACATTGTTTAGAAATAGTTTTGTTTATAGAAGAAAATAAGCATAAACTACAATATATTATTGTATTAAGATTAAATAAATACATGTATTAAATTTGAAATCAGATAAATTTATATATTGTAACATAAACAAATAAGAATGATATATGGGTTATAGTGGTATAGATTTAGACTAACATGTAATATAACAAAATTAAAGCAAAAAACATAAAAAAATAACATAAATTTTGTATAAAAAGTTGAAGTCCAACATACTAAGCAAATTATCGATAAAAGTCTCTTTTTTCATATAATATATTGCTAAATTGTTCCCTTTAAGATGAGACCAAGACTATGTGAGCTTTTTGAAAATTACAAAGTAATAGAGGTATAAATAAATAGAATATGTTATTTTTATATTAAGTAAAATATATATAAAGGATAAAAAAATTTAATTGAATTAGTGTAATATTTCAAAATAAAATTTATGTAAAAGTAAATCGACCAGAGATTTATAGTTTCATAGAATATAAAACGATCAAAGCGAAACGTTTGAAGAAATTAGATAAATTGTGAGAGGAAATTGCATTCCAAGATAGTACAAGGAAATATTGTAATATCATTAATCATCAAATCAAGTACAAATTAAAAAGAATGATAAAATGTACCTTAATCTTATAAAATAAAATTTTTTAAAAACGAATAATGAATCTTTAAGTATATAGAATTTATAAAGAAAAATTCAATGATTTTTATCCCATCTCTATTACAACTATTTTTTAATTATTGCAAGTTATCAAAGTAAATAATAATAAATAATAATAAGCCATTTTTTATATTAAATAAATATATATAAATGTTAAAAATAGAAAAATCGAAGTAATATATTATGACAAAATAATAGAATTATATAATTCATAAGACAAAGGATATTGAGTCAAATTATTATAATGAAATAAAAGTGAAATATTTAAGAAAATTTGATAAATCATATCTTAAATTATTTTTTGATGATACTAAGTTTAAAAAAAAATTTAATCATCAAATTAGGTACAAATTAAAATATCTCATATATTTAGAGAAAAATTTAAAAAATAAAAAAATAAATATTTATATTGATAAATCTAAATGAGGTGAATAAAACATCATATATTGTAACTTCATCAAACCATGATAGAAATTACTATTAATTACCATAGTAAATAGGCATAAAAAATAAAAAAACTATTATATTATGTTATCAAAATATATATTAAAGCTAAAGTAAGATAAATTCATGCAATAGAAAATAACTAAATCAGTGTGACGTGAAGGTCAAATGAGAGGAGATTTAGAGTTAATATAACTATGTCAAAACAAAATATTTTTAAAAATAAGACAAATTATATTAGTATGTTGTATTCCTATTGTTAATCAAGTCACGTACAAATTAAAGTATCTCATAAAAATAGAAAAATTAAAAAATATATTTAAAAACATAAACAAAATATGATTTAATTGAGAAGAATCCATCCGGACAAGTCCTAATACATTTCTTTCATCTTAATTAGATATCATTTAAAACTACTATGAATTACTAATATAAATAAGCATAAATACTAAATAATTTTTTCTTTATACTAAAGGATAATTAGAGTTTTATAGTAATATAACTAATTCAAAGAAAAAAATTTAAAGAGATTGAAGTTACAAATGTTGCATTCCAACATATTAAAGAGATTGAAGGTAACCTCATCAACTGTTACTATAACTATGAATTATAATATATCATAAAAAATGTAGAAACCCTCAAAAATAAAATGTTAAATAATACAAGTATGAATAGTTAATTAGATGGAGCTTGTTAAGATGAGTCTAACATGTTTTGTTTACCTCTATTTTACCTCGATTGTAATTACTACTAATTATTAATGTAAATAAACATAAATAATAATAAATTATTTTTTTACTATCAAACAATTAATATCAACATTGAAATGAGAAAAATTGAAACAATGAATATTAACAAATCAAAGTGATGTTAATATCACTTTAAATGAAAATAAATCTTTATAGTAATATAACTAAATAAATTAAAAATTATAAATAGAAGAGATAAATAATAAAGAATGATGCATTCGAAGATATTTAGATGAATTAATGTGACATCCAAGATTATCAAATTGGGTACAAATCAAAATCTCCTAAAAGTTTCCAAAATCCTAAAAACAAACATAATAAACAAAAAAAAAAACAATACTTAATTAGATATTACTTATTGAGGCAAGTCCAGTTATGATTATTTTGCCTCTAGAAGTCTTTCTTTGGAATTTTTTTTAAATTAACTAAAAAAGAATTATAAATCATAAAATAATAAATAATAAAAAATTATTATTTTAATAGTAAGAAACTAAATATTAAATCTCAAATGAAACAAACAAAAGTAATAAAATTAAGGAAGTCAATTTGATGTATTTGTTAAATGAGGGGATGTTTTAATTACATAGTAATATATTCAAATAAAAATAAATTTTAAAAATTAAATAAATTAGAAGAGAAAGTTGCATTCCAAGATATTAAGGTGATCACGGGTGACATCTCCAATCATTGAATCAGTTACACTTTGAGCAACTACTAAAAAGTGCTAAAATCTTGGAGAATACAATATTTGAAATTATAAATTTCAATTTTCAATGGATATATCTCGTTAAGGCAACTCAAATAATACTTGATTTGTTTCGATCAATCCTCACTTACATTTAATTTGAATGACTAAATAAATTTTAATAAATAATAAGAATTCATTATTATAACATTTAAGAAATATATATTAAAGTTTAAATGATATAAATTGAGGGAGTGCAATATAAGCAAATCAATGTTAGTTAAAGCTCACATGAGAGAAGATTTAGATTTAGATAGTAAAATAACAAAATAAAAATTAATAATTTGAAAACATTAGGTAAATTGAAAAGAAAAGTTGTTTTCTAAATTACTATGGAGATGGAATTGAACATCTATGATGATCAAATTAGTTATAAATCCAAATGTCTCATAAAATATGCCAAAGACCAAAAAACATAATGTTTTAAAATTTCAAATAGAATATTTAATTGGATAAAGATCATCATAAGGAGTCCAACGACATTTAATTTGTTTTAAACAGACCTCATTTGAAATACTACAAATTAACAAAATAAACATGAATAAGAATATATTATTAATTTAATGTTAAACAAATATTTGTAAAGAAATATAATATAACAAAATAAAAGAGATATGAATGTCACATATGAGGAGAGCTAGATTTTCATAATAATGTGTATAAATCAAAGAGAAATCTTGGGAGAAATGAGATAAACATTACATCAAAAAAGAATTCAAAGCTATGAAAGAGATCTAGTGTAACATCTTTGATCATCAAATTGGGTACTAATCAAAATTTCTCATAAAACATGTAAGAATCATATAAAATAAAATATATAAAAATTAGAGCATAAATTTAATTATTTAAATGGAAACATAATTACTACAAGTTACCAAAGTAAATATTCATAAATAAATACAACTTACTATTTGAATATATAAGCAAAATTGTATTAAAATTGTAATCATATAAATTAAACTATTATAATATAAAAACACCAAAGACACATAAAGGTCACAAAAGTGAAGATTAAAGTTTCATAGTAAAATAACCAACTCAAAGTAAAATAATTTAAAAAAATTTGGTAAATTATAGAGGAATGTTGTATTCAAAGATACTAGCTAGTTTGAGTGTAACAATAATTATCGTCAACTCAAGTACGAAATAAAAATCTTCAAAATATATATATTAAAAATAAAAAAGATTTAAAATTTTGATAATAAAAAATTAATAAGATAGAGCTCATTGAGAAGTATCCAATGACATTTGTTTCATTTCATTCATATTTGTTTTGCATTTTCTATGGAATTCAAAGTAAATAAACACATAAAAATGTATTAATATTTCAATATTAGATAAATATGTTAAATCTAGATGAGTTAAATAGAACTAATATATTATACAAAATAAAGTTGATGTAGGTTGTGGAAGAGGAAACTTAAAATTACATAATAAATATAAACTAATCAATGAAAAATATTTCAAAAAATGCGATAACCGTATAAACCTTCCAGGATATAGAGAAGATAATGTGTAAAATTCTAAATCATGAAATTAGATACAAAATAAAATACCTTGAAAATCATGTAAAATGGATAAAAAATATTTTAAAAATAGTAAAAATAAATATTTAAATGGATAGATCTCTTCATGTAAACATAAATAATAACATATTATTATTTTAAAATAAAGTACTTATATTTTAAAAGTTAAATATGCTACAACCCAAAAAATAAAATAATAAAAATAAATAAAAAAAATATTTAATTTCATAGAACTCATTGAGATGAGTCCATACGCTTTTGTTTGACTCCATTAGAGCTCATTTGAAGTTATTTTTAATTTAAAAAATATTAAGTAATAATAAATTACTATATTAATAGTAAATAAATATATATTAAAACTAAAATTAGACAAATTGAAGTAATATAGTATAATCAAATAAAAGTGATGTAAATGTAGCTTAAGTGAAGATTTAGAGTTAGTAATAAAACCAAATCAAAATTATAAAATTTGAAGATATGACATTTTTTAAGGATATTTTATTCCATGATACTAAACATATCAACTATGATATTGCTAATTATCAAATTAGATATGAATCAAAATATCTCACAAAGCTAAATTTTTAATTGGATAAAGCTTCTTGAGATAAATTAAATAATATTTATTTTATCTTAATTGGACATCATTTTAAACAACTACAAATATAATAATTTTTATTGTTTAGTCAATATATAATAAAGCTAAACATGAGAAAAATTGAAGAAACATAATTGAATGAAATTTAAGTGAAGCAACGGTCGCACGAGTCGACATTTTTTTTTAAATAAATATAAAATAAAATAAATGTTAAAATTTTGTAAAAATTAGAAAAAACTAAATCAGAAAGATCCATTGCATGAACTGAAGTGAGATGAAGTACAACATCATCAATCTTAAAATCCATTATGAATAAAAAAATCTTTAGAAGTTTTTAAAAAACAATACAAAATAATATTTAAAAAACTAATCAATAATATATAAAGGAAAAACACATTGAGGTGATCCAAAAAATATATCTTTCATATATATATATATAAGCATTTGTTTGTAATTACTAAAAATTATCAAACCAAATATGCATAAATAATAAAAAAGTATTTTTTTACCAAACAAGTATATATTTCAGTTGAATCATATAAAATGAAAGAAAGTAAAACAAAAAAATCAATGTGACATAAGAGACACAATAATAGATTTTGAGTCTCATTGTAAAATTTTTAAATCAAACAGTAATATTTGAAGAAAAATGAGTTAAATTATAATGGAAAATCATATTCAAACTTGTTAATGTGAAAGAGTGCAACATCCTAGACTATCAAATTTTTTACTTAATGAAATGTTTGGTGAAGTGTGACAAAACATAGAAAATAAAAATGTTCAGTGTTATGAAAAATATTTAATTAAATAGTGATTATTGATATCTATTCAATAGTCTCCATTTCATCTCCATTAGAACTTTTTTGGAAATACTATAAATTACTAACATAAACAAACTTAAGTAATAAAAAATTATTATATTTTTATTAGTTAGATATATATTAAAGTTGAAATAATATAAATTAATGAATTACATTTTAACAAAAGTTTAAGTAAAAGATTATAGGAATGAGAGAAAATGTATAGGAAAGTTGTATTTCAAGATGCTAAAAAGATCATATAAAACATTTTTTTGTCCTAAAAAATGGTACATATCAAAATGACAAGTAATTCCTAACAAAACCCCCAAAAAATAAAATACTAAAAATAAAAAAAAATAAATATTAAATTGAACAAAGTTTAAGGATGTTATACTTAATCTCTTAGTATCCTAAAATCGAACTTTCCCACGCAATTTGTATCAATTTTTCAAATTTTTTACTTTGATTTGGTGATAATACTGTGAAACTCTAATTCTCTTTTCATGTGACATTTACTTCACTATTTTGGTGATATTACATAGCTTTAATTTATCCTTAAAGCTTAATTTATTTTTGCTTATTGTTAAAATAATAATTTATATTTATTTATGTTTTTTTACCTTAGCAATTTAAAGTAAATAGAAATGAGGGCTTCTTGTGTGGAAACAACATTACTAAGTTAGCGTTCATGAGGTGTATCCAATTAAATTTTTCTTTATATTTTTTATATTATTTTCTTGATGTTTTAGGACCACTTTGCAAGTTATTTTAATTTTTTTATTTGGCAAATGATAATGTAACTCTAGATCTCATGTCTATTTTTTAATTAAATTTTCTCATATGATTTATCTCATTTTTTGAAACATTTTCTTACTTTTTGTATTATTACTACACAACCTTAAATATCATATTGTATGACTTTTACATCACATTATTTTAGTTATAATATATTATTTTATTTTATCTCTTTTTAGCTTTATTATATATTTAAAATTAAAATAATAATTTATTATTATTTATACTTCTTAAAAGTGATGATTTATTGTAATTCTAAATGAGGATTGATCGAGAAAAAACAAATTGTAAGACTGGTCTTGACAATCTCTATCCAATTAAATATATTTTTTTAAAATATTTTATTTTCTATTGATTTGATAAGATTTATGTAGAATTTCAAATTGTAACTGATTTGATGACTGAGGAAGTTGTTTGAGTCACCTGGCATGCTCTATTCAATTAATTTATTTTATCTTTTTAAATATTTATTTTATTTTTTTGCATGCATTGTTAGATTTTTTTAATTCATACCTTATTTGATAATGAAGGATGTTATACATGATCTTTTTGGTATCGTGGAATGCTAAATTGTCGTATAATTTGCATTGTTAATACTAATATTGTCTTCGACTTTGTTATGTTATTACGAAGACTTGTTCTCTTCTCATGTGATTTTAAGATCCTTATCATTTAATAACGTCACATTGCTTTAATTCATCTTAATTTAGCTTTAATACATTTTTTCGTGATATTAACTAATATTTTATATATATTTAGGTTTGTTTTCTTTTGTAATTCAAAGTAATTCAAAATGTAATTTATTGGTGATACTACAAATATCATTGGACTCATCTTCATGAGATCTATAATGTAACAAATTCTATTTTATATTTTTAAATATATTATTTCTTAGGGCTTTGGCTTCTTTCATAAGACATTTTTATTCATATCTTATTTGATGATTCTACAAGCTACACTTTATCAACATTCCCACATAGAATGCAACCTTCTTATGTAGTATATCTTATTTCTTGAAAATATTTTATGTCAATTTAGTTATATTACTATATAACTTTATATCCTTATCATATCACTTTTATATGCCCTTGCTTTTGTTATATTCTTTACTTTAACAAATATCATTTCATATTAAACATATATTTTCTTCATTTTTATATAATAATTTATTTTTACTTGTCCACATTTTCTTTGGTATTCTGAATATCTAAAAACGAGCTCCAATTGATCAGATAGAAATGTAGTTGGGTTGGTCTTCATGAGTATTATTTAATTAAATATTTATTTATACATTTTGAAACATTTTCTTTTCTAGAGTTATGAAAAAATTTATTTTATATTTCATTTATATTTGATTTTATGGTTGGGAATATTATGCTAAATATCCTTAGTAGTTTTAAATGTAACTTTTCCCATATAATTTATATCATTCTTTCAAATTTCTTCTTTTATTTTTTATATTACTCAACTCTAAACCTCCTCTGATGGAACTTTTAACCAATTCTTTTGGTTAGATTAAACTGGTACAAAATTTCTATTTCAACATTAATATATATTTACTTGTTATTTTAGAAATAATTTATATGTATTTTTTCATATTTACTATATTAATTCATAGTAATTCCAAAATAGGTTTGTTCAAGAAGGAACAAATGGTTTTCGTCTTGCTTTAAAGAGCACTCCTAATAAATATTTTCATTTAAATTTTAAGTATTTTATTTTCTTATTTTGTCATTTTTAATGAGACATTTTGATCTGTACCTTTTTTGATGATCATGGATGTCACACTCGGTCTTATTGGTACCTTAGAATATATGTTTCTCATATAATTCTCTCATTTAATCACATATCTCACTTTGATTTGGTTTAATACAATGGTTCAATTTTTCTTATTTTGCATGACATTTTCACATAATATTAAAAAATTAATTTATTATTAATTATGATTTTTTATTTTTGGTAATTTTGAGTAATTCCAAAAAAGATTTGATTGGGATGAAGCATATGTCATTGCATTAATGTCCACGACATCTATCCAACTAAATAGTTTTTTTTAATATTGATTTTCTATTTTTTAAGAGCAATTTATTAGTCATTTAAATTTTTATCTTGCTTGAGCCTCTAGGATATTGCACTTAATTTCATTAATTTCTTAGAATGGAACTTTCTCAAATAATTTGTAATTTCTTCAAATTGTTTTCTTTGATTTTATTATACTATTATGAAACTCAAATTCTCCTATCATGTAACCTTTACAGTTATTTTCTTTGATTATTTTATATTATTTTGATTTATATCATTTTAGCAACAATATATATTTATAATACATTTACAAAATAATTTTGAGTTATTTATCGTAATTTATTTTGCTAAGCTTTATGGGATATTTTAATTTATACAATATTTAAAGATTGAAGATGCAATATGTGATCTTCTTTTCCACTTGGAATGCAAATAAATATGTATCATTTCTTCAATTTTTTTTACTTTCAATTGGAAATATTACAATGTAACTTTTAATCTCCTCCCTTAAGCCTTTTATAATACTTTCGTTAGATTATATTACTTTACTTCAATATATGTCATTTCAAATTTAATATATAATTGATTAATATTAATTTAGTAATTTTTCTTACTTTGCCATATTTACTTTTATATATTACAATAAATCAAAATGAGACTTGATCAAGATGTAACCGACAACGTTGGACTCATCTCAAAAAGTTCTAAACATTAAATATTTAATTCTACATTTTAAAATATTTTACTAGAGTTTTGACATCTTTTACTAGATATTTTCATTCATACCTGATTTAATGATTATGGGTGTTACACTCAGTCTACCTAGTATTTTGGAGTGTAACTTTTTAGTTAAATATTTCTCATTTATTAAAAAATTTTCTTTGATTTCGTTGTTTTACTATGTTACTCCAAATCACCTCTCATGTCATTTTTACATCACTTTGTTTTGGTTATATTACATTGTCTCAAATTATCTCATTTCAACTTTAAAGAATATATTAACAAAATATTAAAATGATAATTTATTTTTATTTAAGCTTATTTACTTTGGTAACTCTCACTAATACAAAATGAGGTCTCATCTAGATGAATCAAATGTTGATGGAAAAATCTCATTGAGGTCTTTTCAATTAAATATTAATTTTTTTCTCAACATATTTTATTTTTTAAGGCCTTTGAATGTGGAAATATATAATTATATTATTTAAAACTATCTATATTTTTTCTTAAAATTGAAAAATTCTTTTTTAAATTTGTGGTTATTTGCATTTTTTACTAATAACAACCCAAATATGATCTGATGAGGATGAAACAAATATCACTAGCCTCATTTCAATTAGTTTTAACAAATTAAAAATTCATTTGTATATTTATAGTGTTTAGAATGTTTTAAGACATATTTTTATCTCTATCTACTTTGATGAATGAGTATGTTACATTTGATTTCCTTAGTATCATGTAAAACTAATTTTCCATATAATTTAAGTCATTCTTCAAACTTTTCATGCGACTTTTGTCGCATTATTATGTAACTTTGTGCCATCTCATGTGATGTTTACATTGACATATTTCACTACAATATATTGCTAAAATTTAACACATTTATCAATAATGCATTTACTTAATGTTAAAAAAATAATTTGTTATTATTTGTGCTTATTTTGTAATTCATTATAATTCAAATTGTGGACCATTAAAAAAGAAACAAATGTTATTGAGATTGGTTTGTGAGCTGAATCTAATTAAATATTCAACTATAAAATATTAAATAATTTATTTTCTTTGTTTTTTCATTTGTTTTAGGAGATATTTTTATTTGTTTCTAATATGATGATTGAGAATGTTACACTTTACATCTTTTGTCCTCGTCAATGCAAATATATTGTGCAATTTATTTCATTTTATTTGAATACTTTTTTATTTGCTTATATTTCAATGTAATTATAAATCTCCTATAGTCTAAATTTTCAATGACTTTGAACTTATTTTCTTACATTACATCAATTTACGCTATTTTACATTTAATATATATTCACTTAATGCTAAATAATTAATTTATTATTATTTATACTTATTTATTCTGGTAATCTGACAAAATTCCAAACAAGTCTAATGGAGAAGAAAAAAATGACATTGAACTCATATAAATCACCATTAACCAATTAAATATTTTTTATATTTTTAAGAGTTTTTTTAGGGTTTTTGTTTATTTATTTCACTTTTTTTAATATTTAATTTAATGATCTAGAACATTATAGTCAATCTTTTTATTATTTTGTAATGCAATTTCTTTTTTAATTTATATTCTTTAATAAATGTTTACATAATATTATAATAATCATATAATATTATTTACTATGAAAAGTCATAGTAATTCCTATTGAGGCCAATATAGATGAAATAATCATCACTGGACTTTTTTTATAAGCTCAATAAAATTAAATATTTATTTCTACATTTTTAAGTATTTTATTTACTTTAGCTTTGGCATACTCTATGAGACATTTAAATAAATATAAAGGTTCCTAATAAAGGTTGTCACACATTATCACCAAAGTATCTCATAATACAACATTTCTACAAACTTTATCTCATTTCTACAAATTTTTTACCCTCGCATTGTTATGTTACATTGCTTCGATTTATCAAAATTCAACTTTAATATATATTTGATAAGATTAAGAATAGTAATTTATTATTCCTATTTATTTTGTTAATTTCTGATAATTCCAAATGTTCTATTAAGATGAAACAAACATCATTAGACTTGTCTCAATAATCTTCATCCAAATAGGTATTAATTTTTTATTTCTATATTTTTAATTTATAATGCTTTTTATTTTCTTTACAGGAAATTTTGATTCCTCACTAATTTTGTTATCTGGGATACAAGACAAGATCTCCTTAGTATCATAAAATGCATCTTTCTAGTATAGTTTATATCATTTTTCCTAATTTTTTCATATGATTTAACTATATTGTATGAGACTTAAATTCTACTCCAGTGTGGCTTTTATGCCACCTTGGTTTGGCTATATATTCTACTTAAATTTACCTAATTTTAGCTTCAATTTAAATTTACTTAATACTAAAATAATAATATTGTATTATTTATGCTTATCTTCTTTGATAATTTGTAGCAATTCTAAATGAGATTCAATAAAGGTGAAACAAACATTGTTCGAGTGGCCTACATAAGCTATATCCAAATATATACTAATTTTTATGTTTCTATAATATATTATTTTTTTTGTTTTGTATGAATTTGTTAGATATTTTGATTCCTACTTTATTTGAAAAACGAGCACGTTACATTCAATCTTCTTTCTATGTTGGAATGCAACATTTCCATATAATTTATTGATTCTCTTCAACTTTTTCACATTTATTTTGTTATGTTAATATGTAACTTTAAATCTCCCCTTATGTGATACTTGCATCGCTTCGATTTAGCTATGTTACATTACTTTAATTTTCTCATTTCATGTTTCGGATATATTTATTTAATATTATTAAAATAACATGGTACATTTAAGATTTTTTTGTAATTATTAGTTATTGCAAATGATATTAAATCGAGATGAAGAAAAGGTCATTAAACTCATACTCACAAGTTACATCAAAATAAAAATATATGTTTTTTTATTTTTTAATAATTAATTTTTTTATTTTAGCAACACTTTTCAAAACCTTTTTGTTCTTACTTGATTTGATAATAGAATTGTCATACTCAACCTTCTCAGTATATTAGAATACAATTTCTTGTAAAATTTATTTCAATTCTTCAAATTTCATCCTCTAATTGGGTTATATTATGTTGTTTTAAATTTTCATATTTTTGTTTAATACAAGATTACTTAATACAAAAAATATTTGATTATTATTTAACTTTTTATTTTGGTAATTTGTGGTAATTTCTAAAAAAGTTTGATTAAAACAAAGAAACATCATTATACTTGTCTCCATGACTTATGCACAATTAAATATTTATTTTGATATTTTTGAATGTTTTAATTTTTTTGATTCATACTCAAATTGTTGATCGAAGAGGTTACACTCAATCTTAATTCTTCTATTTTCTTTTCATTTGTTTTGCTATATTAATTTGAAACACTTCTTTTTTTCTCTATCCTTTACAATACCATAATTTGCTTTTATTACATTGCTTTAATTTATCACATTTAATCTTTACTATAAGTTTACATAGTATTCAAAGACTAATGTATTATTATTCAGGCTTATTTATTTTGATAATTAGTAGTAATTTCAAACATGGTAAAATCAAGATGATACAAATATTGCACAGCTCATTTGGATGAGTGCTACTAAGCTAAGTATTCATTTTTATATTTTTAAATAGTTTTATTTTACAAACCATGACAAAACCTTTAACAAAATTTTTAAATATAATAATGAAATACTTAATAGTGTAGAGCTCATAACGATGAGTGGAACGATATATGTTTCATCATGATAGGACATTATTTGCAAATACTTCAAATTAAAAATGCAAATTAAAATAAAAAGAATAAATTTCTATTATAATATTAAGTAGATATATGCAAAAGATGATGTGAGATAAATTTAAGAAGTATAATATAACCAAATCAAAGAATGTGAAGGACATAAGAGAAGAGATTTAGTGTTAAAGAAATGAAATAAATTAAATGAGAAAGTTGCATTTCAAGATAACAATGAGTTCAAGATTAACGTGCTTGATTGCTAAATGGGTTTAAAATCAAAATGACTCATAAAGCATGTAAAAATCATAGAAAAAATAATATAAAATATAAAAATAAATATGGAATGGGCTAGCTGTCATTGAGACTAATGGGACGATATTTGTTCAACCTGATCAAATAACATTTGGAACTACTTTGAATGACCAAAGAAAAATAATGATAAATAAAAATATAGTATTATTCCATTATCAAGTAAATATATACTTTAGCTTATATAAGATAAATTGAAACAAGGTAGCATAACAAAATCAAAGCAAAAAATTTGAAGAATTGTGTTAAATTTTATGGAAAAGTTACACTTCTTGACAATTAGATGATGGAGTAAACCTTTGTCAATCATCAAATGATGTATGAATCAAACTACTTCAACAATTATGAAAAAATATTAGAAAACAAAATATATAAAAATATAAAAATATGAACATTCAATTAGATAAAGCTTATTAAGATATGCATAATAATGTTTGTTTTTACTTGATTAGACCTCCTTTGGAATTACCACAAATTACTAAAGCAAAAACCCAAAAATAAAAATAAAACTTTGCATTAGTGCGAAGTGAATATATATATTGTATCCAAAATGGGATAAATTGAAGTAATGGTATTAAACCAAATCAAAGTGATGAAAGGGTCACATGAGAAGATAATTAAAATTACATAGTAATATAACCATATCAAAGGAAGTAATTTATAGAAGTAAGATAAATAGTACAATAAATTAGCATTGCAAAATACTAAAGAGATTGGAGATAACTTGTTCCATTATCAAATCTAGTACAAATTAAAATACCTCAAGAAGATATTTCAATTAGGTTGAGCTTTGGAGAAGAGTCTAATGGCATTTGTTTCATCTCAATTAGGCCTTATTTTAATTTTTTGCAAATTACTAAATTAAATAAAAATAATGATAATAAATTACTATTTCAAATTAAGGACTTTATATGTTAAATCTTAAATAGGATAAGTTTAAGCAATGTAATATAACCAAATCAAACTATTGGATGGGTTACAAGAGATAAGAATTATAGCTTCTAGTAAGATGAGTGATTGTGAAATCCTTGATTGACAAATCTGGAAGCAATAGGTATGCCCCATAAAGAATGTGAAAATGTGATAAAATTAAATATTTAAATATATAAAAATGAATAATTAAATTGGTATAGAAGATTGGGATGAGCCTAATAATTTTTGTTTCACCTCAATTGGACCTATTTTGAATTACTTTGAAGTACCAAAGAAAATAGACATAAAAAAAGATTAATATTATTATAAAAAGTAAATATATTTTATAGTTAAAATTAGACAAATTGAAATAATATTACATAACCAAATCAATGCACTACAAATGAAACAATTGTGGAGAATTAGAGTTCCTTAGTAATTCAAGATACATATAGAAAAGATTTTGAGTAAAGTGATAAATTATGTTAGAAAGTTGTATTCCATAATAATGAAGTGATCAAGTGCAACATTCATGATCATTAAATCTGGTATGACTTAAAATGCCTCATAAAGCATGTATAAAAACAAAGAAAAAACTTAATTTAATAACATTAAAAATATTGTTTAAATGGATAGAGTTTATTGGGCTAAGTCCGACAATGTTTTCTGTTGTTTGACTTCACCTTTTATGGAATTACAATAAAACACCAAATTAAATACGTATTTATAATAACAATGCATTATTTTAAAATAAATCAAATATATATTAAAGAGAAAATAACACAAATAGAAAAACTTAATATAACCAAATTGAACTGATGTAAAGTTCACGTGAGAGGAGACTTAGAGTAATATAGCAAAATAAGTAACACAAAAGAAATTGATGAAATCTCATAAAATGCATGGGAAAGTTGCATTCCAAGATAGTAAGGATGTCAATTGTAACATTCTTGATTGGCATGCTATGTATTTGTCAAAAGGATTCAAAACGTTTACAAAAACTATAAAAAAAATTTTAAAATTAAACAAATAATAATTAATAAGATGGAACTCATTGAGATAAGCAGAATGACTTTGTTTCATCTTGATTAAATGTCATCTATAAATACTATGAATTAAAAAGTAAATAATATTAAATATTAATAAATTATTATATTAAATTTAGGAAAATATATATTAAAGTTAAAGATAAATTTAATAAATCTAATATATAACCAAATTAAATTGGAAAATTGAAATAAATAAGATAAATTCTACGAGGAAGTTCCATTCCACGAAAATGAGGAGATTAAATGAGGTAAAACATGAATTAACTCATAAAAGGCGTAAATATCTTTGAAAAATAATTAATAAAAAATATAATAAATAATTTTTAATTAGAGAGAGCTATCAACAATAGGGAATTAGATTTGTTTTGTCTTTATTAGTTTTCATTTGGATTTACTACAAATCTTTGAAGAGATAAATTGAGGCAATATAATATAACAAAATAAAAAAGATGTAAAGGTCACATAAAAGTCATTTAGAGTTATATAGCAATATATTCAAAATCAATGTGAGAAATTTAAAGAAATCTCATAAATTGAACAAAAATGTTGCATTCTAAAATACTTGATGGATCAAATAGAACATCAATCGTTAAGTTCAGTATGATCATTTAAATAGATAAAGGTCATTTAGAGGAGTCCAATGTGGTTTGTTACACCTACATTAGATCTCATTAGGAATTATTACATATTGCAGAAGTAAAAAGCACAAAAAGTAATACCTTCTTTTAATATTAAGTATATAAATATTAAAACTAAAATGAAATAAACAAATGAAATATAATATAATAAGATTCTACCAAAGTCAAAGGCACAAAGTAGAAGATTTTGAGATATGTGGTAATTTTGCCAATTCAAAGCAAAACTTTTAATAAAATGAGATAAAATTTATTTGAAAATCACATTCCAAGAGACAAAGAGATTTATAGTAAAATCCTTGATAATCATATTAGGAACAAATTGATGTGACATTTAAGTATGCAAAAAATGTAAAACTTGAAATACTTCAAAATTTAAAAATGAATATTTAAATGTATGTAACAATCAGGTAAAGTGCAATAACTTGTGTTTCATCTTGTTAGACCACATTAGGAGTTGAAATACCAAAGAAAATAAGTATACATATTAATAAATTATTTTTTACAATTAATTAATTATATATGTATATATTAAAGCTAAAAATATGATAAACTAAAATAATACAATAAAAACAAATCAAAGCATTGTTAATGTGGCATGAGATGTGATTTAAAGTTATCTAGTAGTATAACAAAATAAAAATGAAACATTTGAAATGATACAAATTGTGTGACAAAGTTGTATTCATAAATACTAAGGTGATTGAGTGTAATATCCTCATTTATTAAATTAGGTATGAATCAAAATAATTAGTGAAATACTCAAATACTAATGAAAGTAAAATGTTTTAAAATAAAAAAAATTGGTAAATTATATAGAAGTCATTTAGATGAGTCTAATTTTGTTTCATCTTAAGTGAACTTTGTTTGAAATTTTTACGATTTAAAAAATTAAACAAGAATAAATATTAGCAAATTATTTTCTAACCATTATATAAATGTACAATAATGTTGAAAATGAGATAAATCGATGCAATATAATATTAAAAAATAAATGCCAAATATAGGTCACTTGAGATGAGCTATTGAGTCATATAGTAAAAACACCAAATTGAAGCAAAAGATTTGAAAACATTAGATAAATTATATCAAAAAGTTGCATTCAAAGATACTAAAAGTTTCAAGTGTAATATAACAAACTATCAAATTAGCTACAAATCAAATTAAGTCATAAAACATTCTAAAATGCTAGAAAATAAAATATTTAAAAAAAATGAAAAAGAATGTTTAATAAGATATAGCCTATTAAGATGGGGCTGATGATTACTATTATGTCTCCCTTGGTCCTTATTGGGATTTCTTGTGAATTACTAAATGACTCTATATAAATTATAATATATTATTATTTTTATGTCACATAAATTAATATAAAAGTATAAATATGATAAATTGAAGCTATGTAACATATCTAAATCAAATCAATGTAATGGACACATGAAATGACATCTTGAGTTAACTGTAATATAACAACATCAAAGACAAAAAATTGATAAAATAAGACAACTTGTATTGGAAAATTGCATTCTTAGAAACTAAGAAGATCAAGTGTATCATTCTTGATCAACAAATTAGTTATAAAAAATATTTTCTAGTTCTTGCAAAAATCATAGAAAAGAAAATATTAAAGAAAAAAATGAATTTTTTGTTGGATTGAGGTCATGTAGATAGGTCCAATAATGTTTTTTTAGTTTTAGTTTGACATTGTTTAGAATTATTATGAGATACTAAAATAAATAAACCTCAGTTATTATAAATTACAAAGTTAGTTTAAATAAATATATATATCAAAGCTTGAATGATATATTTTAACAAAATGCAACATAACGAAATAAAAGTTATGTAAAGATGACACGAGCAAATTTTTGAGTTATATAGAGATATATAAAAAACTCAAACAAAAATATTAGAAGAAATGATATAAATTTAATGTGAAAGTAACATTGTGAGGTACTAGGGCGATAAATCATGCAAAAAAATATAAAAATATAATACTTAATTGAATATGGTCATTTAGTAGAGTTGAGCAACAATTATTTCACGTGGTTACACATCAATTACAATTACTATAAATTACAAAAATAAATAATTAAAAATTATAAGAAATCATTATTTTAATATTCAATAAATAAATAGTAATCTAAAAATTAGATAAATTGAAGAAACTCAATATAACTAGGACAAAGCAATGCAAAAGTCACATGGGATGAGATTTGGAGTTGCAAAGTGATGGAACCAACCAAAGAGAAATATTTGAAGAAATAACATAATGTGTAGTAGTAACTTGCATTAAAAAAGCTATGGAGATCTTGCATAATATCCTATATAATGAAATATTGCAGGAATGAAAATATCTTTCACATAAAACATGACAAAACCATAAACAAATAAAAATGTTTAAAAATATCTAAATAAATACCTTATTAGATAGTGCTCATCGAGATAAGTTGAATGACATTTGTTTCAACTTGATAATAACTCGTTTGGAATTTTTGTGAATTATCAAATTAAGATAAATTGAACAAATGCAATACAACTAAACAAAAGAAATGTAAATTAGACATGATAGAATAGCTTGAGTTTGTTTGTAAAATTTCCAAATGAAAGTAAAATATTTAAAGAAATGTGATAAATAGGAATTAATATTTCACAAGTTGGGCTTCCCAGAATAAGTGCAATGATTTTTATTTAATCTCAATTGGTGCCATTAAGAATAGCTACAAATTATAAAGCAAATAATTATAAAAAATAATAAATTATTATCTGAACACAATGTAAATATATATTAAAATATAAATGAGACAAATTGAAGCAATGTAATAAAACAAACTAAAAGTGATGTAAAGTTCACATAAGTGGGGATTTAAAAGTTACATAATAAGATGACCAAATTAATGTGAGAAGTTTCAAGAACTAAATAAATTGTGTAGGATAAATGTGAGATCAAAGACAATAAGGTGATCAAACATATTGTCATCAATCATCCAATCATGTATGAATTAAGTTTCCTTATAAAGCATGTAAAAACTATAAACATAAAATATTTAAAATTACATAAATGAATATTTAATAGGTGAAAGCTTATTGAGACACATCTAATAACATTTATTTAATCATTATTGGTCCTTTTTTAGAATTAATGTGAATTATAAAAATATTAAGAAAAACTAATATAAATTTTTTAAGTTTATAATATGTAAATATATATTCTAAATGAAATAAGACAAATTTAAGAAGTGTAATATAAGTAAATCTGACTAATGTAATGAAAACAAGATGGAAGAAATAGAGTTTTATAATAATATTTCGAATTCAAAGAAAATACAATATTATATCTTGCAAAGCATGCTAGAAGGTTAGAAGATAAAATATTTAAAATATATAAAATAATATATATATATATATCTAGAAATAGCACCTAGAGATGAGTCCAATGATACTTGTTTCATATTGTTGGAAATTATTTAAAAATACTCCAAGACATTAAAGTTAAAATTATAAATAATAATAAATTTATTTCTTGTGAAATAAAAATATTTTAAAACTAAAATAAGATAAATTGATGTAATGTAATATAACTAAATAAAAGAAAAAATGTGTCACATGATAAGAAAATAGAGTGACATAATAATTTAGTAAAATCAAAAAGAAAAATTTGATAAAATGAAAAAATATTTTTAAGAAAGAAGAGATCTATGATGCATAGGGGATCGAGTGCAACATCCCTACTCATAAAATTTGTAACTAATTAAAGTGCCTTGTAAAGTAAAAACACATGAAAATAAAATATTTAAAATTATATAAATGCATATTCCATTGAGTAGAGCTTATTAAGATGAGTTACACATTGTCAGCTTCATTTTAATTTGACCTACTTTAGAATTTCTATGAAATACAAAATTAAATAAGCAGAAAAATTTTAAATTATTGCTTTAATTTTAAATAAATATATACTAAAAATGAATAAGATTAATCATAGGAATTTGATATAGTCAAACAAAAGTGATACGAAGGTCAAACGAGTGAGGTATAGTTTGGTAGCAATATAAATAAATCATGTTGAAACATTTCAAAAAATTAGATAAATTCATAAAAAAAAGTTGTATTCTAAGATACTATAAAGATCGATTATAAAATCCTTGATCCATAAATCTCCTAAGAATGTAGATTATTCATGAAGTTTTCAAAAATTTTATAAAATGAAATATTTAAAAATATAAAAATAAATATTTAATTAAATATAGCTTATCAAGATGAGTCCAACAACAATTTGTAAAATCAATTTTACTTATTTGAAATTATGGCAATTAAAAAAACAAATAAGTACAAGTGAAAACATTATTAATTTAATAATTAGAAAATATATATTAAGGCAAAAATCACATATCTTTAGGCCATTTAATAGAGCAAAACAGAAGTGATACAAAGCATACACAAAAAAATAATTATAGTTTGATAGTTATTTGAAAAAATAAAACAAAAAATTGGAGAAATGAGACAAATTTTCTCGAAAAGTTGCATTAATCAAGTGTAACAACCTCATTCAACAAATCTATATCAATCCAAATATCTTGTAAATCAATCGTGAATCATTGAAAATAAATTTTTTAAAATATAAGAAAGATTATTTCGTCGGATAGAGCTGATCAAGATTAGTCCAACGACATGTGCTTCTTCTCTATCAAAACCCATTTGAAGATTGTGAACTAACAAAGGAAATAAGCACAAATATAATAAATTACTAATAAATATTAAGTAAATATATATAGTAAAGTTGAAATGCAATGAATTATTTAAGTTTAGTGTTAGGAAATTAAGCAACTACAAAGGTCGCACGGGATTTGATTTAAAGTTACGAAATAATATAAAATTAGAAAACAAAGCCTTTGAAGAAAATGATATAAATTATAGTAGAATCATGTATTATAATATACTAAAGGAATTGAGAGTAATATCCTTGACCATAGGATGAAGTAAGAATGAAAAAGACATATAAAGCATGTAAAAATACAAGAAAACAAAATTTATAAAATTATAAAAAAATTTATTATTTTGTGCACAACAAGATGAGTCCAATAATTTTTTGCTGTCAATTAGACTTTTTTTTGAAGTACGAGAAATTACCAAAGTAATAAGCATAACAATAATAAATTATTATTTTAATATTTAGTAAATATATAAACTATTTTAAAATACAATACCTCAAGTGATGTGAAGGTCACAAGGGATACGGTTACAAGTTTTTTAGTAATATAACACATTCAAACAAATACATTCAAAAAAATTATACAAATTGTATTGGAAATTTACCTATCATGATAATAAGGCGATCCAGTGTAACATTCTTGATTTTCAAATTATATGAAAATCATATATGTCATAAAAATGCCAAAATCCTAAAAAATAAAATATGTTAAAATATAAAAATAAGTATTTAACTTGGTGGAGCTCGTCAAAAAAGTTCAATGATATTTGTTTTGCCTTCATTAGACCACCTTTAGAATTATGGAAAATTACAAAAATTATATAAAAATAATATAAAATTTTTATTTTAGTATTGAATAAGTATGTATGCATATATATGTTAAGGATGAAATGGGATAAACAAAAGCAATAAAACATATCCAAGCAAACATAATGTTAAGGTCACACGAGTGAAGATTTAGGATTACATTGTATTATAAGGAAGTCAAAGAGAAAATTTTAAAGAAATGAGATAAATTTCTTAGAAAGCTATGTTGAAAGATACTACAAAGATGGAGTGCAACATCATCCATCATCAAATCATGTGCAAATACAAGTATATTGTGAAAGAAGCAAAGCATCTAAATAATAAAATGTTTAAAAATGTTCAAATAAATATTTAAGTTGGTATAACTTATCCAGATGAATCAAATGATATTGTTTCATCTCAATTAGGCATGCATGTAATTGTTTTAAATTACCAAATTAAATAATTATAAATAAAATTACATTATTATCATAATAATAAGTGAACATATATCAATGTTGAGATGAGATAAAGTGAAGAAATTTATCAAAAATCTAATGAAATAGTTTAAAAAATAATATAAATTGCATAAGAATGTTGTGTCAAAATATACTAAACAGTTTGAGTGTGCGATCACCGTTTGTCAAATAAGATACAAATTAAATTGCCTCTTATAACCAACTAAAAACTAACAAAGCGAACTAATACAATGTATAAAAATTAACACTTAATTATATAGGGCTCATAAAGATAACCAAATGATGTTTGTGTTTCCTTGATTAGACTTCGTTATAATTATTTTGAATTATCAAATTAAATAACCATAAATATAATAAATTCTTATTTTTACATTAAGTAAAAATATATTAAAGTTTAAATGAGTCAAACTACTTGTGTGCAATAACACAAAATCAAAGTTATACAAAAAAACATAAGAGGTCAAGTAATATAGCTTAAATCGAAACAAAAATTCAAAGAAATGTGATAAAGTTTATTGTAATGTTCCAATTTAAGATACTAAGAAGATTGACTACAAAATCCTCAATGATCAAATCAATTACGATTGAAAATACAAAAATGAACTTTTAGTTGGTTATAAATTATTGAGAAGAGTGTAACAATGTTAATTTCTTCTCAATAAGAATCATTTATGATTAATATGAATTATAAATGTAGAAAAATATAAATGATAACAAATTTTTATTTTAATATTAATTTAGAATCATGTCATAAGATAAATTGAGATAATGTAATAAAACATAATAAAAGTGTTTTAGAGGTCATGCGAGAGGAGAATAAGAGTTTTATAGTAATAAAACAACATAAAAAACTTTGAAGGAAAGAGTTAAATTGTATGGTAAAGTTACACTCCAAGATGGTAAGTAGATCAAGTGTAACATGCTCAATTAACAAATCTAGTACAAATGAAAATATCTCTTATATTATTTTGAAGCTATAAAAAATAATTTATTTAAATTTATTGAATAGAGTTAATTAAATGAGTCCAACGATGTTTGTTTTTCGTTGATCTGATGTTTTAAATAACTATAAATTACCAAAAACATAAGTAAAAAAGGCTAGATTACTATTTTAATGTTAAGTAAATATATATTAAATAAAAAAATAAAATAATTTAAAGAATTGCAATAAAACAAAAAGAGAAAGTGACGTAAACATGACATTAGAAAACCTTGGGAGTAACATAATATTATAAGAAAATAAAAAAAAACTTTAACTAAATGATACAAAGGAGATCAAGTTTAATATCACTAGTCATCAAGTATTCTACTAATAAAAATAGCTGATAATTATTTGTATCTTATTTGACAAAAAAGAATGTTACATAAAATCTCTTTAGAGTCATGGACTGGAATCTTCTACTACAATGTATTTAATTTAGTTGAAGTTTTTTCATTAATTTGGTTATATTACTATGTAACTCAAAAACTTCTCTCATGTAACATTTACACTATTTTGAATTGGTTATATTTTATTTTTTAAATTATATCATTCACTGACTATCATAGAGGTTATGCTCGATCTTTTAATTACTAAGGAATGAAACTTTCCTATAAAATTTAATTTATTTCTTCAAAATGTTCTTTTTGATTTGGTTGTATTACTTTATTTCAATTTATCTTATTCTAAACTTTGGTATATATTTGCTTAGGGTTAAAATAATAGTTTGGTATTTTTTTATACTTATTTATTTTTGTGATTTGTACTAATTATTAACTTGGTCCAATCAAGATGAAGCAAACATCATTCCATTCTTATTTTTATTTTCAAATATTTTTTTTTGGTTTGTTCATGCCATCTTAGATCTTTTATTCGTACCACATCTAACAATTTGGGTTACTATGTTTAATGTTCTCACTATCTTAGAATATAATTTCCTTAAATAATCTATCTCATTTCTACAAATTTTTAGCTTTAAACTATTTTTGTTACGATGTAACTCTAAAACTATTCTTACAAGACCCCTTAAAAAAATTTTATTTTGTCATATTACATTTCATTAATTTAGCGTAATTCATCTTTAATGTATATTTACATAGAATTAAAATAATAATTTGTCATTATTTGTTCTTATTTAGTTTTATAATTTGTAGAAATTCCTAAAAAAACTTGATTAAGTCAAAACAAGATTCAATTTAATTGTATTAATGAGATCCTTTTGATTAAATATTTTAGTATTTATTTTAAATTACATTTTTACAAGGCTTTTAGAATGCTTTATACGAAACATTATCATTCATACACGATTTGATGTAATAGAACGTCACATTTGATCTCCTTAATATCTTAGAATTTAACTTTCTTGCATAATTTACCTATTTTCTTCAAGGTTTTAAATTTAATTTCGTTACAGTACTTTGTAACTCCAAATCACCTCACATACGTCCTTTACATCACCTCAAATATTTCCTTTGAATTGCTTTAGATTACAACATAAGTCTGAATCTCACATCATGTGGTCCTTATATTTCTTTTGTTTTGTCTTTTTATATTACTTAAATTAGTTTCATTTTAACTTTATCATATATTAATTAAACATTAAAATAATTATTTTATTTTATTTAAGCCTATTTATGCTGGTAATTATTAGAAATTTAAAAAAATTAATCGAGACTTAACAAATGTAGTTGGACTCATCTAAACATCCTCTATTCAATAAAATATTCTTTTATAAATTTTCAAATATTTTATTTTATAATGGTTTGATAGGCTTAGAGGAATTTTAATATATGATTTGACTTTATTACATTACTTTAAAACTCTGATTCCTTTGTCGTTTGACCTTTACATCTCTTCAACTATGTTATATAACATTCTTTAAGTTTATCTAATGATAGTTTTATTATATATCTACTTAATAACATGTAAAACTTTTTTATTATTTGTACAAATTTTCGTTGGTAATTCACTTTATTTCAAAATTTGTTATGATCCAAATGAAACAAAGGTCATTAAACACATCTCGATGAGGTCTATCTAAACAAATATTTATTTTTATATTTTGAAATAATTTAAATAATTTTTTTGCATTTTTTATATGTTGATTAGAATCATAACAAATTTTATGATTGAGGATGTTGCACTCAATCTTCTTAAAACCCTTTAATGCAACATTCCGAAAAAAATTTTCTTATTTTTTCAATTTGTTTTGCTTTCATTTGGTGATATTTCTATGTAACTCTTAATCATTTCTATGTAAAGCTTACATCACTTTTATTTTTATATATTCCACTGCTTTAATTTGTATCCTTTTACTATCACTATAAATTTACTTAATATTAGACTTATAATAAATTTAGATTTATATTAATTTACTTTTGTAATTCATAGTAATTTCGAACATTGTCTCATGTAGACCAAAAAAACCAGTACAATCCCCTAAACAAGATATACCTAATTAAATGTTCATTTTTATATTTTTTTAGATATTTAAATTTCTAATCATTTGACACACTTTATTTGACATTTTGATTCATACCAAATTTGATGATCATTGATGTTATGCTTATTTTTCTTAGTAACTTCAAATGCTACATTCTCTTGTAATGTATCTTATATTTTAAATTTTTATTGTCTTGATTTGGTTATATTACAAAACTTGAATCTATCATGTTTTAATTTTAACACATATTTACATAGTATAGAAATTAATAAATTAGTATTATTTATTTTATTTACTTTATTATATAAATCTATTTAAAAATTAGAATCGATAAAGATCAAACAACTATTATTTTAATTGTCCAAGTGAGTACTATCCATCATGTCGTTCATTTTTATATTTCTTTAAATGTCTCGTCTTCTAAGGTTTTAGCAAGGTTTATGACAAATTCAAATTCGTTTATGATTTGACGATCGAGGTTATTACACTCGGTCTCCTTTATATCTGGGAACCCAAATTTCGAAAATATTTTACCTCAATTTTTAAAGTTTTTATTTTGGTATATTTTTATGTACCCATAAATCTCATCTCACATGACCTTTATATGACTTTCACTTTATTATATTATATTACTTCAATTTATCTTATTTTTGGTTCCCTTAAGTATTTCATGCTTGCTCCAAATGAGGTCTACTCAAAATGAAACAAATGTATATAGACTCCTCCACATTAACACTATGAAATTATATATTTGTTTTTTATTTTTTAAATAATTTATTTCCTTACTTTTTTGGATATTTTATGTGATATTTTTATTCATACTTAATTTGATGATCTATCACTCAATCTCCTAAATATCTTGGAATGAAACATTCTCATAACATTAAGCCAATTTAATAAACTTTTCTTTGATTTAGTTATATAATTATGTAATTCAAAATCTCCTATCATGTGACCTTTACATCAATAGATAAGCATTTATGTGCTCTATCTATTTAAAATTAATTTTTAAATTTTTTAATATTTCTTTACTTATAAGAAAGTTTACTTCATTCATATTGTCATGATCAAATATGTTGGAGTTGATATCCTTAGTATCTTGGATTGCAACTTTGACAGGTATTTTATCCCATTTTATAAAGTTTTCGCTTTGGTTTTGTTATATTATTATGTAATTCTAATTCTTTTATTCTATAACATTTTCATCACCATGATTTGGTTACATAATATTACTTTAATTTTTCTCATCTCACCATTATTATATATTAAATAATTATTAAATATTTATTTTATTTTTTAATTTGAAATTATTCTAAATGAGTTATGATCAAAATAAAACAAATGTCTTAGGACTCATCTTGATGAGCTCAATCTAGTTAAATATTCTCTTCAATGTTTTTAAATCTTTATTTTCATGAGATTTGATGTGCTTTATAAGACATTTACACTTGTACCTAATTTTATGCTCAATGATATTACTCCCTATCATCTAAGTGTTATGAAATACAACTTTCTTATAAAGGTTATCTTATTTTTACAAATTTCTTTCTTTGTTTTAGTTATTCAACTATTTAATTATAAATCTCACCATTTGTGACCTTTACATCTCTTTGATTTCATGATATCACATTACAAAAATATATTTCATTTTAGCTTTAATATATATCTTCCTAATATTTGAATTATAATATGTTATCATTTATGTTTTCATGCATCTATAACTAATGGTAATTCCAAATAAAGTGTGATGGAGATTAAAGAAACACTATTTGAATCACCTCAATGAACTATACAAAATAACAATTTATTTGTATTTATCTATATTAACTTGTATATTTCATAAGAAGTCTAGTAGATGTTTGATTGAGACAAAAAAATATCATTGGATTACTCTCAATGAACTTTAACCAGTAAAACTTTATTGTTTTATTTTATAAGGTTTTAGCATGCTTAACAAATTAAATATTTTTAATTATGTGTTGAAATATTTATTTTAGGAGTTTGCTAAATTATACATGAAATTTCTATTTTTTTAAATTTGACAATGTAGGTGTTATTCTCAATCTAAATAGTATCATAGAATTCGACTTTTTTAGCATTTTATATGATTTTTTGAAATCATTTCAATTAATTTTGACATTACTTAAAATTATAAAATTGAAATTTTAATATATAATAGGTTAATTTAAAATAATACTTTATTACATTTTATGCTTATTTAATTTTCAAATCATAATAATCCAAAAAAGGTGTAATACAAATGAAAAACAATTCATTGACTTTTCTTGACAAGCCCTATCAAATTAAAATTTTATTTTTTTAAATGTTTTTTCCATAGTTTTGCCATGTTATATGAGAAACAAGAATTATACCTTATTTTATAATCAAGAATGTCGTACTCGATCTTGTTAATATCTTTGTATTCAACTTTGACATATAGTTTATCTTATCACTTAACATTTTTTTCTTTAATTTTGTTAAATTACATTATAACTCTAATTCTCTTATTGACTCGCCGATATATTTGTTTCATTGGTAACATTATATTGCTTTAATTTATGTTATTTTAATTTTAATACATATTTAAATAATATTAACATAATAGTTTAATATTGTTTTTTTTATTTAATGGTATAATTTGAAGTAATTCCAAATGTTATCTGATAAAAATGAAACAAACATCAATGGACAATGACATACGAGCTTTATCTCTGTAAATATGATTTCTATATCATTAGATATTTTATTTTACTATGATTTTGACATCCATTATGTGGTATCATGACATGTAGTTTTCTTAACAATCAGGGATGTTAGACTCGATTTCCATTGTATCCTGGATTACAACTTTACCAAATAATTTATTTCATTTTTTTTGTTTTTTCTTTTATATAACTATGTTAATACGAAACCATAATTCTCTTATAGTTTAAAAATATATAAAAGAATATTTAATTTCATACATCTAATTTTGATGATTTTCAAGATATTTTTTCAACTCGATATGACCTTATTGAGTATTCTATATAATACAAACATAAATAAGTAAAACTACTAATAAATTACTATTTTAATTTTAAGTGATATTATTATAAGGTTTAAGTTAAGTAAGTTAAAGGAATATAATATAACAAAAATAAAGTGCTGTAAAGGTCACATAAGAGGATAACTAAAGTTTTTAAGTAATATATGAAAAATAAAAGAAAAATATTTAAAAAAATAAAATAATTTATCTAAAAAAGTTTCATTCGAAGAAGCTAATGAGTTAGAGAGAGATATCTTCAATTATCAAGTCATGTGCCAAACATAATGCCTTTTTAAGCATGTCAAAGCTTTAAAAATAATTAAAACTATAAAACTATATATTTAATTAGTGAAAGTTTATTAGTCCAATGATGTTTCTTACATCATGATTAGATCTCGATTAGAATTACTCTAAATTAGCAAAGTAAACAAGCAAAAAAGATATTAAAACATTATTTTCATATTAAGTTAATACATAGAAAATTGTTCAATGTGATATACCTAGAGAAAGGCAAAAACTTTAAGGAAAATGAGTAACTTGTGTGAGAGAGCTAAATTTCGAATTGCTAATGAGAATGTTTGTAATGTCTTGGATCATTAGTCAAGTGGAATCAAAATTACTCACAAAGGTGTCAAAACTGCAAAAAAAAATTTTAGATGTATACAATCGAATACTTAGTTGGGTAGAGCTCATTAAGATAAGTCTAACATCACTTATTTCATCTCAATCAAACCTGATTTGCAATTATTCAGAATTACAAAAAAATAAGAAAAAAATATAGTTAATTATTATTTTTATATTAATTAAATATATATATTAAAACTCAAAGGAGATATTTCCAGTGATATAAAATAATCAAATCAAGGACATGTTAAGTTCACATAAGAGGAGATTTATAGTTTCTTTGTAATATAGTGAAATAAAAAATTAATATTTGAAGAAATGAGTTAAAATATATAAGAAAATAGTATTCTAAGACATGAGGAGGTCAAGAGTAAAATCCTTGATCATCAAATCATGTACAAATAAAATTTCTCATCAAATATGCCAAAGCATTATAAAATAAAAATTCAAAAAATGAATATTAATTCAACAAAGTTTGCTAAGATTATTTCATTGACATTAATTTTACCTAACTAAAACCTCGATTGAAAATACATTGAATTACAAAGATAAATTAGCAAAAATAATAAACAATTATTCATTTAATATTAAGTAATTATATCTTATTGCTAAAGTTAGAAAATATAAAGTAATGTACCCAACCAAAGTGCTGTAAAGGTCACAATAGATAATTCGGATAATAAGACAAGTTATATAGTAAAACTACATTCTAAGATACTAATGAGATCGTATGTGACTTCTTAGAACATAAAATAATGTACGAAGAAAAGTGTGTCATAAAAATTGAAAAAAGTCTACAATATAAAATATTGAAAAATATGAAAATGAACATCTAACTAGAAAGATCATATTTGGATTAGTCCAACGAGTTCTTGTTTCACTTAAATTAGATATCATTTAGAATTACTATAAATTATCAAACTAGATTAGCATAAATAATAATATTTTTTATTTTAATATTTAATAAGAATATATTATAATAAAAATTAGATAAATTTAAGTAATATAATATGATATACTAACATAATTAAATCAAAGGAAAAAACTTTTAGAGAAATGAGATAAATTATATAAGAAAGTAATATCCAAAGTAATTAAGATTAATTTTTTTACTTTAGATCAGAGCTTATTTTTAATTTCGATGAGTTTCAAATTTAAATATTAATATGTAATAATAACTTACCATTTTAGTGTTTAGAAAAAAAATATTTAAAACCTAAATTGAGACAAAATACAGAAACATAAAAAAACTAAATTGAAGCAATGTAAATGTTATGTGAGATTGGATTTAGAGTTATGAGATGATATTACAAAATATAAGCAAATTATTAGAACAAATGTGACAAAGTATACATGAAAGTTTCTTTCCACGATACTAAGAACTCTGAGTATAACATCATAGACCATCAATTTAGTTCTGAATGAAAATGAGATGTAAAACACACCAAAAAAATAAATAATAAAATTTTTAAAAAAATAAAAAATGAATATTTATTTAGATGGAACTCAAAGAGATGAGTCTAATAATGTTTTTTCATCTCGATCAAACCATGTTTGGAATTACATCAAATTACGAAATTAAAGAATAATAAATAATAATAACTTATTCTATTAATATTAAGTATCTATATATTAATGCTAAAAATTAAATATAATTAAATGATTTCAAATGACTAAATTAAACTAACGTAAATGTGATAGTAGAAAAGATCTAAAGTCAAATAATAGATAATGGTGTAATCAGAACAAAAAAATATTTTAGGAAATAAGCAATATTTAATAAGAAAGTTGCTTTCCAATATACTAAGTAAATCAAGCCTAATATTCTTTGATAGCTAAATTAGCTGCAAATTCAAACATTATAAAAGTCATGCCAAACTCTAGAAAATCAAATATTAACAAATAGAAATGAATTTTTAATAATACAGAACTTGCTGAGATAAGTCTAACAATACTTTTTTCATCTTAATCGAATCTCATTTGGAATTATTGTCAATTACAAAAGTAAATATGAATAAGTAATAATAAGTTGTTATTTTAATACTAAGTAAATATTAAAATAAAAATGATATAAATAGAAAAAATCTAATATAATCAAGTGAAAGCATCATAAATGTCACAATAGAGTAGAATTATAGTACAATGTAATCTAACAAAATCGATGTGAAACATTTAAAGAAATAAGATAATTTGAATGGGTAAGTAGTACTCCAAGATATTAAGGAGAACGACGAGAAAACCATTGATCATAAAATTAGGCATGAATTTGAATGTCTTATAGACAATGCAAAAAAAATAGAAAATAATATACCAAAAATTATAAATATGAATATTTATGTGGAAACAGGTTAATGGAATAAGTTTGATGATCTTTGTTTAATTTGATCAAACCTCTATTGGAATTACTACCAATTAAAAAGGAAAAATAATGATAAAAAATAAAAAAAAAAATTTAATGCTAAAATAAGAAAAGGTAAGATAATGTTATATAAAAAATCAAAGTGATGCAATGGTCATGCTATATGAAAAATAAAGTTTCAAAATAGCATAACTAACTATAATAAAAAAAATTAAAAAAATGAGGCAAATAGAATAAGAAAGTTGCATTCCAATATGCTAATAAAATCGAGTGTAATGTGCATAATTGTGATTAGTAATTAGTTAAATGTCTCACAAACAATGCTACAACCCTTTAAATTGAAATATTTTAAAATATAAAAAAATATTGAATTTGATTGAGCGTGTTTAGAAGAGTCATTATATTTGTTACATCTTAATTACTTCTCATTTTGACTTACTAAAAATTAACAAATTAAATAAGCATAAAAAATAATAAATTATTTTTTTAAAAAGAAAGAAAAAAAATTGAAAACGAAATGAGATAAGGAAAAAAAATATAATATAATGAAATAAAAGTGACGTAAATGTAACATTACATAGGATTTTTTGTTACATAGTAATATAATAAAAAAAGCAAAATTTTTGAGAAAAAATAAAAATTATATATTAAATATGCCCAAACCTTGCAAAGAAATTATTTAAAAATAAAAATATGAATATTTAATTAGTTAGAACACGTTGAGATGTCTCCAATGGTGATTTCTTTGCCTCAGAGTGAGATCTACTAGAATTACTAAAAATTACCAAAAGAAATAACAATAAGTAATAATAAATTAATATTTTAACATTAAGCAATCTTTATTACCACTAAATAAAACAACATGAAGTAATGCAATTCAAACAAATCAAGAGATATGATGGTCACAAGAGAAGAGAATAAGAGTTTGATAGCATTATAACAAAATCTGAACAAAAAGTTTAAAAAATGAGACATGATTTACGTAAAAGTTGCATTCCATGATACTTGGAAGATTAAGTGTATTATTCCAGATTGTGAAAGTCGATAATAATTAGAAAGCCTTGGAAAGCTTCTCAAAACCTTAGAAATTTAAAGTTAAAAATATAAAAATGAAACTCAATTTGGAAATTGCTTATATAAACGAATATAACGATGATTAGTTAATGTTGATCAAACCTCAGCATGAATTACTATGAATTTTAAAAGTAATTGAGATAAATAATTATAAATTCTTATTACAATGTTTCACAAATGGATATTAAAGCTAAAGAGTGATAAACTTAACAAATGTAATTAAGTAAATCAAGGAGCTGTCAACATCACGTGAAAGGATAGTTACGATTTCATTGTAACACAAACATTTCAATATTAGAAAATATGAAGAAATGAGGTAATTTGTACAAGAACATTAAATTTTAAGATTTTAAAGAGTTCAAATGTAACATCTTCAATTGATAAATAAACTATGAAGTAAAATATAGTATAAAAATGTAGAAACACAAGAATATAAATCATTAAAAAATATGGAAAAACAATTAATATACAAAAAATTAATTATTTGCTGTTATTTTAGTATACAGTAAACATAAGATAAAGTTAAAATTAGATTAAAAAAGAAATATAACATAAAAAATTAAAAAATGATCAAATCTAGACATAATATAAGAATTAGGATTTCTTTGTAATACAACTAAATAAGATCAAAAATTTGATCAAATAAGATAAATTATTTAAGAAAGTTGCATTCAAAGATACTAAGGAGATGAAGTGTAATATTGTCAATTTCCAAGTTAGGTGTAAATTGAAAAGTCTCATAATGCATGCAAAAAATAAATAAAACAAAATGTCTAAAACTATATAAGTAAATTTTTAATTATGTTAAGCTTATCGAGATGACACAACAACTACTATTTCGTCTTACTCGTGGCTGATTTAGAATTATTTTTATTAAAAAACTTAACTAAAAAAACAAATAAGTTAATATTTTAATATTATGTAAATATATATTTATCTGTAAATGAGAGAAAATATATGCAATATAAAGGAAGAAAAAATAATGTTATATTGATCGACGGTCATGAAGTCAGCTATAAGTTAAAATGTCTCGTAAACTGAACTAAAGCACTAGAAAATAAAATACATAAAAATATAAAAAATAATTTAGTTAGATAGATCTTATTAAGATGAGTACGTGGAAATAATGTAATTTTACCAAATAAAAATAATATGAAAGCTACATGAGATCGATATACAAAGGAGATCGATTCTCATACACTAAAGAGATCGATTCTAATATTCTCGATTGCCAAATCATGTATAAATAAAGATAACACATAAAATATTCCAATTTTTTGGAAAGTAGTATATATACTTCTTCTCCTTCTTCCTTATTTCAATAAAGCAAATCAAGATAGGTCTAACGGATAGTGATTTGTCTCAATCTATCCTACATTTTAGTTACATTTAATTGCTAAGAAAGTAGTCATAATTAACAACAAATTATTATTTTAATATCAACAATTATGCATTAGCAATGAACTGAGAGAAAGAAAAGCCATGTAACTCAAACAAATGAATGAAATTAAAGTGTCACATGAGAAGAGAGTAATAGTTTGATAAGAAAAAAATCAAATCTAATTAAACAATTTGAAAAAACAATGCAAAGTATACTTGAATATTTCATTTAAAGATACTATGGTGATCAAGCGTAACATTCCCTAACATCAAATAAGAAACAAATTGAAATGCCTCATAAAGCATGCTAAAATTGTAAAAATAGAAGTATTCAAAACAATAAAAAAATATTTACTTTGACACTGCTCATCGAAGCAAGTTTAATGATGATTGTTTCACTTTGATTGAACATCTTCTACTATTATTATGAATTACCATATTTAAAAGACCTGAATAATAAAAAAATTATCATTTTAATGTCAAGCAAATAAATAATGAAATTAAAATGAGATGAACAAAAGCAATGTAACATAAGTAAATCAAAGTGATATGTAAATCAACTGAGAAGTGAATTAGAGTTTCATAGAAATATAGCAAAATAAAAAAAATATCTTTTAAGAAATTTGATAAGTTATGTGAGAAAGTTTCATTACTAGATATTTGAGAGATCGAGTGTAACATTCTTGATTTTCAAATTAAGAATGAAGTACAATGTCTTATAAAGTGTGCAAAACAATGGAGTATAAATTATTTAAAAATTAATACATTGCTAAATTATCGATCAACATTTATTTGGTGCCATTGGAACAACGATTAGAATTACTATTAATTGCCACATTATGTACCATAGATAATAATAAATTACTTTTTAATACACAATAAAAATGAAATAAAGCTTAAATGTGATTAATCAATGCAATTAGTGTAACGAAATAAAAACACTCTAAATAGGAGAACTGTAGTTTAATAGTAATGCTTCCAAATAATAGGAAAACAATTGAATAAATAAGACCATTGTATGACAAAGATGCCTTCCAAAAAAACTAAGAAAATCACATGCAACATCCTTGATCATCAGATTTAGTGTCTTTACAAAATCTCATAAAATGTACCAATCCTTTTGAAAGTATAATATTTCAAAACATATAAAAAACTATTTTATGAGATATATCTCGTCCAAACAAGTACAATATTTTTTGACTAGACAAGACCTCGTTTAGAATTACTAGAATACAACAAAATAAATAAGGATAAATAGTAAAAAATATATTTTATAAATAGGCAAATATGTATAAAGTTGAAATGAGAAAATAATGATACAATTTTTTATATCCAAAACATAACAATGCAATTATGACATAATAATTGATTTAAACATAGGAAAATGAGCAAATCAGAACAAAAAATTTGAAGAAAATTAAAGTTGCATTTTAAGATATTGAGGAGGTCTATTATAATGAGCAAATCTTGAAAGTTGCATTTTAAGATATTGAGGAGGTCTATTATAATATTCTCAATAATCAAATCAAGTACAAATTAAACTATCTCATGGTGCATGCAAACATGTTTGAAAATGAATTATTTGAAAATTTTAAAATTAATATTTAGTTACATATAGCCATTTAAGATGAGTGCAAAAAGAAACTTTAATCTTTATTGGACCTTGATTGAATTTTTTGATAATTAACAAACTAAATAAGAAAAAATAATTATAAAGTATTATTTAATATATGAAGTAAATATTTATATTGAAGTTAAATTGAGAAAAATTAAAAATATTAAACTCACCAATTCAAAGAGATGCAATGCTTTAACAAATGGAGAATTAGAGTTTTAAAGTAATATAACATAATAAAAGAAAAATATTAATGATTTGGTATATATTATAAGAGAAAGTTATATTGAATAATACTAAAAATATTGATGGTAACTTTCCTGATTGTCAAATTAGTTATGAATCAAAATATCTCTTATGTATGTCGAAAGCCAAGAAAATAAGTTATTTGACAATACATAAGTGAAACACTGAATTAGTGCTCATTTGGAAATCTTATGATTTATAAAGGTAATTAAGCGTAAATAATAAAAAATTATTTTTTAAATATTAAGTATATATATTAAAATTCAAAATTACAACAATGGGTCACTCGTGATTTGATTTAAAGTTCAAAAGTAATATAAATAATTCAAAGTGACTATTTTGAAAATAAATTAGTTAAATTATAGCAAAAAAATTACACTCTAATATACTAAGATTGAGTGTAACATCGTTGAACATTAAATACTACAAAAGTAAAAATGCCTCAAAATACATGCGAAAACTAAAAAAAAAATTTGAAAAATATGAAAATAAATATTTAATTTAATGTGGCTCATGGAGAGGTGTCTAATACAATCTAAATCATCTCGATCTAACATCATTGATAATTACTTCAAATTGAAAACATTAATTAAGTATAAATAGTATAAAAAAGTTGTATTGCATGGCATTAAAAAGATTAGGCATTACATCCTTAAAGATCAAATTAGCTACAAATCGATATGTCTTGTAAATACCAAGAAGCACTAAAAAATGAATACTTATTTGGATAACGCTAAGTGTGATGATTCCAACAACATTTGTTTTTTCTCGAACTATGTTTGGAATTTCTATGAAGTATAACAATACGTAAAAATAAATAGTAACAAGTTATTATATTGATATTAAATAAACATATTGCATAACTAAAATGTCATAAATTTAAGCAATATAAAATAACCAAATGAAAAAGATGCGTAGGTCAAGTGAGATGAAATTTATAGATAAATAGTAATGTAACTAAATTGATGGAAAATAAATTAAGAAATAAGATAAACTACATGTGTAAGTTTTACTCCTAGATACTTAATAGTGAAAGTGTGACATCCTTGATAGCAAAAACTGATATCAATTAAACTGGGTCATAAAATAAGATAGAATATTTAGCAAATAAATTATTCAAATGTATTTTAAAATAATATTATATTGATTAGATTTTGTCACAACAACTCCAATTATGATGTTTCTTCAATTATGTATTAGAATGTCTCATAAAGCATGTAAAAACATACAAAATAAAATATATAAAAATATAAAAGCTAATATTTAATTTTATACAACTCACTGAAAATATGTCCAACACTTCATTTTGCTCGACTGAAGCTCAATTAGAATTACTATTAATTACAAAATTGAACACACTTAAAAATAATAACAAAGTTTTATTTCAAGATCGATTAGTGCCAAAGTGAGATAAATTGAAGTAATGTAATACAAAGAAATGAACTCAAAACATTTCAAAAATAATGAGATGAATTATATAATAATTTTTTATTCCATGATGCTAAGATCATAAACTATACCATCATTGGCTGTTGGCTTATGTATGAATCAAAATATCTTATAAAGTAACCTAAAAAAAGAATTAACATATTTAAAAATTAAAAAAGAGTCTTCAAAGAGATTAGGCTTGTTGAGACAAGTACAAGGACATTTATTTGTTTGTGATTGGTAAAATTTTTGAATTATTATTCATTACCAAAAACATTAAGAACAAATAATAATATATCAATATTTTGATAGTAATTGATAAATATTAAAATTAAATGTGATAAACTAAAAACTATATAATATAGCTAAATGAAAATTATAGAAATGACACTTTAGAGAGATTTTGAGTAATATAGTACTATAAGCAAATAAACGTTTTTTTAAAGAAATGAGATAAATTACGAAAGTTGCATTCCAAAATATTAATGTGGTTAGTGTAAGATCATCAACCATCAAATCATATACCAATTAAACTAAGTAGTGTAGTGTGGCAAAATTTACAAAATAAACTATCTGCAATTATAAATACAAATATTTAATTTTGCAAATTCTGTCAAGGTTAGCAAAATAACATTTGTTTCATTTTTGTTGAACCTCACTTTGAATTATTACGAATTACAAATATAAATATGTACAAATAATAATAAATTATTATTATAATATTAAGTATATATATTTTAAATTTTTAAATAAGATAAATCATGGAAATTTAATGGAACAAAATCAATTGACATAAATAATAGATGATAATAGATTTTAATTTACATAGTATTTTAAAAAAATTATAGTAAAAACTTTGGTGAAAGGAGAGAAATTGAAGTATAATGTTATCGAATATCAAATAAGATACAAACTAAAATATCTTATAAATTTGGAAAAAACAATATAATTCTAAAAATGTTAAAATCGAGTATGTAATTAAATGGAGCTCTTCTAAAAAATCCTATGGCATTTCCTTTTTCTTGAAATGACCTGGTTTAAAATTCTTCCAAATTACTAAAATGAATAAAAGTAAATAAAAAATATACTATTTTAATATTAACTAAATACTTATATTTTAGTTTAAGTGTGATAAATTGTGCCAAATTATTATAACTAAATCAAAAATATGTAAAGGTCACACAAGAGGAGATATATAGTTTCATAGTAATATAATAAATTGAAACGAAAACATTTGAATAAATGAGATAAATTTTAAAATAAAGTTGCATTCCAAGAAACTTAAGAGATGAAGACTATAATCCTCAATCATCATATTCGGTATTAATAAAACATTCTTGTGAAATAGGTAGAAATGTTAGAAAATAACATATCAAAAAATAAATAAAAATAAATATTTTTATGGATATAACTCATCAAGATAAGTCCATGGAATTTATTTTATGTTAATCAAACTTCAATTATAATTATTATGAATTGGCAAATAAAATAAATATTAATAATTATAAATTATTTTTCAATATTAACAAAATTTGGATTAAAGTTGAAATGACATAAACAAAAGGACTATAATGTACAAAAATCAAAGACATGTAAATCATCAAACTCATAAAAAAATCAGAGTTACATAATAATATAATGAATTCAAGGAGAAAAATATGCAAAAAAAATAAGTTATATCAAAAAATTACATTCTAAGATACTAAGAAGATTGGTAATAAAATTATGAATCATCAAATTGACAAATAACAAAAATGCCTTGAAAATTCTACTCGTACAATCGAAAAAAAATTTTAAAAATATAAAAAATATATTAATTAATTAAGGCACATTGATATGAGGTCGATGACGTTTGTTTTGTCTATATCAATAATTGCTTGGAAATACTTGGGTTACCAAAGTTAATAAACAAAAACTATGATATATTATAATTTTAATATTAACTAAATATGCATATTAATTTGGAGTGAGTTAAGTTGATGTGCATTAATATAACCAATTAAAAATGATATAAACATTACATTAGTATGGATTTAGAGTTACGTAGTAATATAATTAAATTTGAAAAAATTAAAGGAATGAGATAAGTTACACAAAAATATTGAATTGTGGATAAATTCCTTCATTATGAATTTCGATACTAACAAAAAGATCCCTTCAAGATGAGTCCAACACTATTTTTTTCATTTCTATCGAAGATCAACTAAAATTTTTGTGAAATACAAAAGAGAATATGTATAAATAAATATAACTTGTTATTTTAATAATAATTAAATGTATACTAAGGTTAAAATAAATTAAATTGAGTTAATATAATATAAAAAAGTAAAACTAATGTAAAGTTTAATTGAGGGTGATTTAGAGTTACATAACGGTATGACAAAATCAAGGACAAACATTTTAAGAAATTAGATAAATTGTATGAGAAAATTACATTCTCAAATAACACAAAAATTGATTGAAATATCTTTGATTGTTAAATCATTTATAATATTCAAAGCAATACAAAGTGTAACTAAATCTTGGAAAATCAAACATTTTAATAAGATAATGAATTTTTAATTATATAGAGCTTGTAAAGAAAAATTCAATGATTTTTCTTCCATCTCCGCTAGACCCTATTTTGAATTATTGCAAAATTATCAAAGTAAATAATAATAAAAAATTTTATAAGTTATAATTTTAAAATTTAATAAATATATATAAATTTTAATATTTGAAAAATTGAATTATTATAATATTGCAAATAAAAGAGTAAACATCAAAAGATAAAATAGATTTGGTTACCTAGTATTATAATGAAATCAAAGTGAAATATTTAAAGAAATGAGATAAATCATATGGTAAATTGTTAATCAAAGATGCTAAGAATTTTTAAAGTAACACTATTAATCGTCAAATAAGGTAAAACTCTAGATATATCACAGGCCGTGCAAAAATATGAGAAAAGCAAATCTTTAAAAATATAAAAATAAATATTTATTTTTATAAATCTCTATGAGAAGAATCAAACATCATTTATTCTAACTTGGTCAAGCCAATGTTTGAATTGTAATGAATGCCAAAGTAAATAAGCATAAAAACCTATTATATTATACAAAGCAAATATTTATTAAAACTAAAATAAGATAAGCTTATGCAATGTAAAACGATCAAATTAAAGTGATGTAAATGTCATAAGAGAGGAGATTAAGAGTTAAATAATAACATAACAAAATAAAATAAAATCCCTAAAAATAAGATATATTATATTAGTATGTTGCATTCCCTGATACTGAACAGATCAAGGGTAGAATCATCGATAGTGAAGATAGGTACATATTAAGGCATCTCATCAAGAATAGCAAAATGAAAGTAAATAAAATATCTAAAGATAGAAAATAGGATTTCATTGAAAAACGCCCCTCAAGACAAGTCCAACAACATATGTTTTTTTTATTTTTTCTACACAAAGTTTCATGATAGCAAACTTACTCGAAGAAAATATTTAAATAAATGAGGTAAATTTTACATGAAGGTTACCTGGCAAGATATTAAGTAGATCGAGGCAAACATCATCGACTTTCACATATGCAATGAAATAGAATATCAAATAATAAATATAAAAATGCAAAAAAAATAAAATATCTAAAAATATAAAATTTAATATTTTATTTAATAGAGCTCATTGAGATGAGTCTAATAAATTTTTCATTTCTCTATTTGACTTCAATGAGAATTATTTTTACTTACTAATATAAATAATCATAAATAATAAAAAAATATTATTTTAATATCAATAACTTGTATTCGCGCTCAAAGGAGAAAAATTGAAACAATGAGAATGACTAAATCAATGTGATGTAAAGGCCACTTGAAATGATACTTAAAGCTTTAGAGTAATATAACCATATCAATTAAAAAAATAAAAGAAATTAAATTAAAAAGAGATAAATAATGTATTAATGATGAATTCAAAGAAACTAAGATGATTGGGTGTAAAATCCTTGATCATCAAATCAGGTATAAATCAAAATATCTCATAAAATATGTTAAAAACTTAAAAAGTAACATTTTTAAGAATGATAAAAAATAAAGTTGCATTCGAAGATATTAAGGAGATAGAGTAGAACACCCTTGATCAATAATTTAGGGACATTTGGGACTACCTACTAAAAAGTGCTAAAACCTTGGAAAATACTATATTTGACATTATAAATTTCAATATTCAATTGGATAAATCATGTTAAGGCAATTCCAATGATACTTGATTATTTTCATCAAACCTCATTTAGAATAAGATAAATATTCATTATTATAAATTTGAAGAAATCTAAACTAACTTGTTAATGATATTAGGTGTGGAAGTAAAATATAACCAAATCAAAATGACTTAAAGCCAATCTGAGAGGAGATTTATATTTATGTAGTAATATAACAAAATTAAAGTTAATAATTTGAAAACAATTTGATAAATAAAACAAAAAATGTTTTTCCATGATACTAAGTAGATCAAATGGAACATTGATAATCAAATTTTGTATTAATCAATAATATTTCATAAAATATGCCAAGCCTTAAAAAATATAACATTTAAAAATTTTAAAAAGAATATGTAATTGAATAAAGAACATCATGATGAGTCTAATGGCATTTTTTATGTTTATCATGACCTGTTTGGAATTGCTACAAATTATCAAATTAAATAGATAAGAATAAGACTAAATTATTAATTTAATCTTAAGTACATATGTAATAAAGTTTAAAAGAGATAAATTGAAAAAATATATTATGACAAAATAAAAGAAACACTAATGTCACACAAGCAAAATGTTAGGACAAATGAGATATATTGTATATAAATTTTTTTCTAAGTTACCAAAGAGATAAAGTGTATGACCCTTTGATGTAGGACTAGACGAAAATTTCTTAGTTAGAAAACTTTTTTTTTATTTAAAATTTATGACTGATGCATAACAAAGGAGAAAGGGCGTCGCCCTAAAGGACGCACACCTAGATACGATGAGGGTTGAACGCAAAAGGCACCAACCAATGAATCCTAACTAAACTTAGGATCGATAGCGGCTAAGAAGTCGCTAAATCGACTACGACTACACACTTTCAAACACGCAGAAATAGGGAGTACTTAGATTGGTTAAGTACCAGTTGAACTTAAAATATAATTTATAGTAAAAGTTGCACTTCGCAGAATGAAAATATATTGAAGACAAATTAAGAATCTAGGAATGGAAAATACGAATGAAGATGGTTGAGCGGTGATGGAAGATGATAGACTGGAGTGGCGTCTCACCACTTGGACCTCGCGCCCCTCCTCCTAGTATCAGAGCTTTGACGAGTCGGCACACCAAAGGCACTCAGAGCACTCACAAACTCAGAATGGAAGCAATGAACACTCAAAGCTTGCATTAACTTTTTCTCCAAAAAATATATATCTTACAACAGAAGAGGACTTCCCCATATATAGGAATCCACAAGGGTACAAAAGACATTTTGACTGATAACATGGGAATACTAAAGGACACATGGATAAACTAAAAGTCACCTAAAATTACAAATAGACTCCTAAAAATCTAAGAAAAATTATGAAAATTAAGTTCATTCATTTATCTAAACACTGTTTTACGGATTTTGAAAGTGACTTCTAGAACTCCAGAAAAAATGCAAAAAAAACCCTAATTTCGGGTGGCTGGCGGCGCGGAGAGCGGCGGCGGGTCCAGCAGGTCGGCGCGGGTCGGTGCTGGTTGGTGTGGGTCTGCGCAGGTCACAGGTCGCGGGTCATCCGGTGGGTAGCTTGGGTTGGCGCCTGGCTGGACTCAGGCTCAGCGGTTCGGGCTAACCCAGATTCAATTCGGGCTCAAGCGGTTCGAAATGGCGGCGGGCGGTTCACTGTGATGGCAGAGGTTGCGGCGGAGGCGGCGGCCGGTGGCAGGGATAGTGATTTTGGCCTTGTTTTTGCTCCCGGGAAGCCATTCGGACTCCGATTTTGAATCCGAAAGTTGTGTTGGCTTCCTAAAGATGATAGTCGGTTTTTAGTGGAAGACCTGGTCCATGGACGTCGAAAATCCTTCTCGAACATGATGTCCTCATCACCCTTGATCATCAAATTAGGTACTAATCAAAATTTCTAATAAAACATGCAAAAAAGCGAGAAATTAAAATATTTAAAAAAATAAAAAAATATTATATTAGATAGATATTTAAAAGAAATAACCAAAGTAAATAAGCATAAAACCAATAACTTATTATTTGAATATATAGGTAAAAATGCATTAAAGTTGTAATTATTTAAATTGAAGTACTATGATAAAAATGCTAATGCTACACAAGTGAAAAATTTAAATTTCATAGTAATATAATCAAGTAAAAGTAAAAAAAATTTGAAAAGATTAGGTAGATTCAAGGAGGAGGTTGTATTCTAAGATATTAAAGATTTTGAATGTAATAATCATAATCATCAATCAGGTACAAAATAGAATATGTTGAAAAAAATGTAAAAATATTAAAATTAATAATTTAAAAATATAAAAATTAAAAAAATAATTAAATGAAGCTCAAAAATAAATAAACACAAATAATAATATGTTATTATTTTAATATGGAACATTTATATTAAATATAAAATAAGATAAATTCAAGTAATATAATATAATAAAGAAAGAGTTATGCACATTGTAGGAGAGGAGATTTAGAGTTACTTTGTAATATAGCCTTATCAACAAAAAAAATTTGAAGAAATGAGATAACCTACAAGAAAAAAAACTTTAAATCATCAAATTACAAATGAAAAAAAATACCTAAAAACCCATCTAAAAATTATAAAAAATAATATATTAAAAAAATAAAAAATATTTTGATGGATAGATCTCATGAAGATGAGTCTAGTGACTCTTTTTCTCAACTTCATACCTCATCTGGGTTTACTTTAAATTATAGAACAAAATTAGCAAAAATAATAACCTATTATTATTTTAATATTAAGAACATAAATTCTGAAATAATGTGAAATAAATTTAATTAATAAAGTACAACAAAATGAAAGTAATGTAAAGATTTTAAGAGAGGAGATCTAGAGTTAAGCTGTAATATAACTAAATCAAAATAAAAATTTTAAAGAATTAATATAAATTTTTAATAAAACTTATATTCAAAGATACCAAAGGTATTTAGTGTTACATCCCTAATCATCAAATTAGGTAAAAATCATTATTTCTCAAAAAAACATGACAAAACCTTAAAAAAGAAAATAATAAAAAAATATAAAACAAATATTTAGTGGGATAAAACTCATCGATCGGAGTCTATAGAATTTTTTTTGACTCCATCATACCTCATTTGATGTTATTTTGAATTTCAAAAAAATAAAATCAAGTAATAATAAATTATTATTCTAAGAGTAAATAAATGTATGTTAAACCTAAAATTATAGAAAATGAAGTAATATAGTATAACCAAATCAAACTGATGTAAATGTAACACAAGAGAAGATTGAGGACTTATAATACAATAAAATCAAATCACAAAATTTGAAGATATGACATTGTTTTAAAATGTTGTTTTCCATGATACTAATGAGATAAAGTGTAACATTATTGATCGTGAGAATAGGTACGAATCAAAATGCCTCACAAAGCATGCGAAAACCAAAAACATTTTATACTATATAAAAAACAATATTTCATTAGATGGAAATTATTGTTATTAGTATAATAATGTTTTTTTCGTCTAAATTGGGCACCAGTTCAAATTACTGCTAATAAGAATTTTTAATTTTTAGTTTATATAATAAAACTAAAATGAAATAAATTGAACCTATATAATTGAATGAAATCGAAGTGAAAAGAAGGTCACATTAGTAGAGATTTAGTGTTGCATAAAACCTAATAAAATCAAAGTAAAAATTTTTATAAAATGGTGAAAGCTAGATAAACAAAATCAATTCCATGATTTAAAGGGAATCAAGTACAACAACATCAATAATCAAAGCAGGTATATGTGAAAATATCTTTAGAAGTGTTAAAGAATGCTACAAAATAATAAATTTTAAAAAACTAATCATTAATATATAATGGGTAGAGCTCATTGAGGTGATCAAAATAACATTTTTTTCATATCAACCATGCATTATTTTTAGTTACTAAAAATTATCAAACAAAATAAGCATAAATAATAAAAAAGAAGAAAAGTAATATACCAAATCAATATGACATAAGGATAAACGTAATACTAGATCTAGAGTTACATTGTAAAATAACCAAATCAAAGTGAAATAATTGAAGAAATGAGATAAATCATACTGTAAAGTGTTATACAAAGGTATTAAGGTGATTGAGTTCAACATTCTAAATTATGAAATTTGGTAATTATCAAACTGTTTGGTGAGGTGTGACAAAACATATAAAAAAATTTTTAAAGACATCAAATAATATTTAATTCAATAGAGCTTATTGAGATTTGTCTAATAACTTCTATTTCATCTCCATAATACCACATTTGGAAATACTATAAATTCCTAATTTAAAAAACAACAATAATGATAATTTATTGTTATACTATTAGTTAGATATATATTAAAGATGAGATAACATAAATAGAGGCATTGTATTTTAACCAAATCAAAGTAAAACATTAGAAGAATACGAAAAATTGTATAAGAAGGATACAATGCAAGATAATAACGGGAACATTTAGAACATTTTTTATCATAAAAAAATTGTACATATCAAAATGACACATGATGCCTACCAAAACCCAAAAAAATAAGATATTAAAACATAAAAAATAATTATTTAATTGAATAAAGCTTAAGAAAATTATGCTTGAATCTCTTAGTATCCTAAAGCATAACTTCCCAATAAAAGTTATCTCAATTCTTCAAATTTTTTGCTCTAATTTAACAATATTACTATGAATATCCAGTTCTCTTTTCGTTTGACACTTACTTCACTAGGTTTTGGTTATATTACATAGCTTAAATTTATCTTTAAGATATAATATAAATTCACATATTATTAAAACATAATTTATCTTTATTTATGCTTTTTTATGTCAGTAATTTTAGGTAAATAGAAATTAGGCCTACATCAGTAGAAACAAACATGTTAAGTTAGCCATTATGAGCTATATCAAATTAATTTTTTTATATTTTTAATAGTTTTTACGTTAAAGATTTTTGGATCACTTTACAAGTTATTTTAATTTTTTTCTTTTGCAAGTGATAATGTAGATATTGATCTCATGTGTATTTAAGAATTCAATTTTCTCATATAATTTGTCTCATTTATGAAAAATTTTAACTATCTTTTTGTAATACTTTTATCCTACTCTAAAAGACTTTTACATCACTTAATTTTTCTTATATTGCATTTCTTTATTTTACTTATTTTTATCTTTAACATATATTAATTATTGAAAGTAACAATTTATTATTATTTATAATTGTTAACAATGATGATTTATTTTAATTCCAAAGGAGGTCTAACCGAGAAAAGAACACATGTTGTAAGCCCCTTCTTCACGAGCTTTATCCAAGAAAATTTTATTTTTTTTGAAATATTTTGTTTTTTATTAATTCGACAAGCTTTATAAGGAATTTTAACTTGTAAATTATTTGATGATTGAGAAAGACACTCTCAATCGTCGAAGTATCTTTGATTGCATTTTTTGTATAATTTCTTTCATTTGATCAAATGTTCATTTTCATTTGGTTATCTCACTTTGCTTCAATATATTTTTTAACATTTAAATAATAATTAGTTATAATTTTCTTATTACTTTTGTAATTCGTATAAATTCTAAACAAGATCAATTTGAAAAATTGAGATTTTGTTGGAGTCACCCGACATGCTTTAACAAATTAGTTTATATTTATATTTTCAATTCATACCTTATTTGATGATCAAGGAGGTCATACTTGATCATTTTAGTGCATTGGAATTTAACATTACTGTGTAATTTATCTTATTGATTCAAATATTTTACTTTGACAATGCTTTATTACTACATAGTCATGTTCACTTTTTATGTGACTTTAAGATCTTTATGATCTAGTTATTTTACACAACATAAGTTTATCTTTTTTCAATAAATATTTATCTAATATTAACTAAAAATTTGTAAATATTTAAATTTATTTACTTTAGTCGTTCATAGTAATTTCAAATGAGTTCCATTGGTGATGATACAAACATCATCAGACTCATCCCTATAAGCTCTATAAAGGGAGAAATTCTTGTTAAAATTTTTAAATATATTGTTTCCTAGGGTTTTAATAGGCTTTATAAGACATTTCTATTCATGTCAAATTTGATGATGCAAGTTGCTACCCTTTGCCACCTTTCTAACAAGGAATGAAAATTTCACATGTAATATATCACATTTCATCAAAAGGTTTTACTATGATTTTGTTATATAATTATGTAACTGTAAATCTCCAAACCTATCTCTTTTTTATTTCCTTTGTTTAGTTATACTACATTTCTTCATATATCTCATTTTACATTAAACATATATTTTCTTAATATTTAAATATTATTTAACATTTACTTGTCCACATTTGCTTTTTTTGAAGTAAATCGAAACATGCTCCAATGGATAGGATACAAATGAATTTGAACTCGTCTTGATGTGATGCATTGATCTAAATATTTATTTGAAAATTTTGAAATAAATTTTTAGAGATTTCAAACACTTTACAAGATATTTTTATTTAAATTTGATTTGATGGTTAACATTGTTATACTCAATATCCTTAGTATTTTTTAATGTAACTTTCCCATATAATTTATATCATCCCTTGAAATTTTTTGCTTTCATTTTGTTATATTCTCACCAACTATAAAATTCCTCCTATGTAACGTTTTATCATTTTTTGTGTTATACTACATTGGTTCACATTTTTCATTTCATCTATAATATATATTTCCATATTATTTAAGAAATAATTTATAAGGCTTTTTTGCATATTTGCTATTTTAATTCATAGTAACTCTAGACTAGGTCATGTCTAAAATATATATTTACCAAATAATAAAAATATTCTTTTTAATATTGATAATATTTTATTTTATTGTATTTTCTCATGTTTAATCAAACAATATTATTCCTACCTTATTTGATAACCATGCATGTTATACTCGATCTTGTTATTATCTTAGAATGTATTTCTCTTAAATAACTTGTCATTTAAACACATATTTTACCATTATTTGGTTATATTACATTTGTTCAATTTTACTTATTTTGACAACAAAATGTTTATACAATATTAAGTAATTAATTTATTTTACATGTCCTTATTTATATTGTTAATTAATAATAAATTTAAATGAGGATTAATTTGGAAAAAACAAAAGTCATTGCATTAATGTATACAAGACTTACCCAACTAAATTGTTTTTTTATATTTTTTAATATACATTTTCTATTTATTTAGCATGCCTTATCAGTCATTTTAATTTGAATCTTGTTTGACATTAAAGTTATTGTACTCAATCTTCTTAATATCTTGGAATGCAACTTTTTCAAAAACTTTATCTCATTTGTTAAAATTGTTTTCTTTCATTTTATTGTAATTTTATGAAACAAAAATTTTCTTATCGTGTAACATTTACATCGATTTTCTTTGGTTATATTACATTATTTTGATCTATATAATTTCAACTTTAATATATAAACTAATTATTTAAAAAAGTTTGCAGTTATTTACCTTTATTTTGCTTGTTAATACACAGTTATTCTAATGATGTCTGATGAGGTAAACTAAATGAAGATTGACTCATCTTGATGAGCTCTATCTAGTTAAATATTTATTTTTAAACTTTTAAATATTTTATTTTTGTGGGTTTTGGCATTCTTTAGGAGATATTTCATATCATGCTATAATAAAAAATCAAGGATGTTAGTTGTGACCTTCTTTCTTATGTAAAATTAAAATAAATATGTAATTGATGCCATTTCTTCAAATTTTTAAATTTTTTATCTTATGAACTTTATGATACTTTTGTTTGATTATATTACTTTACCTAAATATATCTGATTTCAAATATAATATATAATTTTTTAATATTAACATAATCATTTTTTTTAATTTATGCATATTAAATTTTTTGTTTTATAGATGAAACAAACACCAGTGGACTCATCTCAGAATGTTGTATCTTATTAAATATTCAATTTTATATTTTTAAATATTTTATATTCTATAATTTTTGTATCATCTAAAATAACTTTTGATTAACTCCTAATTTGATGATTTGGGATGTTACACTCAATGTATTTTCTATTTTGGTATGCAACGTTTTAGTATATATTTCTTATTTATTGAAACTTTTGCTTAACTTGGTTGTACTACTAAATTACTCTAAATCTTATCTCATGTAACTTTTACATCACTTTGTTTTGATCATACTAGATTGCGTGAATTTATTAGATTTAAAATTTAAAGAATATTTACTTAATATTAAATATGATCCTATATTTTTATTTATGCTTATTTACTTTCATAACTCAGTGACACCAAATGATGTCACACAAAGATGAAACAAATGTGGTTAGAATTGTCTCATTTAGCTCTTTTTTAATTAAATATTAAGTTTTAATTTAAAAAAATATTTATGCTCTCAGAATGTTTAGAAATACTTTTATATTAGTTCAAATTTTATATCTATTTTCATAAAATTAAAAAATAGTTTTGTATTCATTCTCGTTTATGTTGGTTATTTGTTGTATTCTACCTATGGTCAGATTGGGACAAAAAAGATGTCATCGGCATTATTTCAATGAGTTTTATCAAATTAAAAATTTATTTTTATATTTCTTGTTTTTAGCAAAGTTTACGAGATATTTTTATCTTTATCTTATTTGATGAAAGTGGATGTTACATTTGAACACTTTATATCTTATAAAATAATTGTTCCATATATTTTTCATTATTTCTTTAAAATTTTCACATTAACTCGTTTTATCACTAATTTATACTTCTTTAATATTATAAAAATAATTTATTATTTTTGTGATTATTAGATAATTCACTATAGTTCAAATATGGTCTAGTTGAGATCTTACAAATCTCGTTGGAGCTAGATTGATGATCTCTATTTTATTAAATTTTCAATTTAAAAAATTAAATATTTTATTTTCATCATTTTTTGATATTCTTTGGAAAATATTTTTTTCCTGATATTATGAATGAGAATGTTTCTTTTTGATTTTTTAATATAAATCTCTAGTACTATTTATTTCATCTCTTTGAATATTTTATTTTGATTTGGTTATATTTGTAGGCAACTCTAAATATCTTCTTATCTTACTTTTCAATGACTTTAAATTGATTTCATTAAATTATTTTAATTTACATAATTTTAAATTTAATGTTCATTTACTTAGTATTAAATTATTGAATTATTACCATTTATGCTTATAAATTTTGGTAATCTAGTGTAATTCCAAATGAGTCCAATAGAGAAGAAAGCAATGTCATTGGACTCATCTCAACCACCTCTATCAAATTAAATAAATTTTTATATTTTTAATAAATTTAATTTTTTATGATTTTTGCATTGTTTATGAGTTCTTTTTAATATATAATTTAATGATAAAAAACACTACACTCGATCTTCTTACTATGCTATAATGTAACTTTTATTTTTATAATTTTGTCATATTTTTTAAACTTTTTGTATTCATTTGGTTTTATTTCTACAAAACTCTAATTCTCCAATTATGAGAACTTTATATAACATTGACTTGGTTACATTACATTGCTTTAATTCATCTTAATTTTCTTTAATACATATTTACATAATATTAAAAAAATAATTGCTTGTTTGTTATTTTTATTTTCCATGATAATTCTTTATAATTCTAAAATTTAGACATTCTTGGAAAAACTAGATGATCTTGATCATATTAAATATTATTTTTTATATATTTTGAGTTAATTTAGCTTTTAGCACCTTGGCATTTTAATGGTGAAATTTCAAATTGTTTCTAAATTTATGATTAAAGATGTTATTATTAGTCTCCTTTTTGTTGTGGAATGCAAGTTGTTTACAAAATTTATCTCATGTTTCAAATTTTTTACTTTGATTTGGTTCTTCTACTATGCAACTCTTAATCTCCTCTCATGTGACATTTATATGATTTTTATTTAGTTATATTACACTATTTTAATTTATCTCATTTAATAATTAATATATTTAATAAATATTTAAATTTTAATTTATTATTATTAACGGCTATTTACTATGTTAATTCCTAGTAATTCAAGATGATTTTTGATCGAGGTGAAACAAATATCATTAGACTCGATTTGAGCAGGCCTTTCAATTTAAATGTTCATCCTTATATCTTAAATTTTTTTAGCTCATAAGAATTTTGCAAGTTCGATGAGACATTTTGTTTATATTATTTAATGATTGATGCATTACAATTCATCTTTTTGATATCTTTGAATACAAGTTTCTGATGTAATTTATTTGATTTGCTCAAAATTTTTTATTTGGCTATGTTAATACATGACTCTTATTCTCCTTTATGTGACTTTAATGTTACTTTTATTTTGTTATATTAATATCTCGAATTTTGTCTTATTAATTCTTTAACAAATGTGTAGTTAATATTTAATTAATAATATAATATTATTAATGCCTATTTATTATGAAAATTTATAAAAATTTTAAACGAAGCCTATCTAGATGAAACAATCAACATTGGACATATTTTCCAAAGTAAATCCATTTAAATATTTATTTTTATATTTTTTACATATTTCATTTGCTTGAGCTTTGGCATACTTGATAAGATATTTTAATAAATACAAGATTTCCTGGTTGAGGATGTCACACATGATCTTTTAAGTATCTCATAATGGAACCTTCCCATGAAATTTACCACATTTCTAATGCTTTTTTACTTTGACATTGTTATATTTCATTGCTTCTATTTATCACAATTTAACTGTAACATATATTTGATAAGAATTCAAATAGTAATTTAATATTATTAAGTCTTTCCTTTTTTATTTTTTTCTTAATTCCAAATGGTATCCTTTTAAGATGAAACAAACAACATTGGAATTGCCTCAATGATCTCTTTCCAATTATGTATTGCTTTAATATTTTTATTTCTAATATTTTTTATTTACTTTATACAATATTTTAATGATGAACTAATTTTATTATCTAAGATACTGAGCTATATCTCATTAGTATCTCAAAAGGCACCCTCCTAATGTAGTAAATATAATTTTTTAAAATTTTTTTGTATGATTTTATTATAATAAATGAAACTCAAACTCTATTTTCCACTATCCTTCATATAAATTTTTTTTACTATATTATTTTACTTCAATTTGCCTTATTTTTGTTTTAATATACATTTACTTACTATTAAAAATAGTAATATTTTATTTTTTATGCTTATCATTTTTAGAAATTTAAAGTAATTCCAAATCAGATCTAATCAAGATGAAACAAAGATTATTGGACTTCTAGAGAAGAGTTATATCCAACTAGCATTCATTATTATGTTTTTATAACATATTATTTTCTAAGGTTTTGTACTAATATATGAGACATTTTGATTCATTCTTTTATTTAACAAATGAGGATACTACATTAAATCTTCTTTCTATAATAGAATGCAACTTTCCTAAATAATATATCTCTTCTTCAACTCTTCACATTTCTTTTGTTATTTTACAATGTAACTATAAATCTCCAATCGTGTAATATTTACATTGCTTTAATATGGTTATATTATATTGCTTCAATTATAATTTTCAATTCTCATTTTAGGTTTATTATACACTTATTTAATATTATAAAAATAATGTATTATATTTATTGCTTTTCTTTGGTATTTTGTAGTTATTCCAAATGATTTCTTAACAAGATCGAGTAAAAGATCATTAAACTAGTACTAACGAGTTATATCCAATTAAAATATTTTCTTTACATTTTTCAATATTTACTTTTTTTCAAAATTTTAGGCACACATTGCAAAAACATTTATTTCTTTCCAAATTTAATAATAGAATCATTATACTCAGCCTTCGAAATATATTGGAATGCAACTTTCTTGTGATCTTTATTTCAATCCTTTAAAAGTTTTTCTTTAATTTAGTTATATTACAATGATTTAATTTTTCTTATTTTAGTACTAATATATGATTACTTAAGAAAACTAATAATATATTATTATTTATTTTTTTTACTTTTGTAGTTTGTAGTAATTCCACAAAAAGGTTATATTGAAGCAAACAAACATCATTGTACTTGTCTTAATGAGTTATACACAATTAAATATTCTTTTTGATATTTTTGAATATTGTAATTTTTAGTGCTCTTTCCACATTTCATGAGAAGTTTTGACTCACACATATTGTTGATTGACGATGTTACAAACAATTTCATTTCTTCTAATTTTTTTCTTTACCTTTGCTATGTTAATTTGAAACACTTCTCCTTTTATCGAACCTATATGTTACTGTAATTTCATTTTATTGCAAAGCCTTAATTTATCTCATTTAAGTTTCAATATATGTTTCATTGATGTTAAATATAAAATTTATTGTTATTTATGATTATTTATTATTGTAATTTGTAGCAATTTCAAACATGGTCAAATAAAGAATATACAAATGTTGTGCAACTCATTTGGATGAGTGCTAGCACATTAAATATTTATTCTTTTGTTTCTAAATTTTTTTCTTGGAGATTCAGCATACTTTATGAGATATTTTGATAAGTAGAATACTTGATTAAGGATGTTGTACATGATATACTTAGCATCATATAATCAAAGTTTTCTTTATTTGCTTATGATACTACATCACTCTAAATCTATTATTCAGTCATGTTTAAGTCACTTTAATTTGGTTAACCACAGTACTTCTATTTATTTTTATTTTTCTTTAATAATTTTTATTTAAGATTAAAATGTTAATTTAGTATTTTTTGCTTATGTTTTGGTAATTGGTAGCAATTCTAACTGATGTCTCATAAAAGAAAAATAAATATCATTGGACTCAACTAGGACAATGCTATTCAAATAATTATTTTTAATAATTTTATATCATTTATTTTTTATGGATTCAACATAGTATAGGAGATATTTTATTTGTAAAAGTTTTGTGAATCGAGGATGTTGTACTTGATCTACTTAATATCATGGAGTTAAACATTGCCATACAATTTCACTCATTTCTTCGATAGTATTTCTTTTATTTTTTTTATTACAATAAATCTATTATTCTCCTCTCATGTGACCTCCATGTCACTTTTATTTGATTTTATTACAATGCCGTAATTTTTCTTATTTTGGTTTAATGATGTTAACTTAATATTAAAGTAAAAGTTCATTATTATTTATATGTTTTTACATTAGCAATTCATATTAATTCCGAATGAGGCTGAGTCAAAGGAAATGAATGTTGTTGTGCTATTCATGTTGATTTTTATCCAATTAAATTTTCTATTTTATATTTTAAATCATACTTGTTTTGATCATTGAGGATGTTGTACTTAATCTTCTTACTATTTTAACTTAGAATATTCTAGTAATCTTCATCACAATTCTTTGAATTTTTTGTTTTTATTTAAATTATATTACTACATTACTCTAGATATCCTCTCGTGTTAAATTTACATTATTTTGATTTTATTATATCACATTCCTTTAATTTGTCTCATTAAAAATTAATATTTTTTTATTTAATGTTAAAATAAAAATTTGGTATCATTTATTATCATTTAATTTGATAACTTGAAGTAATTCAAGACAAAGTCTTGTGAAGACAACAAAACATCATTTGCTCGTCTCGACAAGCTTTATTGCATTAACTATTCTTTTTAATAGTTTTTATTACTTTTTATCCTATGTTTTAACATTCATTATGAAGCAATTTCATTAATGTCTTATTTTATGATCAATGACCATGCACTCAAAAAGTTTGGTATACTTGAACACAATTTTCTCATGTAATTTATATTATTTTTTCAACTATTTTGTTTAGGTTTGCATATATTGCTTCACTTTGTCTCATCTCAACATTGGTATGTACTCTCTTATTATTATAACAATAATTTCATTTTATTTATTATTATTTGCTCTTGTAATTCACAATAATTCCAAGGAGGCCTATTTGAGATGAAAAAAATGTCATTGGACTCATCTCAACTAGTTATACCCAATTAAACATACTTTCTTGCCTTTTTAAATATATTATTATCTAAACTTTTTGCTTATTTTATGAGATATTTGGATTTGTGCATGATTTGATGATGGACATTACCCTCGGTCTTCGTTGTATATTGAAAACCGACTATCTCAAACGATTTATGTCATTTCATCAATTTTCCTTTTTGACATAGTTGTAATATCATGTAACCAAAAATCTTCTATCATGTGACCTTTATGTCACTTTATATGTATATAATTACACAATATTAAGGTAATACTTTTACATTATCTACATATATCACTTTTGATAATTTTCCACAACTCTAGAATTGGGCTCATGAAGGAAAAACAAACATCATTGAACTTGTTTCAACATGCACTATCCATTCAATTACTTATTTTCATATTTTAACATATTTTATTTTCTAGAATTTTGGCATTTTCATGATTCATATGAATCGCATGTAATTTAAAAATCATGGATGTTGCACTTCATCACCTTATTACCGTATTATGCAACTTTCCTGCAAATTTTGTGTCATTTATTTCAATATTTAGGTTTGAATGTTTTTTATTACTCTAAAGCTTAAAATCCTCACTCATGTGACATTCACAACATTTTGATTTGGTGATAACACATTGCTTGATTTTTTTATTTAAGCTACACTATATTTTTCTAAATTTTTTTAAAAAATATTTTTATTATATGATTATTAATTTCTCATTTGTAGTAATTCAAAACAATGTCTAATCGAAACAAAAAATATTTCACTCATCCCGATAAGCTTTATCAAATTAATTTTATTTATATTTTTGTAATTTTTTTATAGTATTTTTGCATGCACTACAGCTCATTTTAAATCATGATTTTGTGATTAATGATATTACACTTAGTCTAATTAGTATATTTGAATACATGATTGTTTCATAGTTAATATCATTTTCTTCAATTGTTTTCCTTTGCTTTGGTTATATTACTTTGTAACTCTAAATCTAATCTAGTATGACTTTATAATAGTTTAATTTGGTAATGCCAAATATTTTTAATTTATTTCATTTCAACATTAATATGTATATTTAATTAATATTTATATAATACTTTATTACATTTATGCTTATTTCCTTGATTGTTTGGAATAACTTCATAAGAGTTCTTATAGACAAGAAACACATGTGATTGGACTGGATGTGATAGAATATTTCCAACTAAATAATCTTTGTTATATTTTCAAATATTTTACTTTCAAAGAGTTTTGATTGTTTTACGAGATATTTGGGCTCACACCTGATTTGATGATGGTGGTTGTCACACTTGATCACGTTAGTATTTTTGAATGTAACTTTCCCATAAATTTTATCTTATTTCTCCAAATTTTTAGATTTAAATTTCCTAAATTACTATGAAACCATAATTCTTCTTAGTGTATCCTTTACATCACTTTAAATTTATTCTATTAAATGGCCTAAATATATATCATTTTAGCTTTATTACATATTTATTTATTGCTAAAATAATTAATTTTTTGTTATGCATATTTACTTTCTGAATTCACTATAATTATAAATGAGTTGAATGGAATTCAAGAAAAATGTTGTTGGACTCATCTTGATGAGCTATATAAAATTAAATATTTATTTTATATTGGAAAATATTTTATTTTATAGGATTTTGGAAAACTTCATTAATAATTTAGATAAGAGATTTGTTGAACAAGGATTTTCACTAAATTTTTATAGTATCTTAGAATACCACTTGTTCATGAAATTTATTTTGTTTATTCAAAACTTTCACCATGATATCTTTATATTAATATAAAATTACAATTCTTATCTTTATATTACCATGATATCTTTATTATTATTATTATTCATTAGTATATATTTATTTAAAATTTTTAAAAATAACTTAAGTTTTTTGCTTATTTAATTATATAAGTCATAAAAATTCAAAAGTATTTGTGATCAAAATGAACCAAATAATGTGTGACTCATCTCGATGTGCTCTATTAATTTGAATTTCTATTTATAGAATCTTAATATTTTATTTTCAAGGATTTTTACCTAGTTTACAAGGCATCTTAATTTGTTACAAATTTGATGATCAAGGATGTTGGACTTGATCTCCTAAACATCATTGATTTCTTCTTTCTCAAACAGTTTTTCCATTTTTTCAAATTTTTTATTTTTATTTGACTAAATCCTCTATTTTTAAATATTTTATTTTCTTAGTTTTTTTCAAACTTTATGAGATATTTCAATGCATACATAACATGACAAACACATTTGCTACACTAACTCTCCTTAGTATTTTAGAATACAATTTCCACTTATAATTTATCATAGTTCTACAAATTTTTTCCTTTCATTTGGAAAAATTACAAAGAAAATCAACTTATCCTTATGTGACTCCTTTACATTTCTTTTGTTTAGTTGCATTACATTCCTTCAATTTATCTTATTCTAATAATAGACCAAAATTCTAAACGAGGTATTTTTGAGAAGAAACAAATGTTATTTTACTTGTCTAAAAAAGAATACCTAATTAAATATTCATTTAGATATTTTTAATTTTTTTATATTTTTATCATGTTTTATAAAATATTTTGGTCTGTGCAATATTTAATGATCAAAGGTGTTACTCTTGATCTCCATAGTTTCTTTGAATGCAACTTTCATGTACACATTAACATATTTCTTCAAATATTTCTTTTTTGTTTGCTTGCATCACTTTGTAACATTAAAACTCCTCTTCTGTGACTTGTACATCACTTTGTTCTTGTTATAGTGTAGCTTCAATTTATCTCATCTTGAGATTACTATATATTTAATAATTATTAAAATATTTGTAATAATTTATGCTTATTTACTTTGAAAATTTATCAAAATTTTAAGTGAGGTGCAATCGAAACAAAACAATTGTCGCTCAACCAACCTAAATTCTCTTATTTAATTAAGTATTATTTCTTATATTTTCAAAAATATTTTAATAGTTTTTGCATGATTTATGACATGTTTCTATTTACACATTATTTGATGGTAGAGGATGTTGCACAAGATCTCCCAAGTATTTCACAATGTTACTTTCACTTTCAGTTTATGTCGTTTTTTTTCTAATATTTTAGTTTGATTTTTGGATATCTCTATATAACTCAAAAATTTTCTCTACCGCAACCTTTACATCAATATTAATTTGTTATGCTATATTTCCATAAATTATATCATTTAAGCTTTCATATGTGTTTATTTAGTGCTAAAAGATAATTTATTTTTATTTATGTCTATTTATTTTCGAATTTCACGCTAATTTTAAACTAGGTCAAACTTACATTAAATGAACACAATTGGACCCGTCTACATGACGTAAATGAAACAAAAAATTCGTTTCCCTTTTGATTAATATTTTGTTTTCTTTGAATTTTGTAATCATTACAAAAGATTTTGATTTATATCTAATTTGTTGGTCAAGGATGATAGAGTTGATGTCCTCACTTTCTAGGAATGCATCTTTCTAATACATGTCGTCTTGTTTTATCAATTTTTGGGCATTTATTTTGTCATATTATAGTTAACACAAAATATCATTTCATGTCCATTACATTGATTTGAATTGGATGTGTTACATTCCTTGAATTTAATTCATTTCTATTTCTATATAATTTAAGCGATATAAAGATATTAATTTATTACTATTTATATCTATTAATTTTGTAATTCAAAACAAAGCCAAATAAACATCAATGAAGAGAAAATGATAATCATTGTCTTCATCTTAATAAACTATATCGAATTGAATATTCTCTTCTATTTTTTTAATAATTTATTTTCTAGAATTTTGGCAAATATGATGACTTAATTTGATTTGTAGCTTTATTGTTTGGCATATTATACTTGAACTATTTAGTATCTTTGAATGCAACATTTTCATATAATTCTTCTAAATGTTTCAAATTTTTTCTTTTATTTGGTGTTATTACTATATGAATCAATATCTCATCACGTGTGACCTATACATGACATTTATTGTTTAATATTGCACAGCATCAATTTTTCTCATTCCATCATTAATGCAAATTTACTTAATACTCAAAATAACAATTTTTTATTATTTATTTCTATTTAATTTTGTAATTCATATTAATTTCAAACAAAGTTCAATTGAGATAAAATAAATATTGTTTGACTCCACTAGATGAGCTTTATCCAATTTAATATTTTTTTTATTTTAAAACATTTTATTTTCATTTGTTTTAAAGTGCTTTATGAGTTATTAAAATTTATACCTAATTTTATAATTAAAGACATTGCATTAAATATACTAAGTATTTTGAACAATTTTTCTTTCTCAAATAGTTTGTATTATTTAATTTTTTTAATTTTGTTATATTACTAGACAACTTCAAATCGAATCTCGTGAGACATTTACAATGCTTTGAATTGGTTATATCATATTGTTTTAGTTTATCATATTTTAGGTTTAATATATAACAATATATTAAATTAATATTAAGAAAAAATTTATTGTTATTTATACCTATTTATTTTTGTTTTTCATAAAAATTTATTACACTCTACTAGATTATTATATTCACATAAATATTTATAATTAATTTTTTTCAAATTTATTTTTTAGTTTTTGCTTACTTAAATGTCATTTCAATCTATACGTGCTTTGATAATAAAGAATGTCACTATAAATCACCTTAGTATCTTAAAATATAATATTTATATATAATTTATCTCATTTCATCAAAAAATTTTCTTTGATTTGGAAAGTTACTACATACCCCTAAACCTTATGTTGTGTGCCTTTTACTTTGCTACAATTTTGTTATATTACATTCCCTCAATTTATCTCTTTTCAAATTTAATATATATTTACTTAATATTAAAAAATATTATTATTATTTTTGCTAATTTACTTTTCCAATATGTAATAATTCAAAAGGAGAACTAATAAAGGTGAAACAAACATCTTTCTACAATTCTAAATATTCTTTATACAATTAAATATTCATTTCTATATTTTTAAATGCATTCCCCCAAACTTTTTACAATTTTGACGTGATTTTTTGTTTCATAGATAAGTTAATGATTGATGATGTTATAGTTGATCTCCTAAGTTTTAGAATGCACCTATTTCATTAAATTTATCTCATTTTTTCAAAAAATTTTCTTTTATTTGCTTATATTACTATGTAACTCTAAATTCCTTTTATGTGACCTTTACATCACTTTTATTTTGTTGTATCACATTTTCTCAATTTACCTGTTTAGAACTTTTAATAAATACTTAGTGTTAAAATTATAATTAATTTGCTGTTGTACTTGCATTATAATTTATATTCATTCCAAACAAGGACCAACTGAAATTAAATGGACCACATTACACTCCTTTAGATGAGCATTATCTAATTAAATATATTTTTTTAATATTTTTTCAATAGCATTATTGTACTTTATAAGATATTTTGATTCATACAATATTTGACAAAGATATTATACTTGCTCTTCTTAATTCCTTTGAATGTAAATTTCTCACACAATTTATGACAATTTTTCAAATTTTTTTCCATGACTTTGTTATATTACTATGTATCTATAATGTCTTCTCATGGACCTTTACATCATTTTGTTTTGGTTATATTATATTACGTAAATTATTTTCTTTTGAGTTTATTAATTATTTACATAATATCAACGTGATAAATTGTTATTATTATTTATGCTTATTTATAATCATAATTTATGATTATAACAAATTTGGTCTGATCAACATAAAGAACTTCATTCGACTTGTCTCAAAAAGCTTTGTAGCATGAAATATAAACTTTTTTGTTTATATATATAATATATTTTTTTGTAGCTCTAGCTTGGTTTATGAGACATTTCAATTGTTACCTTATTTGATGCTAGAGGATGTTATAGAAGATCTCCAAAAAATCTTGTATTATAACTTTTAAGTACAATTTACCATTTGTGCAAAACTTTTACCATAATTTGGTTATATTAAAGTATAACTAAAAAATCTTTTATCATGCAACAATTACATCACTTTTTATTTTTATGTCACATTTCTTAGAGTTATCTTCCTTGTGCTTTAATACATGTTTATCATATTTTGAAATAATATTTTATTATTATTGGTGCTTAGTTATTTTTATAATTTTTAAAAACAACAAATGTGCTCAAAATTAGAGGAAACAAATGTCATTGGATCCACCTCATTGACCTATACCCAATAAAATATTTTTTTACTTTATAATCGTTTTATTTCTAGAATTTTGGTAGGCTTTATGAGATATTTTTATTCATATCTTTTTTGATGATTAATATCGTTACAAGTGATCTTTTTACTAACTCTAAATACAAATTTCAAATATAATTTGTTTTATTCCATTAAAAATTTTTCTTTGATTTTGATATGTTATTATGTAACTCTAATCCTCATCTTGCAAGATTTTTCACCAGTTCTATTCTACACAAAGTTCCATTAATAGGTAGCAAACATTCATTTGACCCATTTGAGTGCCCTCTTAAAATACAATATTTATTTTTATATTTCTAAATATTAATTTTCTATTGCTTTCGCTCTTTCTGAGAAATTTTGGAACATGCATGAGTTGATATTTAATGATGTTACCCTTGGTTTGCTTATTATTTTATAGTGCAACTTTCTCATAGAATTTGACTCATTTCTTAAATTTTTTTTATTTGCTTATATTTCTAAGAAACTCAAACACTTTTGTAATGTTATGCTTATAATGCTTTAAATTTATTATATTATCTTGTTTAAAATTACCATATTTCAACTTTAGTATATAATTACTTCATATGTAAAAAATAATTTATTGTTTGTTATGCTTACTTTGGATATTTGTAATAATTCTAAATGAGATCATTTTAAGGCAAATGAAATTTCATTCCACTTTGATGACATGCTCTCTTTAATCAAAAATTAGTTATTATATTTTTTATGTATTGTTTTTCGAAGATTTTTACATGCTTTATGTTTAAATTCAAGTTGTACCTCATTTGAAGCTCGAGATTGTTGCACTCGATGTCCTCAATATCATGGAATGCAACTTCCTCATACAATGTATCTTATTTATTTCTATTTTTTCTATTTGATTTGTTTATTTATTACATTTATTTTGATTTATCTCAATTTAGTTTGAATATTATTTTCTTAAAATTAATATAATAATCTATTAATGTTTAAGATTATTTAATTTTGAAATTGACAATAATTATAAATGACATCCAATTGAGATAAAACAAACCTAATTCTATTTATCATGATGAGCTCTATCTTATTAGTTTTTATTTCTATAATATTAGAGAACTTTTCTAAGCTTTTTGCAAACTAATTGAGTCATTTTCATTCGTACCTAGTACGGTGATTAAGAAAGTTATACTTGATCTCTTTACCATCTTGGAAAGCGACTCTCCATTCATTTTATCCAAATTTCATCAATTTTTTTATCAGTTATATTATTATATTACACTAAATCTCCTCTCACCTGAACTTCACATAACATTTAGTTTGTTGTATTACATTATTTTTACATATCTTACTTTATCTTTATTATATATTTGATTTATTTTAAAATAATAATTTTTCACTATTAATGCTTATTTAATTTTGTATTTTGTTGCAATTCCAAACATGGTCTTCTTAGACCAGAGAAACATTATTCGACTTAGCTCGATAAATTCTATCCAATTAAACAATTTTTTTTTAATTTTTTTCAACAAATTTTTTTCTTGGTTTTTTACATGCTTTTATGAGGCATTTTGAGTCATAGTAGATTTGATGAAAATGGAAGTTGCACTTGATCACTACATTATTATGGAATATAACTTTTAACATAATTTATCTCATTTTTTAATTTTTTCTATGATTTTGTTATATCGCAATAGAACTTTAATTCTCCATTCATGTGCCCCTTACATCACTTAGATTTGTTATATAATGTTATTTCAATTTATCTCATTTTAACTATAAACTATATTTACTTTATTATTATGATTTTAATTTTTTTGCTATTTTATTTGGTAATTCAAAGTAATTGAAAACAGGTCCAATCGAGATAAAACAAACATTATTGGCCACATTCTAATTATCTATATTTAATTAAATATTCATTTTCCTATGTTTAATTGTTTAATTTTTTTGAGTTTTCATAAGCTTTATGACATGTTAATATGTACCATATTTTTTTGTCAAGGATTTTACAATCATTTTCCTTACCACAAAGCTATATTTATTTTCTAGTGTAACCATTGCAATAGTATAATTGGGTTAATTACATTGCTTAAATTTAAACCCCAAAAAATTTAGTATCTAAGAATGCTACTATATTACACTATTTATCTAATTTCTTCAATTTAGTTACTTTCATTTTACTATATAGATATGTAAATCTATTACTCTTGCCATGTGACCTTTTCATTGCTTTGATTTGGCTCAATTACATTGCTTCAATTTGTCTCATTTCAGATATAATATATATCACTTAGTGCTAATGTAATAGTTTCTAATTATTTATGGTTATTTACTTTGGTAATTTGTGGTAATTCCAAACAAGATCTGATTGAGACTTAAGGATCATTATTGGCACATCTTAATGAGCTATGTTTAATTAAATATTTAGTTTTTTATATTTTTATACATTTTATATTAAAATTTTTGTCATACCTTTTTAGGTATTTTTATTTGTTAAAGATTTGATGATTGAGAATGCAACTGTAGATCCTCTTATTATATTGAAGTGCAATGTTTTTATGAAATATAACACAATTATTAAAATGTTTTATCTCTGATTTTGTTATATTATGTTGTCTCAATTAAACTTATTAAGATTTAGTATATATTTACATAATAATAGAATAATAATTTATAATTATTTTTGCTTATTTAGTTTAGTAATTTATAGTAATGCCAGATGTTGTTTGATTTAGTGATTTATACATTTTTTTTAATGATTTTTGCATACTTTATGAGGAATTTTTGTCTGAAACTCATTAGGAAATCGATGAGGTAAAACTTGATCTAATTGGTAAATTAAAATGCATCTTTCTTATTTAATTTATTTTCAATCCTTAAGTTCTTTACTTTGATTTGCTCTTATAACTATGTAGCTATAAATCTCCTCTCATATTGCCTTTACATTCTTTGATTTTTGTTATATTATACTCTTTCAATTTATCTCACTTCATCTTTTGTATATATTAACTTAGCTATAAAAAAGTAATTTATTATTTTTAGTTGGGTCTTAGAATAGGTTAGTACTCTCATATTTACATATAAAATGTATAAAGCAATACTGAGAGCACTAGTAATGACTTCTTGAGCAAATCAGGGGGAAACAAACCTCAAATAAGTTGAATTTTAGGAACATGTAAAGCTTTATGTACAAAACATCTTTGTTCACTGTCATAATATAGGATTACATCAAAGCCTTCTTTTCACAAAACATGTTTTTAAATTGTGGGGCTGACTAGAACCATCTCATCATGCAATTTCATGATCGAACATCTTTGATCTTATTGGCCTTTTCATAAAGCCTATACCATTTATTAATCACATGATCAATTTTTGTTCAATTTGTAGGATCTAAATTTTGCCATCATAAAAAGTTTTAGGTGTAAAAGTTCTTAATAAAATACATTTTTTAAACATCCCCATCAAATCTCATTTTTTCGATCATGCAGTTTTCCGAAACAATTAGTCTTGGTTCATGATGTTCAAGAGATTCATGACAACTTATTTTTTAGCTACTATTTTGCCCTATAGAATATTTTCTTTAAATAATAATTTTTCAACTAATAATAAAAAAATAGGAAAAACAAAAATGATTATTATGATTTTTTAGTAAGTACTTTTAGTCCTAAAAAACTATTTAAAAATAAGAAAAACTTTTAACAAAATGGATTAATGGATTTTAATACAGTTTAAATAAAATTTTCAAGGTAGATATTAAAGCCATTTGTAGACCAAAATATTTATTTCGACCATAGCTACTTCCTTCGCTCGCTAAACTCCTAATTTTAACTTTCTTCTTCAGTCAATTTAGTTATATATTTTTTCTATTCATGATTAGTTTGATTAAGATACTTTTGCCTCATTAATTGTTTCATGATGCATTAGATTTCGGTTGTAATAATTTTGATTATGAGGCCAATGTAACTTATTTTTTTTGTTACCTTGTTGTGAGTTTAACCTACCTTTCCTTTAACGAATGCTTTATATTGAGTGTTTTTTCTAAATTTTTCAGGGATGAATTTAGGTTTTTTCAAGCTGAGCCACCTAAATGTCATTGCTGTAGATTTTACAAAAATACATTAATATATTTGTTTTTAAAAAGCTTAAGGTATATCATTAAAAGTTCGTATTAGTAAATATTAGTTTTGTTTCAAAAAATGTTAACTCTTTTAAAATATCTTGATTTTCTTTTCACAAAATAATTTTAGGAAATTTATCAAAAATAATTAACAAAAATACAAATGGTAGATGAATATTTTTTAGATGGTTCAGCTTAAAATCATACATCTATGCCTAACAAAAACTATTAAAAAAAACTAATATAAAAATATTGCCAAATGATAGTTATGTTAAAGTATTATCGTAACAATATAATAAAAATTTATTACTACAAGCATAGAACCAAACAATCTTAGAAACAAAATAAAATAATTAAATGACAAAAATAAAAATTATTGCAAAAATCAAAATGCTTTGAAAATTTTTAGTGTGGTAGAAGTGTTTTAAATGAATCAATTAGGAAAAAAATTGAGAACTTCACTAATTTCTGAAGGAGAGATTATGAGTTTAATACATGAAGGACAAAGTAGAACGATGTGATACTGAGCATTAAGTGTCATTGGCTTCAATGTCAACAATTGAAAATTTTTCTTTAAATTTTATAAAAATTTAATCAATCAATTTTTTTCAATAATTCACCTATTTATAGGCATTTTTCAAATTGCTAAATGTAGTTATAAAACTAATCAATTAGTGGTTACTAATAAATTATAAAATTCTCAATATATTAAATTAATGGCTAAAAGAGATATTTCTTGAGAAGTACTCGATCAAAAGGCCCCAAGGCCATGTGATCAAGACAAATGCAAGATGAGATGGCTTGGATAAACATCAATCTTATGCATGGACAAAGCACGAAATGCATAATCACCAAATTTCATTATCAAACAAAGAATCTTTTTAATTATTTCTAAAATGCTAATGAGAATATGACAATTTGATTGAAAACTTGCATGATCAAATGACAATATCACACAAAAAACTTTTGGTATAGTTGTGAAAAAATGGATTGATAGTTTTGTTACCAATTGAAAGAATGATTGATTATGAATTTATAACAATTTTCCTATGCCACCTAATAAGTGCTATGCTTGGTGCTAGTAACCCCTAGTTTCCTTTAGCGTGATTTTCTTTATTATTTGATGAGTTATGTATTGAACCAAAATTATTTGATTAATTATGGTGTTATTTTATCAATCCAACAAGCCCAACTCACCATATTTTTGAGCTATGTCCTAACTTTGCATTTTCCATATTATTAGTGGTTCCCCTTTTTATTACTTTAATTACAATATTTGTTTTACTAGTTAATTATTATAATTGTGATACTTTTTTAAATATGTTATTGATATAATATTTCCAAAGATATGATAAAGAATAAAGTACTTTTTTAGATAGTTGACATATGATAAAAATTTTAGAACCTTAATATTTTTTCTAAAATAATAAATTTAAATAAAATTTAGATTTTGTGCCGTCAAGGAATGATTTTAATCAAACTTAATATTTTAATCAAAATATAATTGTAATAACTAAAACTAAATTAAAAATATTTATCTTTGTTATTTGTCACACCAATTAAGAGGATTATCATAGACTTTAACTTTTGCTTCTTTCTCTTTTTAAATTTTCCTACGAACACATGTATTAGCTATCTAAAATCTTAAAATTTACTTAAATGGATTCATTAATAATGCTTAGGATTTATGATCATAAAACAAAACAACATGATGAGAGGTCAAAACAACAATCTCTCCCACTTGATGATACAAAATTTTTAAAGTAAATAAAAAATATAAACTCTTTGTAAGAGTATTACGCATGACAATTATTGCTCTACATTTATGTACGTCATGATTAGAGTAATGCACTAGCTTAGTTTATGCTTATTTCAATATTTTAATTTCTATTATTCCCATCTTTGACATCACTTAATTATAGTTAATCTACATTTAGTAAATTTTTAACAAGTTTAGAATTTTATGAAATTATCAACTAACTCTTCTTTTTCTTTATGTCTATTTTGTTCAAATTATGCCTTTATCCAATGGTCTAGTATACAATTCCTTTTAAATTAATTTAATTCTTTCATTATAACTATTAGAAAAATTTATTATTTATTTTATCTTTTGTTATGGTTGACTTCAACTTTATTGAAAAGGCTTAATGGTTATTATAAGATTAAATTTTAATGAAAATTATAATTTTATGTACAACTTATTCATTTGAATGATATTTATTAAATTTTAAAGTTTTAAGATTTTCTTTAACTATTTTCTTATTTCTTACTTATACTATTTTAATTTTCTAAACTTAATTTCCAAAATCCTATTATACATAATATTTTTAATTGGAATTAATTGATCAAATTTGTAATGTAAAATACTTCATTTTAGTTATTAAATTTAAGAACATTAACCATTTTAGCTCCAACATATATAAGATAACTAAGGCATTATTTTCATTCAAATAAATTATTTTTCCAAAAGAAATAAATCCTCAAAATTAAATAATATAAAGTGGCTATTATGACCATACAATGAAGTAAACTCAGCAACATGACTAAATAATTTGATAACAGAAAATGTAAATTACTAAACATAAAAGTCCTAAACTTAAATGAAGGCTTAAAGAAGCTCAAGTGTTTTAATTAAATGAATTATAATTAAAGAAAATTAAGAACTTGGCATATTTGAAAAAACAGTAGGAATCACTAATGTGACAATTGAAACATGCACCATAAAAAAGAGTTAATAAGCATCGAGCACTAAATGTTCGAATATGATGACCTAAAAATTTTTATTCAAGTTTTATAAAAAATTTTATTATTTTATCTTATTTAAGAATTTACAAATTTACAATATTTTCTAATGACTAAAAACACTTGTCAATTTTGCCATCTAGTCAATAGTATTTTAATTAAAAAGATTGACCATTATTTTTAATTAATAAATTATAAAAGCCACAATAACTAAAAGACTCACTAAGTTGAAGCATCTCGATCGAATGGCCCTTGGACCATTCCATAATGAAAACTTCTCAATCAGATCGATTAGAATAAAAAGTTCTATTTGTAAATTATGATTTGATCTAAACTATTACATGTGAATCATAATCTTATAGTTAGATTTTGCTTTTACATGTTGGTAAATCATGGATTCTAAGAGCCCAAAATTACATGATTGTACAGAGTATCAAAATAGGTGTCTTTAAAAGGCGGATGACATAAGAATCTTT